>VWZK01008296.1:5063-20523 GCA_013396935.1 Baryphthengus martii
AAAAATAGAAAATATAAATTTAGTCAAAATATAAATACAAATATATTTTATCTCTGTTTGGTTTTATTTTTCATTACGAAGTTATACAAAGACTAAGAGAATTGCTTCAAAACAAGTAAAATAAAAACCATTCTAGAGTCTTTGGGTTTTAAATTTTCATGAATATTCTGCAGAAGATGCAAGTCCCCACAGCTGAGCTTTGTTGTGTGAGAACCCGCATTTTACTGGTAGCAGACATTATGGTTAAAAGAACAGAAACAAACTGGAGAACCAGGTTTTGAAGGAGCTTTTTGGCATTAACCAAGCTAACAGCTTTAGGATTTTTCTCATACACTTTCTCCACCACTAACATTCTCAAGGCTATCCTGGAGACAGTTCATGTTGGTTCAGCAAAACTGGTTGATAGCAATCACGTACAGCATATGTTGGACCATGCTTGGCAGTTTTATGAGCGGTGGTTGACTTACTGGGTTGTCCCTCTTCTTCATTGCCTTGTTTGCTTGGCTTCAGATCCTGAAATCCTTATTCTTCAGTTCAAAGTGACTTTGTCAAAGTACTTACATGTGACTTGGTCTCACACCTGGACCTATTTGAGGTGCATTTAGTAACACTTATTTAAATCCTGGTACAGGCATAAAACCTTCCAAGAAGATTGCAGTTAGCTCATCACCTTCTAATGGATGTCTTATCCTGCCCCTGAAGCACAAAGAGCACACATACTGTTCCGAAATACACATTGGCTTTGCTGTGCTCCTAGTCATCAAACATTAACACCAAATGTTTGCAATTAGACTGCCTATTGTAGAAACTCAGGAGTTCTTTGAATATAGAGCAGCAAATTGCTCTGAGATGATGGTAGGCATTATCCCCCATAGGAGGGATCCTATTTTCAGTGACATGCTAAGTTAATTCTGTTTTACAGCTGCTATGCAGAAAAAAAAAAAAAAAAAAAAAAAAAAAAAAAAAGAACAGGTTTTTTGGGGAACNTGCTGAGTTTCAGTGGAACTCTGGGCATTTTGCTTTTGGTCTGCACCATGGTAAAGTTTTCCTTTCTCCAATTTCTGCCTTTCTTACACTGATGCATCTTTAGCTGATTTAGGGATCTTCCTGCTTACATGTTTGTTATGAGCCTCAATCAAGCCATCTAGTGTGCTTCAAATGTACAGAAAGTCTGGAAGCACTTAAGATGTAATGAAAATAAGCAGGTTTGTGACAAAAAAAAAAAAAGAGGAGGGAAAGAGTAGATGACTGATGAGAACAGGCAAACAGGCAGAGGGAAATTACATCATTATATTTTTCTTGCCGTCCATTGGACAAAACTTTAATTTCACAGGGACTTGTTTCAACTCTGTTGAATTCTCTGTAGTAGGCACCCTACATAACTTCAGAAGTTTCTTAGCTTCTCTATGCTTCAGTTCCTCTTCCTTCATACTTGCTTTTAGGCAGGACATTGCTGCTAGTAAGGTACTCATCATTAGTCTCAATGTGATGGTAAGTCAGGAGTTGAACAGTGGTGACTTACCCTGGGGCCATATGACAAGCTCTAGCCAGCCCAGGAATGGAATAAAGGTTCTGTGAAAGTCTGTGGCTTCCTAGTGAGCCGTTCTACTTGCTGTGCTATGCTGATTGACAGGATAAAAGGGCCACATTGTTTATGTGCTTCTGAAACTTGCTCCAAGATTGGCTAGCTTATGTACAGACTCACCCCCATGATCTAATTAATTTAAAATATATCTTGTTATTTCTGTCATTTGGGTTTTGATGTAACAGTGGGTGAAGGCATTGATTAAAAACAGTGGACGAAGCACGCTGGACCGGAATTTCTGATCTGAAAACTAGTCTTGAAGACTAATCCTGTTTGGTGCTCAGTGTGTTCATCTCCCCACCAACTTCAACAGAATATGAGCAAGCTGTGTATCTTGAAGGATCAGTATCCTTTAGTTCGTATTTTAGCCTTTGCAAATGCATTAATTAAATGAGGATAATGCTTACTTTCCCTTTGAGGATATTGTGAAACTTGGTATAGAGAGATATTTTGAGCCCTTCTCATGAAAGACAGAGTAAATGCCAAGTATTACACACCTCTTGAGAATCAAAAGGTCATCCACTGAAGACCAGGCTAAATTCCCATTGATTTTGGTGAGAAGACAGAGAGTAGCCCAGAAAAACAATCCCAAGGGCATAGACTGATCCTTCTGGCCTAGTTGATGCTGGGCTCATGTAAGCTTTGATACTTTCTGGAATTAAATAATTCACTTGTTCCTCAGTTTCATCATCATTAATTTAGCCTATCTTGAAGAGAAGCAATAGGTCAGTTGGATGGGGGGTGAGGAAGCCACACAGAACAGGCAAGGAGGAATTAATTAGGTATGCTTCTGGCAATGCACTGCTACCCTCTGTGGAAACCACAATGCTTAGAGCTATGGAACTATCAGGCAATGAAAAATAAAATAAAATAAAAGGCTTTAGATTCCCACTCTTATGTGTTCTTGCCGTCGTACATATGGATTAGGACTTAAGTTCAAACATTCCCTGTGGAAACTAGGGCTTGCTAGCTTAGAACAAACAGCATTAGAAATACAGGTTAGGCAAACCTAGAAATATTCAGGTTCAGCTTAAGTTTCAGCTGGAGTTGGCCTGAAGTGTTCTGTTTAATTTTTTACTCTAGTGCAGCAATATTTGTAGGATAAACATAAACTGTGGTATCTATATCAGCCAGTGCTTTTCAATGTTGTACTGGGGGAGAAGTTTAAACTACTCATAAGACTGAATATTTTTATAATTCCTCTTCCTTGACTGTTTTTGTTTCTAGTTTCTTCCAGAATGTTTCTATTGTCTCCTTTTGGTGTTGGTTTTATAATCACCTACTGGCCAGTGTTAATGTTGAGAAGCCCGGATATACCAGAGTGACAAATGTCTTCTTGAATATCCATCTGACTTAGATGATAAAAACAGTATCTTGCTATAAGAACTGAGGCACTGTGCAGAGGTCAAGAATCAGAGGATCCCCATGCAAAAGAGACTTCATATAAATGCAGAAAGTGACAGTAGAAATTGTGCAAGTCATTTTAGTTAGATGAGGGAAAATGGAATCATTAAATATTAGGGTAGAGTTAAGAACTAGGGGAAAAAAAAAAAAAAGCATGACAGAGAAACAGACTGTTGGCCTCTGTAGCATAGAAGTCAGGCAGATGTGCTTCTGTGAAGCTGGCAGACTTCTATATTTGGACAGTTTACAGCTACTGCTGTGAACAGTAAGTTTCAATATATAGAAAGAGAGCTGCAGAAAGCTATTGTGATGTGGAACTGGCCAGCAAACATGTTAAGTACAAGGGTGTTTTTTAGGGTTGTTGTTCTGTCTCAGTCCACAGAGGTTGTGAAGATGATATTAGACAAACAACCACTAATGATCAAAAGTTCATCTTTCTTTTTAGATCAGCTGAACTTTTGGGATTCTTCACATCTCTGATACTAGCTTCAGAAACAGCAACACTGATTTGAGACCTAAACTTTGAAGCAAAGAAGAAGGAGAAGGAAATCTTACATACCTAGTAAAAGTAGTATGTTTTTTTGAGCTGGGCTGGAAACAAAAAATCCTGTAACAGCTGAAAACTTGACACAGCTAAGGTGCAGAGTTAAGTTCTCTTTCTTTTCAGAGGCTGAACCCATCCACAGGGCCGTTTGATTTTTGTCCTGCTTGATTCTGAGCACCTTTTCCACATTTTCTATAAATTTAGAAGGCAGAAGAGCAGATTATAATGAAAATGAGCCCCACATTCCAGAAAACAAAAGGCCTAGAAAAGACCATAAATTGTAAAACCTCTCTCTAGTCTCACTTGAGTGTCACTACTTGAGTGAATCCTCCTTTCACCTTCTCACTCTGTCTTACACTTGTTCTGACCATGAATTTCAGGCCAGTCCCAGCCTGTGCTGGTACCAAGTCAGCAGGAGCCAGGTTCTTTGTCTCCACATCAGGCAAAACATTCACTGGTGTCATTAAACAGGAAGTCTCTTTCTACAGCTTTACTCCTCTGGAAAGAGCCTTCTGATTTCTGCTTTAGGGAATGCATTAATGATGCCGATAGGGAACTCACTTGCAGGTTGTTTCTTGCAGCATATCAGGATTTTACTCTATCAAAGGGTTTCTGGGTGTCTCGTAGGGCCCAGGCAGCATTGCTGCTCTAATTCCTGGGACTGGTTTTCATCTAGTTTTATGCTATTTCTACCCTGGTGTGACTACACTGACCCACAGAGTCTTTTCTCTGATTCATACTAGTATAGCAGATTGCAGTTACCTCTGAGATCCAGAATTCATTCTTTCCCATCCTTCCTCTCTGTTTCAGTCATAATGGCCAGATCCTGGTCTTACTTTCATGAGAAGCAGCCTGAAATAACTCTGTTCATGTACATCTGTTGAATACATTTGGGGAGAAGCCACCTTGGAGCCTGTCTGTGTGAAGGGGCTCAAAAATCACCATCAAGCATGTTTGATTGGGCAGGCTCCTGCATAAATTTTCAGGTTTTCTGTTTTCTATTTCACAACTTCAGATGCAAAACCTTTCCTCTAGGGTCCAGATTTAAAAGCTTCTTCTACAAAAGAATGATAAAAGGGTGACTTGTGCATATGTGCAAATGCACCAGGCTTTGAGTGAGAATCTTGGTAACAGGGACATCACTTTAAATCAATTCTTCTTTTGTACAAGACTCCTAATCCCTCTCTTACCTGACACAACAGAACCAACATCTCCTTCTAGTACATTCTATTTCATGTGAGGAACTCCATCCCAAGTGCTTTCTTGCTCAGAAGCTGATGTAGAAGTTGTAAGACCTAGCATCTAATCCTGCTTCCAAAGTGTTACCATATGAATCAGGTTATTACGACTTTGTGCCTCAGTTTCCCCTGTAGTAAACGGGGAATTGTTTCCATTTTCCTATGCAAAGTATGTTGTGGATTAGACAAATTACATAAAACAAATAACGCGAAACTCATATGTTGTTAACAAGAGATTAATCTGTGTATTGCTTCAAACTCTCACAAGCTAATTCAAAGTAGTAAGTATACGTGTGTGTGTGTGTGTGTGTGTGTGTATGTGTTAAGAAGGGAAGTAGTAAGAGCATTTATGAAAAAGATGAGCAGGCTTAAGGTGACTTTACCTGAAAGGCTGTCATAAGCATAAGGGGTGGCTTGAATTGAATGACAGAACTGTGAGTATGTTTATTTGTAGAAGTAAATGTAAAACATCTGTTGGACCTGTGTATTTAATCCTCCTGGGAGCAGCTTTGAAGCTATATCCCTCTGTGACTACATATTTCCTTTTTTCCAGGTTGGTGACTAAAGATGAAAAGAAATCAAAATATGCCTAAAACAATCTCACATGCCGATCAGACTGTGGTGTTTCAGGCTTGTACGGATTGTAAGACTTATTTATGGTTTATGTTGTCACCAGTGATCTCCAATAAAAACCCTGGCCTTTTATCGTACAATTGGTTCTTGTTATATCCTAGGTAATTAGACAGGAGATCCAGGTATTGAACACACATTCCTTCACTAGCTATCTAAAATTAAAGGTAATCATAAAGACATTATGGAACACATCGAGATTTCCTTTATTACAACATTAATGCGACATTATGCATCGCACCCCATTTGATTAGCATATGGTGCCTCAGAGCAAATCAGTTAACACTGATGCATCTATTAAAGTGTCCAAGCAATATTCTGCATCTCCTAAGTGATGCACGATAAATATTCTGCGATGTGGCTGCCCTCATCCAGCCTCCTTTACTCTGACATAGCTGTAAATCTCTCCTGATGAGCTGGTTGTGTTGCTGGTGCAACACCACGATGCCATCACAGGGATTGGAGGTCCCTTGCCAGAAAGTGGGGACAGAAACTTAGGGGCAGATTTAAAGCCTGGGTTACTTAGCTAAGGTCTCCTGTTTTTCCGAGCAAGGTTCTTTTAAACTGTGTTACGGAGTGATGAAGGCTTTAGCCTCCCAAGACACTGCCGTAACCACGTAAGTATAGTTCTCTCATAAAGTTAGCTATGTGGTTTGGTGCCTTCCTCTGTTACTGTACAAGTGAACCAGTTCCCAGCCATTCCTCATATCCTTTGTTAGGGAAAGACGACAGACTTAATAGTGCATGTTTTGTCCTGCCCCTTGTTACAGGCTGTAAAGGCTGAAATAAACATCTTCATTGTAATGGTTTAATAAATTTGAGTTTTGCTTTGCGACTCTGTGGTCAGGTTTCTAGCTGATGTTGGGACTCACTTTTTCTTCTGCTCTTGGAGTAGAATTCTTATTGCCTAATTCTGTCCTTTTACCTTTTTAATTGTGCCCTTATTTAGAATTTATTTCTCTGTTTTACAATTCAAAACTTCTACTATTAATTCTGTGCAATATTGGAGACATATGCAGGAAACACTATATAAAAGTCAGTTTTCTTTTAAAAATATACATTATAGTTGTGATAAAAGAAACAAGAATGCTAGTCTTTGTTCGCAGAGTGAAATGCTTTTAAAGATATTTAAAAATCAGAATAGAGGTTGTTTGTTGTTTTTTTTTCATAAATTCAACCATAATTCTCAGCAAATTCTAGCGATTTCTGTCCACATAACTTTACTGTGAGATTAAACCAAAAATAAATATATTAGCCCTGTTTCCATGATTGGAAAACTGCATCACAGGCTGAGTTATATGATATAACAGAATAACAGTAGTAGCCTGGATATTTTCCTGGTAGTAGTAGCCCTATTTTCCTGGGACATCTCTTTTCAGAGATTGTCTTTTACTGAGCAACTCCCATTGTTCACATGGATATTCTGCCTGCAAGACTTCAACATCTTGTCACTTACTCTGGTGAAGTAGGAGCTAACCACTTAAAATGTCTGGTCTTTTACTGCACCAATTGGACATATCAGGAACCTGAAGGACCATTTAGAAGTGTAGCGCATCCTATTTTGAACAAATCAAAATTTCTGATGTGCTTTTCAACTTGTCCAAATTTCACCCTGCACTTTCTGTACTTAATGATTGTTATGATATGAGAAGCCAGGGAAAGATTGCCCAAGGTCAACTGGATCAGACAGAAGTAATCAAAACTATTAATTGGCTAGTCTAGAGAGAGACATCATCCTGATAAGAAAGTGTGTTAGTTGTATGTGACCACTGTGCTATTCCATTCTGAGTTGACAATTGTCTGTCTTCCTTAAAATCAGCTTCTGTGGGTTTTGGGGTACTTTAAAGCAATAATAATCCTTCCTGAAGTGTTAATATGAACTTTTTTTTTTCTTCTTTTTTTCTTTGTTTTCAAAAATTAAATCCACGAGCAAGAAGGATTGTCTGGGAAAAGTTCAGCAAACTTCGAATACTGCAAATATTAGAGATACCTATGAATGTGGAGGTCACAGCCAAATAGAGAAGAAAGAGGAAGGTGAGAGTAGAGAACAGAGGAAGAAAAGTAGGTACTTCAGTTTGATGAGAAAGAGCTGAGTTTCTCTTGATGTCCCTGCAGTTCTACCTTGCACTAGTATCTTTCATCTACGAAGCTCCAAGAGGTGCCTCTTGTACAATCCTTGAATTGCAGCTATGTACCAAAGTGTTTAGAGCAGGGACAGTCTTGGTGTGTGGTATATGCATTTTTCTTACACCGAGTCTGAAAATGCACATATTCAGACACACATGGGCAGTCCTTTCTTGGGCTTCTCAAATTCCTTGTTTGCTACATAAAGTTTGTGTGTAGCTTGAGGAAAGACGGAGAAAAGAAAATAACTTTTTTTTATTGAAAGCTGTAAACTGGAAGGTATTTATTCAAGGGACAAGGGCTGTTCCCAAGAGTTATTCCAGTTGTTTTTAGAACTCTCTCTATCTTTTTATTTGTGCAGAAACATTTTAATACTTATCCCCTTCTTGTTACTTTTAAATAGAACGTAAGTGGATCAGTAGATAGTTTGAACTCTCTCATTTGCTGTGATAGAAAGGATTGTGGGATGATAGGATAAAAATTAGAGGCATTGGCCATGATTTTGATGAATACACTTCAAGGATTGCTGCTATAGGAATGCTATCTGTTACAGATGAGGTTTTCACAGCTAGTAAAATTCTGAGTCAAATGTTTTCACTTGCTTTCTCCAATATGAAAACCACCACAACAGTGTGAGAATTTAAAAGAAAAGCAAAATAAGATGATTGTTGGAAGTGGGTGCAAGATGGAGTATTTCCCCTCCCCACACCCTCTCCCATAACATCTTTAACATGAGACCAAGTGGGCATATCAGTTACTCACTCTGTTTCCCTTCCTATTGCCACTACCGTATCACAGCCCTTCGTAAAGCTGTGCACTTGGGCTTTTCAAGAATTTATTCCTCTGTGGGTCACAACTCTTCAGATCTAAAGATGTTTGCAACGTGTTTATGTCTATTAGTTTTTTTCTGATGGTATTATGCACGACAGGCCCTGTGAACAGCAGTACCCACCTGGCTTACTGTGTCTGTGAACAGACAGAGTCTCTTCTGATCAGGCTCTTTATGTTTGTGTGTGTCTACTCAAGCTACGGAGGTTTCATTGCTATCAAGGTTGCAAAATGCATGCCAAAGGTGGGGAGCAATGGTCTAAGGGTGGGGATGAGTAGCTAAGACCGTAGCTGCAGTGTGTTTCTTTATACAGGATATGAGCTTGGACCTCTGCTTCTTTGTTCTGGCACTGATTTCTCTGAAACTATGAGCAATTTGGTTTACCTCTGAATCCTTCTTCCTCTGAATCACAGTGCTTACCTGCTTTGAGGTTTAATCAAGGAAGCTGTGTGTGTGCCAGATACTGTATAAAAGCAAGAGGCAATTATTAAAAGTGGGCTTTGACTTTTTAAAGGTAGCGTAACAGATGCTGAGTAATAAATCTCATTAATGTTGATAGGGAAATAATCTTATTTTTGAACTCATGGTATTTTTTTCCTAACTTTTGTTACTGTTGAATATTTATTCTCTTCTCAATGTTAGTTTTTCAAAAGTGCTGGAAACAATTAGATGACACAATGAGTTATTTTTTTTCCCTAAGGTGTCCCAACACTTCCACATTTACATTTATGTTTAGAAATTATTGAAGCACATTGTGTTATAGGGCTTTAAGTAAAATGCTTAGCTTTTAGATTTTATACAACACTGAGATTTTAAATCTGTTGAATAAAGTTGCAGGGTTTTAACAGAGTTTTATGTTTTGAAATTTATATGAGAGATTTCACTGATTTAACATATTTGTCATTACAGGTATGTGTGTGTGTGCATGTCCACTGACATAAAAATTATTGACTTAATAGAATCTGATTTCTCTCTCTCAATTTGGGATGGGGAAAAATATCTCCTGTTTGCTCATGATGAATAATCTGCTTCCTGACCACTTATATCAACAGCTCTGAACATGGAGCTGCAAATCCAGTCTGAACTTGATTGCTGCCAGAAGTGTTTCTGCAGTTAAGAAGCTGCAGTGTAGCACTTGGTTCCACATGAGAAGAATCAGATGTGCTTTAGGATTTACTTTGCTCTGCTGTTCAATATGCCTCAATTCTGCAAGTTCAAAATGATGATACATTTAAAGTTAGCCACTGTATTTTACTTACTTGCTGTTCTTGAATGAAATCTGTCTTGCAACAAGCAAAGGCACAGAAAAGTAAAGATCTAACTTCGGATCATTATTTGTCTTGGGATATTTAGTAGTGCATTCATATTGAGGTTTTCAGGAAAGCAGAGCACTAAATGCCTTCTTCTATTCTTGCTTGAGTAGAAGAAGGCAAAATATACAATGATAGATTACGCCTCTACCTCATTTTCCCTCTCCTATACTATTGTAAAATTTTTATAGAAATGCCTTCAAGGTGTACTTGAAAGAAAGACCGCCATGTAAAAAAAAAAAAAAAGCAAAATACCCTTACTAAGGCTCATAAGAAATACTAATTGTGAGAAATACTAAAAGTCAAGTGAAACAGGTTTGGGAGCATCTTTTCTCTCTCTCTTTTTTTTTTTTTTCCCTTCAAAACAGATGTTGCCATTTCTTACAGAGGGAAAACTGTGATAAATAAATGTGCAGGTGGTGTAATCGTGTAGTCCTGGGCTTACTGGAGATGCTGACCCACCCAGACATGGGCACATCTATCTATCAGGCAGCTCCTCTCTGAGAAGCATCCTGTGCTGATTCCCTGACTCATATTGTAAAGAGAGAGACCGACCAGCCTCGTGCTTAGGATTTTACGATGGAGCGTAAATCAGGTCTGCCTGTACTTGACCAAGGTTGAAACCCACAGCGCTGCATGGTAATTAGATTTTTAAAAGATTTTTTTTTTCCTCTGGTTTATTTATATAGCAGTAATTACCTCCAGTACACAGTCACAGTGACTGCTTGTCTTTCATGACCATACTTTTACCCTTTCATTTGACTGTCCTGTGCTTCTGTGGCTAATACAGAGCTTCATTCATTATCCCCGAGCCCCTTCCCCTGCCAGCCCTTGCACAGTGGCACAGCAGGGAGCACAAGGTTATTCTGTGGCAGCTTAAGTGGGAGTGGATGTGAAGAGCTGAGCAGGAGACATGTCCCTCAGCACTGAGCTGTCAAGATTGCTCCCACACCTTCCTGAGAGCTATGGTGTACATGGTGGGAACAGGGCTTGCCTGGGGGCTTTGAGACTGTGTTTTCTCTTCTTTCTGAGGTTTTCATCTTCCAGTGATTCTTCCAGCCCTGGCTTTTCTGTGGTAACTTAGTTGTTGTACAGAAATGTTCCTTAATAAAGATCTCATTTTCCATCACTCTGTATCTCTCTCTTTGCCTCTCCTCTCCTTCCATCACTTCCCACCTCCTCTGCCCATGCAATAGCTTTGAACTTGTTTTAGGGTTTGAAATGAATTTGACAATAAAGCACTTGCTTTATTGATTTAAAAGTTGTTTAGTTCCTACACATTTCATCTTGGTATGAGAAAACGATCATCGGTTAGCTTCCTGCAGAAAAACCAAGCTCCAACTTGACCTTGTTGTTTCAGACATGTAGGAAAGCAGCTTTTTACATTGTCTAGCTCCCAGAGCTTTGGTTGCTGCTTTGTCTTTCACAGACATCAAGAAATCCAATTATTAAATACTAAGATCAGAAATCAGGATTTGTATGTTCAATTTTGTGGAGATATTTGTGTGTACTTTGAGGCCATCAAGCAAAGACCAACTCTTTTGGCATTGCATTTGGGCCATGGAGAGTCCAAGCTGTGTTTTGTGATTATAACCATGCAAGATGACCTGGGTTTTGAGAGTGGTCAGTGGCCCAATGAAAATGAAGCTAGATTTTGGGCCTCGAAGTTTGAGTATGGACAGTCTGTGACTCTTATTCATATCAACTTATACCAGCAGCGAAGAAAAGCCCAAGATCTCTGCCTTATTTTCTTTCAGACTCATGTAGATGTTGAGAAATTTGAGGACAGAACTGGGTCTGGTGGCCAAAGATTGTATTAAGGTATCCTTAGCATTAATTCTATTTGTCCATAGTCAGGTTTACACGGTGCTTAGAGGAGTTTTCATCATATTCTTTCCTTTAGGTCTAGCAGTAATTTCTTGTGTCTGTCGTAGAGGTCTACCTACCTTTATATCTTAACCTCTAAGGATCTCAGTTTCAGGGTTATATTTTCACTATGTTAACTGAAATAAAGGAAGAGTGTGGGAATAAAAGCTCTCTGAGCGGGAAAATAAGGCACAGAAATTAGGGGTGCAGGTTTCACATCCTTGGGCTCTAACCTCATAAAACCTGGGATGTCACCTAGTTAGTTACCTACACCTCTCTATTGTCTACGGGGAGAAACATTTGGAGTGTAGTCCATTCTATCCAGAAGTGGGGCAAAATATGTCTTGAGGTGAATGTCTGCCTCTATCAACTTCTGAAAACAGCTAGATGACTGTCTTAATGCAGAGCCTAACTTCTAGCTGGCTACAGTTAGGGAAGGTGATTCCCATGTGAGACTGTTTGCCTGAGGTCATACAAGGATCTAAAATCTGGAGTCATTCTGCTAGACTAGTGTTTAAGGTAGGAAGAGCTTAAGTGGATGCCTGCTGTAGCTTTCTGTGACCGTGCTCAGCAGGGCAGGCTGCAGTAGACACCCTCTGCTCTCTGGAGGCTCCCAAGAGCTCTGGGTGTTCCCAGTTGCTATTGCTCAATGTACAAGCACCTGCTTCTGGACTAACAGAAACATGGGGTTTCCAGGGAATGACTTTATAGGGGATGTCAGAAGGCTTCAAGCAAAACATCTGTGAAAGAGAGCATTTTCAGTACCTAGACAAGAGAGAAGGAGCATGTTTATCCACCTGAGGTGGTGACACTGACTACATTAGGCCAGTGCAGCCAGCCAAAGAAATGCAACTCCCTTTACAGTGTGAAGAAAAATAGGTTTTAAAAGCATCACCAGCCTCCCCAAAAGCAAACAATGTTGGTGAGTCAATAAATGATGGAGTTCATAAAGCGCCATTTACTTCCCTCTCCGTCTGAAGCAGTAAATTCAGATCAGACTCTCAGTAGCTGTCTGAGCTCACAAGAGTCTTGATTTCTTTTTGAAAACCATGGACAACAATCACTTCTCTTCTCCAACTTGTCAAGAAAGAGCTGATATGACTGTCAGAGGCACAGTGCACCTGATGTAAACAGTGGCCCTGTTTCCACCCTTCAGTTTGTTTACATAGTTGGTAACGTTTGACTTCAACTCATTTCTAATAGTGTAGTAACACAGAACTGTCTTTCTCTTTTTATGGAAAGTGTCGCTTACATTTCACGATTTACACAGCTTCCTGTCAGGATCTTGAGCAAACAGAATCTGTCTATAGATATCACACAAGTCCTAGCTTCTGGAAGAGAAGACTGAGATGAAGGAAGAAAGATATTGGTCTTATACATTTAGAGGTAGGAGGCAAGATGCTACAAGATATCGATGTCAGCATCTAGAGCTCAAACAGCCCAACTGCTGCCAATCTTGATGTCACTTGTTTGACCCATGAGCTTGGCTACTTCAAAACCATTGCAGTGACCCATTAAGATCTTTCAAGGCTTGTGGCTCTTGTGTCTCTGTTGGCTGAGTTACAGCACTCGGAGCTCAGGAGGAATTAGGTCTAGTTCCTTCTCTGTCTTATTCAAACTTCTCTTTTTCACCGCCTAGCCATGTGCCTGACCACCTTGCTGCATGTGTATGGTGTGGTAGAGATTGATCTGGGTCTGAGCAGCGACACCCAACTACTAAATGTGGTATCTCTGTTAGGTTATCAGAGGAGCAGATACATGGCTCTCAGCACACCACAGACCTGCACCAGTACTAGCTTCTGATAGTGACTACAGGCTGTGCTGGTTTTTTTTGTTTTGTTTTTCAAGGTGCTAAAAATATGCACAATTTGAGTTCCCTGTGTTATTTTTTTACCCTCTTTAAGATAGCGCTTCACATTACCATTCATCTGCAAAAAGCCATTTTTAACAACTGCAGGTCAGGAGTCTGTTTTTCCTTCCCAACTTCAGCCCACAGGGATTTTCATGATAAAATTTTGTTTCAGAGCTGCGTGCTGTATGGAGAAATGTGATTCAACAGCTGCCCTTCCTGAACTGTGTCCTTAAAGTAGAAGCAAACCTTTTATAAAGCCAGAGGTGGAGGGGAACAGGTTGGTATGTATGTGGATGGGTGTATGTGTAGGTGCCACACATACAAAAAAAATGTTTTGCTCTGTTTCCTCAGCCAGCTTCCTATTTCCAAGTACCATGCAAGTCATGGTGCTTGATCCGTATTCTGCAGAACGAAGCTGTAAGCAGCAAGAGGAAACTGACATTGAGAGTCAGGTTGTGGGTGAGGAAGGGGGTGAAGTACGTCCTATTCTGTATAAGGCTGGAGGTCATTTCACATCCCCATACCCCAGTGGACTTCTCCTTGTTTCAATACCAGGTTCCAACCTGGTCCCTGCCCTGGCAAAGCTACAGAAATGCGAAGGGACTGAGGATGAAAAACAGTTGGCTCCTAGATATGCTGAGGTACTGCCTGTGTCATGCAATCTGGGCTGTTATTCAGCCAGTTTTCTTTGTCTCTTTGCTTTCTTAGTCCAAATGTGAGCTATCCCTCTTGGGCTTTTGGGTTTTTTTTCTGTTGTTGTGCTGTGGTTTTTTTCCTACCCTCCTCCTTTCCGTCGGTTTTCCTTGAATGTGTTTTTTGTAAAACTAGTTTGTTTCCTGTGCATCCTCTATTTGACCCTCTAGGGAGGAGTTGGACCTACTCCCTTTTCACCCACAGAGTCTACTTCCCCTCATCATTTGGTATGTGAGTGTGTTTTTAGGGATTTTTTCAATTATCTCTATTATCCTGAAATGACCTACACACTAAAAGCTCTTTTGCATTCCCGAAGGCTGGAAGGCTGGCATGCAGTAATGCCCGCTCGGCTCCTCTCGGTCTGGGTGGGAGTTCCATAACTGAACACAGCTCAGCTTCACTCCCCCTCCCCCCGCCCTCCACCCACACCCCCACACCCTGGGAGCCCACAAAGAGCTGCCTTCCCCTGTGCTCCTACAGCTGATTGAAAACCTTGCTCCATAGATTAAAACACAAAGGTCCTAAGTGAATTAAATTGCTTGGTCTCAGCTCTTTCCTTCGAGGAGGGATTCTGGAGAACAAAAATCTCCACAGGTTTTTTTCATATGGCTCAGCACAATTAGGGTATCTTGCTCTGTACAAAAGAGATGTGAGGCTGGGGAAAATTGCCGTGTTGGTTGTTGGATCCTGTCCTTTACCCTCTCCTTCCTGCTCCCCATTAAGTGCAAAGAGCTGAGGAGGTTCTCCCATAGTAGAAATGATGTGGATCTGCATGGTAATCATTTTTCCTGCACCTTGGCCTAAATGAGCAGAGGGGCCAGAACTGACCTGGCCCCACGTGTGTATTCCCTATCCCTACTGTCACTTGCATTAAAGATGGATGATTTTCACATCATTCCTGCCCTGGCAACGTTAATCTGATGTGGCTTTCACAGCTTTACTTGCAAATCCAATCGCTTGATGGATGGGAATGTTTACGCACCCCAAATCTCAACTTCTCTGCCTTCCCCGCCTCCTAGCTAGTGTCAGCCAACTCAGCAAGATCTCTGTCTATAAAATATACTAAGCAAGCTGCAACTTTGCAGTCTTACTGAGATTTATGGGCAGGCTTAAATGATAGAGGATTTTTTTTTCCCCCGTTTTTGTCCTTTTAGGCTTTTATAAACAAACATTTTCCATGAGTAGCTTTGTTTTCAGGTCCATGTCAAGCCAGCTCAGCTGATGCAGAGACCTTGCCTGCCTTTCACAGCCACTTTAATTATAATGAGAATTGCGGAAAACCGAGAGGTGAATTTCAGTTTCTGAAGCGTGGAATAAAACTCTTGCAAACGACTTTGAAGACTTATATCTCCTTTTCCTTGTCAAAACGAGAGACAACAGAAATA
>VWZK01008297.1:0-64868 GCA_013396935.1 Baryphthengus martii
CACACATTCAGGTGCCTATGCGGCATCATTTTGTATACTACATCTTTAATCGGAACTAATACAGTCACTGCTGTGACAAACAGCTTACTTTACTTTTAAATATCCCTTAGAATTACTTTGTGGGATCCTGAAGAACCTTCAGGTTTAAAACTCATTTTAGGAAGTTTCCTAGAAAACTTGCTATTAACAGGTAGCTATTTAAAATCTGAAGAGAAATGAGACCACAGTCTAGGACAGTTTGGTAAGAGCTGATAGACTGTTTCTAAACTTTTCTCTTCTAATCATTTCAGCTTTATTTTTGCCTCAAGAAATGTGGTAACAAACTTTGTGCATCACATCTTCCTGTAACTCATGGTCTTCTATTTTGGTTGCTTGCTTGCAGTTTCCTTAGCCAGAAACTTGCTGTCTGCATCACCCTATGTTCCTGCAAAAATCAACACATTCCTAAATAACTGGATTCTGCTAGCAAGCAGCCTAGACTATCATAGCTGAATTTATGCCCAATATCCCAACAGCGTGCCAAGCATCCACCTGCTGTCCCATGTTAAGTACATGCTTCATCTGAAAGTTTATTTTTTTTTGTCTCCATTTTAAAAAAGGAACTTACTCCTGGATAGGTATTGCAAATTAAAATAAGCAGACCATATCAGAGACTGCTAAATTAGATTATCCATCTTTTGCCCTTGTATAATTCTAGAGTCTGATTTTTTTTCTCTGTAATATGAATTTGGACACTCACACTTTGCCTACCTAGGAAATTGCTCATCTTTGCCTGTCCTAAAACACACGTTCAATCTCCTTATTGCGAGTTTAAAAAAAAGGCATCACAACAAGGTGTTTCTTGTTACTACAAAAATATTAGCCCTTGCTGCATTTCAGGATCTAAAGTACACACTCCAAAGTTTAATGATGCTGTCCCTATTGGAAAAGCTGGCAAATTTGTCTTCTGAATTAAGAGAGGTTTGAAAACTGTTTTTCAAGTGGTCCTCCACCTCCTAGTTACAAAAGTGAAAGATGCTGAAGATAACTTAATTTGCGTTTTATTTGAAGCTACTCACTATATTTATTGAAACATTAATGCTCATATAAAACATTTATTGTTTTCAGATCATCATGATAGCCTGAGGGATTTGGATGCAATCTTCTATCTAACTGAAAAACATTCTCTAAAACATCAGTAAAAGCCATTTGAGAACATTTAGTCTTTTATGTCTTCTCTTGTGATGCTCTGTATTAAGGAAAAGGTGATTTAAATCCTTATTGTAGTCAGTGTTTATTAGTGTATTACTGCTCTTAAAAAGCATTTATAGATTTTTATTATTTTTATAAACCCATTGTACCAATTGATAGCGTTTGGATAATAACCAAAGTAAACGTAAGTGAAAACTTTCAGCTCCATCGGTGTTCAATGCCAACTATCATGCCCACTTTCAGGTGGGTCTGTTGCATGTTTTCAGGGTGGATTTTTAAACAATATTGATATATTTATGGCTAACGGATGTATCTGCTCACATTCAATAGAGACTACACGTTCTATTGCTGGTGCAAGATACAGATTATTTCAAACAAAATGAGTTTATGTGTATTGTATGAAGAAAACAAATTGTCATCAGCCACAATGCAAAGAACAGCCCCCGAACTTATTCATCTTCCAAAAGCTACATGCTATCTGACAGCTATCATTCGAGCCACTAATACCTGTGGCTCGAGTCTGTCACAATTTATTTTAGTAGACATTAACAGAAGAGAGCAAAATTTGTCAGCAGGATTCAGAAGTGTTTCTGTGGTATGCACAGAGAAACATTCCATTTGGAAGAGCAGAATATATTTTTAAAGAATTCTCACCTGTATCCACTTATCTGGAATAGCCATGGCTAGACGATAGTCAAAACCCCCTCCTCCCTCTGCAACAGGACGACAGAGAGCTGGCATTCCAGAAACATCCTTAAACAAGCAAACAAAAAAAACAAGGCCACAACAATTTGCATAGCATCACAATTATTAGTTCAGATTTTCTACCATGCAGTAATACTTCTATGCAAACACACAGGAAACTATAAATAGCTTCACAGATTGACCTGGGTAAGGGAGGAAAAAAAAAAAAAAGAATAAATAAAATCAGTAAGTGGTTACTACACTCAGATTTGCTTTTTGAACACAAAAATTACAGGGAAAAAACATTATGACATCTCATCAAACACTCTACTACAAAATATTTTAATAGAGTAGCTATCTGAGGGGGAAGAGACCTCTGTAGGTACAAAATGTGAAATAATAAGCTCCCCTGAGTTCCAAGTAATCAATAGAAAGCAGTCAACGAAAGACAAATTAAACCTTCATTTTGTTCATTGATATTTTGCATAAAGAATGGCAAAAAAATAAAAAGGCTGAATACAAAGAACATTAAGGAAGAAAAATACAATCTCTATTTCTTTCTTAAATGAACAAAACCAAAACTATTGATCCAGCTAGTCCTGGAAAGTGACACGCTCTTACTGTGTAATTTTCGAGTCTAATATTGATGGAGGTTGATCATTCTTAAACTTGTAATTCAGAGTTCTTAAAATATTTATTTCACCATTTTATTAGGCAATAGTGTCACATAAGTTAGCTTATCTGTATAAAAAATGCAAATCTCCAACCATCGCAAAATATCTGTCAGTACTCAATCTTATTAACTTAAGCCACTGAGAAGCCATTCTACCACAGTGGCTGTAGATTAACATACACCTCTTGCACCTACACAAGACAACGTATGGAATTAAACTCTGAGTAGAACCAAAGGGCTAAATTTGGAAGCTCATTCTGGTTTTCTAGATTCAATCCAAGTGTTCAATTCAATTGCTGCATCACACTAGTGAAAAAGATTTTTCACTTGAAGTTATACATACATACGTGCACACACACATCCCCCCGTAGCGACGTAAGTGAAGAGACCAACCACGTCATCAGCCCACAGACAGCATCCTGCAGGGGGGAAGGCAGGGATGCCACCCAGAGAGACTTTGATGGGCTGGAGCAATCGATCAACAGCAAGCTCAGGCAGGAAGTTCAGCAAGGGGAATTGTCAAATTTTGCCCCCGGAATGGTCCAGCCTCTGCATCCATACAGGCTGGAGAAGCAGCTCTGCTTGGGAAAGCCCTGGAGCTCTGGGCCAGCAGCAAGCTGAGCATGAGCCGGCAGGTAGCCCTGGCAGCAGAGATGGCCAGCAGCACCCTGGGATGCCAGGACATCAAGGGAGGGCTCTGTTCCCCTATACTCACAGAAAATTGCATCCACATTCCACATACTGTAGATACCAAATAATGAAGTGGAAACGCTTTCCAAAAACTTTTACACATTCTAAAAGGAAGTTCAATAGCTCTTCTAAATCAGTTAGAAAGGATGAAAACACACTAATGCTCTCCAAGTTATGCAGGACAGGATGACCTGAAACAAAATCTTTCTCTGTGATGCTCTGATGCCTATCTGGACAAGGTCTGAGTCTGAGGTTTAAGTAGCTCTCATCTACTTTCTTCATAACTTTCAAAGTCAGATTTTTGTGAAGTAAAACTCCAAATTTAATTCTATTTGTATCTATTTAACTCTACAAACTTTACCTAAACGCTAAAAAAAAAAAACTTCAGAAAGAAATCACAAGAGAGCTTTGCCTGTTTGTTTTTACAATACGTCAGGCATTACGTAATTTTACTTAACATTTTTCTCCTCATTATACAAAACTTTAACCACAGCTTTATTTAGAAAGCCAAAATGCAAAATAAAAGCATACAGTCACTAATAATTAAACTTAGAAATTACTATGGCAGAGAATATGCAGAATATTAAAAAGCTGTAAAAAATATCAGCTAAATAATTAAGGACTGTTATAATTATTTATGTCTAGATAAAAATATTTCTCTCATGTGGCACTCACTCCATCATCACTATAGGCAAGCAGATATTCTTCATTGTCTCCTGCACTTTTCAATTATGTCAACAGTTTTGCCTTCTGAAATTCTCCTTTAACCATGCAACTCATTGATCAATTCTATATTTCACGTAGCAACTCCCCCAGGCAGAAAAAGGACGTATTGAAACAGAAGTCGTTTTCAACTCAAACAAGAGAAACCATTTAAAAAAAGAACTCTTAGGCCAGGTAATACAAGCAGAACGAATTCAGAATTTCATTAGCAGGAAAGTCCTTATAACGCAAGGCTACTTAGAAAACGAACAAATTTAACTTCAAATAGGCCCCCTGCTCAACGAAATCATCTCCTGTTTACTAGTTATTGCTCACCAGATGCTGCTTTTGAGAGCTTGTCATTAAACTTTTAGCAGTGGTTGTACATAATGTGAAATTTTACCCTAAGTAAGAAATGAAGTGGAGCATGATTTTATTTTCTGAAGATAAATAGGGAACTCTTTAGCAACGCAAAAAGCTTTATTAGAGGACTGTATAGTCCCTAATGACATTAGACAGACGTTAAGTTTTTCTTCTAAATAAAAATAATTACTTAAACATAACAGAAAAATCAAGGTTTACACGATTTTAGATAAAGAGAAAACATTAGTAAAAATGTATCGATTCATAGAACTTTAATGCTCTGGCTTCTTGTACTTATAAAAATTCCATGTGCCGACAATACTGGTTTTCAGTCAAAAAAGTTTAATTCATCTCAGTCAACTCAAGTAATACAATCTACTCACTCACTCAAACCTGGATAAACTAAATACTAAATTTAAATTAGCATATGCATTCAACATATATCAAAATTCAACACGTTTATTTTGAAGAATTGTCAATTATGCCAATATAATTCAAAATATGCAAAACCACACTACAGCTGTAACCCTTTACTACCGTGAAACACTAGTAACAAATGACAACGATGCAGAAGCAACAAACCAACACAAACAAATCTCGTTACAGGTTCAAGGAGATGAAGGAAAAAGTAGCCCCCATATTAATGACCCATCAATGCAGAGAGAATTCCCAAAGTGCAGATTTCATCTGTTTTTTTTCCCTACAAGGCAAAGTCTGTCCACTAATTAATATTTCTCTGTTCCTATCACTACTTGAGTATCCAAAGTGATTCGATAATTAACGGGAAATGCACATTCCAAAGTAAAATAATCAAAACTAATGTCATTGAGGATGGTAAATTCTACTCTTACCTCTGCTATGGTTATGCATTCTGGATGCAAGAAATTAATCATGTGGTTGGCCAGCATCAGATAACACAAAGCATCTTCATCCACATGCAGGCCAAAATACTCATTGTAATCGCCACTGAATCCTGTGCCTGGTAAGACAGGAAGTTTTAATGGCCACAGACGCTTTAAAAAAAAAACCAAACAAACAAAACAACTAAAACCAAAAAAAACAAACAGACACAAAACACGGAGATTTTGCAAAACAATTTTGTAAGCAGCAATCAGAAACATTTCTAAAAGTAGTACATTCTCATAATTTTACAGACAGATATGGAAACAGCATATCATTCTTTAAGAATGTAATTTCTTTGGGGCAAAAGCCATATCTTAAATTATATCCTAAGAGTCCCTCACGTTTTTACGTACTATAAAATTGAGAAAGTTCTTTTATTGTATGCATGATCTAAGAGAGGAAAATATATGATGTACTATCATCATTAAGGAACAGAATGATTTACACCATCAGAAATTTAAGTAATTCAGAAACCAAAAACCACAAACACACACAAAACACAGAGATTTTACAATACAATTTTGTAAGCAGCAAATTTATGTACAATTTCAGATCTATGCATATAGCAGAATAGCAAAATATTAGCAAATCTGGATTTTTTGGAGCTTTTGGTGAACTTCTACAACATCATTTCCACAGCAACGGAGCTGCAACAGGACTACACAGGTTAGAGCTGGTTAAATTACTTACCAATCCCATGATGGTGATATAACATAGATGTAACACCATCAAATCGGAAGCCGTCAAAGCGATAGTCTTCAATCCACATTCTCAAATTAGACAGAAGGAATCTCAAAACTTCCCAGCTGAAATAACATCAATATATTTTCTAAGCTTTAGAAACCTTGAGATCAACTAGAATTCCTTATACCATGTTCCCCACTTACATATATGGTGCTTGTACTGGATGTTTTACCATTGTAATGGTTTCTTCCCCATTTTTCACTAGCCTGTTCCGAAAAAGTTTTTCTTCCTTAAATACTTGTCTTTTACTGCACATAATTTTAAGACTGCAGATAGGGATTTAGGGAAAAAAAAGTCAATTACCTATACAGGCAGCTGAATAAGTTAGTGTTTGAAACCAGTATTATATTTTAATAACCATAGTTGCCACTGCACTTTACTTTTGCTTCTCAAAAGATGTTTATATTCGGTGGGAAAGAATTTTAGAGAATTGGAAAGAAAACTGTAATAGGCAAGACTTTATCCCCACAATTTTATGGATTTACAGATATTTCTAGGCATAAGAAAAGTTGAAAAGATGCTGCCCCCCACTCTTCCCACCCTCAAATATTTGAAAATCACATGTCACCAGCAGATTACCAGATCAGCTACTGTGTTGTAAATTTACATATTTAAAGAGTAAAGCAACTTATGGAAGTTGAGGAGGTATTTTTTTAAATTCAGAACAGCAGGAATGGAACATAACACACACACACACAAAGCACGTCATGAACTCAAAAACATGAAAGAGGTGCCAAAGTGAGTAAGCACATGGAGGCACTGGCGAACAAAATTCACAAAGGAAAAAACAGTTTCAGAAAGTTTTCCTACCAATCATCACCTCTTCTCCCAGGAGACTGGTCTCAGCAGCTTCAAAGATCCCCTTGCCTTGTTTCTACCGCTCACCCTTCATCCCACTCCCTCTCTGCCACCCTCAGCATTGGCTCTTCCAGGTGCATCTCCTGCAAGCTAGGGCTCCAAAGAGCTCACTCATCACAATCAGCCCACCACATGAGGTAGTGAAACTTCTCCGCCCACATCTTCAACACTTCTCCTCGTAACAAGTTCTCTCTAATCACTTTCCTGAGGTAGCTCAGCTACGACCCCCCTTACTATCAAGGTCCTGTTTGGAGGAGAGTGTAAGCTACACAGCAGCATGCAGAGTGTCACTCATCACTCGCTAGGGGGTGAGACAGAAGGGGTACACCTACCACGAAGCACAACTGTCAGCATCACTGCTACAATTTACCTACACACAGAGCTGGCATAAGACAGTGAAGGAGACCTTTTCTACAGGTTATTTAAGAGATACTGGAGGCAATAGACTCATGAGGCAATTATGACACAAGGAATAAATTCCATTTTGTCAAAAAAAATGTCTCTGCTTTCCCTTCTTCAAAAAAAACCCCTTGTCTGAAGGGTGCTTTAAATCTGGAGTTAGTGGTATTACATGAAAAGTTGGAAGGCTGTGAATGCACTATAAGCTGGTAAAATCCTGACCTCAGCAAACAGCCAAGTCTTATTTACTTCAATAGGTTTACAGTAGGTCTCCTTTTGCTTGCATGTACTGCACACAGGTGCATATAAAGACAGAAATGTCACCAAATCAAGAGCTCTAAATTTATAAAACGTCAATCAGTTCAATACCCCTTCTGGGCATGCATTATAAGACAAGATTATTCCTTTCCAATCCCCATGGTTCCACCACCTCGTCCTTAATCATTCAATTCACAAGATAACACTGCACTATGATCTCAAGAGCTTGTCTACAGAACATTTTTATATATTTTTATTTCTCAGGCGAGAAGATTTGCCATGAAAAAACAGTAAGAGAGAATTCTCTGATATTGAAAGGTATCGGAAGTCTTCTAAACTGTGAAGCTGGTCACATAAAAATACAACTTTGGAAATGCTTGCTGTATTTTTTTCTGACTCAGCATCCAATTTGCAGAAAGCTATTTGCTGCAAGCTAAACATTGTGAGCAAAGTGAAAGTAGTAGCTGCATTGCAATAAAAATAGTATTTCATATGGAATTAAGATAATGCGTGTACAAAGAACAGATTAATTGCTACGAGCACCAGCCAGACTTAAAAGTTACTTCTCCTCATTACAGACTGCTTGACTTCATAACCTTAAATTTCTTAAGATGTTGAAGAGGATCTGTACATTTGTAAAACGTGCACAGAAGTCCCCAAAAGAATAACAAATGTAAATTTTTTTTTTTTCCTCCATTGTTGGCACTGAAGACTGATCTTTGGAAAAAGATGGAGACCCAGTCTGAAAATAAATTGCAATGACTAGGCATGAAAAAGTGACTACAGATAAGAACAAACAAGATGAATTTGTTGAATCAAAAGATTAGTTGGCACATTGATGAGATCAGAAACCTGAGTAGGAGCAGCAGATGTTTCCCAACCATCTGATTGCACATGGGAAAGAAAATTATAAATAAACATATTAATTCAGATTCTAGTCTAAACTTGGAAAAAATCAGTTTTAGGATCATTTCTACGAAGGATGTCAAATACTAGCAACCATACTGACTTTTAGAGAGAGAACTACACAGCTGTAAAACGGGAGCCAGAATAACTGGTTTTGAAACACAGAAATCAAACAAACCACACAGAGGTTCGTGATTTCATCCAAGGCACTTTGTTTATGGGAGTAACGGCATTAGAAATAGAAGTTGACAGAATTAACAAATAAATTTGCAGAATGAGAGTACAGCCAAAATCGCAGCATCAACTGAAACACATCCACCAAAGAAGCAATCAGAAACATTTCTAAAAGTAGTACATTCTCATAATTTTACAGACAGATATGGAAACAGCATATCATTCTTTAAGAATGTAATTTCTTTGGGGCAAAAGCCATATCTTAAATTATATCCTAAGAGTCCCTCACGTTTTTACGTACTATAAAATTGAGAAAGTTCTTTTATTGTATGCATGATCTAAGAGAGGAAAATATATGATGTATTATCACTAAGGAACAGAATGATTTACACCATAAGAAATTTAAATAATTCAGAATTCACTCAGACATCATTCAAAACAAAGACGGTTTCTGCAGAGAAATCTTGCTGGTTTCTTCCCCTTGGGGCAAGTAGCTCACACACTAAAGTGAGTTCCTTGGTTGAAGTAGTGAAATGAGAATATGTAGCTAGATGACCTGTTTCACAAGGTGATAAGAAATTTAACAACTTTCCTATTAGGTCAGAAGAAAACTGCTTACAGGTCACACTCATTATTTATTTTTTTTCCTACTGTACTAATAAAAAAAGCAAAATAGCGATTCACCATAAGAATTCTAAATTCCTATCTGTGATTAACATGAAATACATTGATACAATCTAGCAATGAATTTAAACAAGTTAATTTTGTCACTGTGGGAAAAAAAAAATATATTGGCTGTAGCTAAAACAGTTTGAGGCTGCAATTCTTGAACTAGATTAAGTTGACATTCATGGACAGCATTTATTATATTTTATAAGGAATGTATGGAACTAGTGACCTTGTAAGAAACTGGACTTTTATGACGATTTACCTGTTTTCAGGTCTTAGTGCTTAATTAACTTATCCCACAGTAGCACTGAATTGCTAAAATACCACTTTTCCCCAAACATATCAATAGTTGACTGGCTTAAATTCTACCAATGTGTTGCTAAACATAACAACAAAAACTGCCACTCAGCCTGGTAATGCTAACTTTATTCTATGAACTAAGCATGAATATATTTGACCTGGCATAGATAGATTTGATAGAGATGTTCTTTTTCCCCCCCCCAGCACTTAACCATCTAAATAACAGGTATATGAGGCACTTAGTTTGACCAGAGTGATACGAAAGGGCAACTACTCTTATCCTATTTGGAAAAAAAAACAACAAAAAGAATAAACTCTCTGCATTTCAACTTCCCTCATTGACATGGAGAATTCCTCGGTGTCCTTTAGGGAGTATCGTTGCCAAGACCCCTAGTTGTCCGTACCAATAAAGGATTAAGAAGTCGAAGCAGTGCAGCAGGTGCCCACTTTTTAGCCAAGGTACAATCCCGACTCACACTGCTAGACTGCTTTTAATACCTGCACTCTGTCATTCAACAGAACGTGATACAGTCATTAATGGATCAAAAGAGCTTTCGCTTGGTGACCCAAGCTGCACTATGCCTCTGTGCAGACAAACACAAGAGCTATCTTCCCGGGGCATACAATAATCTGTGAGCAGAAGGGGACAGCAGCAATATGTCACTTCCCCCATATCAATTCCAAAAACCAACAGAGAAGCAGTGAATTAACTCCCACCCCGCCCCAGTAACAACCACAAGGCACTGATGTGGAGAGTTACTTTAGAATTTCTGGACAGGATTTCTGAGAGTGCACTGCATCACTGCATTCTGTACGGCCAGAAAGAAACAAGCTGTTCTATTTCAGCAATATTAAGCTTATTCACATTTCAAGTTAATATTTGGACACAAAAGAACTTTTAAGGAAAAAGCTTGTAAGTAATACCAAGTAAGAGTAGTGGCACAGATATCAAGAGGTGAGAAGTTACCGAAGACTAAACCTTTCAGTTTAACATGCACTGGATTTTTAACATTTTTTTAAATAAACAGAAGACAACTGACAAAAATTCTCTACAGTTCAAATTCCAGTTGCACAAAAATTTAGCTGGAAAATATTTTCAGAATGGCTGCGACATTTTTGCAGTACTATTCTTCACAGTGCCACAGTATTTCGGACGTTATTAAAATAAGTATGATGAAATTGATGTTTTTTTTAACATCTCCACCATAAGCAACCAACCCAAAAGATAATCAGTGTGGTTATGATCCCCTTGGTCAAGTAGTTCAAGACATTGCACTGTGAAGATCATCTGGGGGCCAAGCGAGAATTTACAGGTTAGATGCATAAACTGTAAGGTCTCTACTTCTTGTCCATCAGAATCTTGTCCATGGATGAGGCTTGAAATTACCACTTTTAATAGCAGTAGATCTTTATTCACACAAAGCCTGGAAAGGTGTTACCTGTACTGCATGAATACCTGCACTTCCCTGGGGAAAGTTCCGAAGTCTCCCACTGCTACCGGCACAAACCTTCCCCAACAGGGAGCTGGGATGATTCAAGATTTATCTCTATCTGTTTCAGTCATATCAATGATAAAGAGACACTTTTTTTTTCCCCTCCCTGAGGCCTCTAATTTTAAAAATAAATATTAGCTTTAGAACTTGCTCTGAGATTTTCTCAGATTTGTCAAATATCTTAATTACTACCGCGCTGTCTCCTTCCCCACTTACTGCTTACAATCAATTGCTTATCACTTTACCTCTGTTCTCTGCTTTGTAAGGTTTTTGTTTGTTTTACAGCGAAACAGATCCATACCATGACCTTTCTGTTTCGCTTGATTAGATTATATTTGCTTTGCTACCTGTCTAGAATTCATAACACTGGAAGTAGATAATTTATATACTGAGACACAGCAAAGATGTTGACAGTGCCAAACAAAAGACTTGTAATCTTTGATCTGCAAAGCAGCACTATCTTTTAAATGACATTTCAAATAAAATAAAAAACAAAACCCATTAAATAATACAAGTAACAGTATATTACAGACCTCCGAGTTTTAGCTTCCCTTAAGATCCAATATGATACAGAAAACATTCAAAAAGTTTCAATTTGCAATTAGATAGCTTAGTGTAAAAGTTTCATGGCCAACTCGCCTTATAGCTAATGAGAAGTCCTCACTTAGCACATCTTGACTAATATTGCGAGCTCTCCTGCCCCAACCATGGGACAAAGAGAACCCTCTACAGAAGAAGAATGCATATGGATTACTGCAAGCAGAAGAAAGGTTTTGACAAACAGCAATTGCTATGGAATAAAAACTTTAAAATTATTTGTCTGGCCACTAAGGACACATGAAAGACTCTGAACTAGAAGGAAGTAAATAAAGAAGAATGCTACACGTTTGAAATCAGAAAAGACAAGCAAACCTGAGTCGTGAAAGATGCATTTGAGAGCATACAAAATCTTAATCTCAGGAGGTACAGGGACAACATCCCCTTGAAACAGCACTAGCTTACCTGGCTTGCCAAACATCACCCCATCTTGCCCTCCTGTTGAAGCTCAAAGAGCAGCAGAGGTCTGCACCAGAACACAGCAAGCGTTCTAAACCCGTCTGAAACACAAGCTACCCCGAGGCCAGAAAGCGATACAGTCCTTATGAAAGTCTGAACCACTAAATCAGTAATTAGAATGGGGTCTCAGTATGACCTTGTGATTGTGAAAAATCTTAGTATAAAAAATACCCTGTATTCACAGCCAATACAGAGCCTTCAGCAATGTTTTGCTACCCAAGGAGACAATGAAAAAAAGCTAACCAGCCCTCAGGCTTAAAGCAGAGACCTACAAGAAGGCAAGTTATTCCTAACTTATCTTGTCACAGTGAGGTCACAAAATGTCACACAAAGCGGTTGTCACCTGTTAACAGTGCCTCTCAGCCTGTTTCTGGTCAGGTATTCGAGTACCAATCCCAACATTAAGCCTAGCAGCTGGGAGAAGAGCAGCAGTGGCAGCAAAACCCAGCACTTGTTCAGATCAATGTCTTTGAAACCTTCAGACACGTAGAGATTGGTATCACTAAGTCAGACAGCAATTTCCACTGGGAAGTACAGATCCCTCTGCACAGCAACACAAAAAGTCAGCGCCTTTTACTTTTGTTCTCAATAAAAAGGGTGCTTAAAGTTAGTAACAGTCACTGATACCCGTTTTGCCAGTATGAGCTGTAGTTCTGATGACGTGCTTCAGCAGCCTTCCGGCCTACAGCAGTTGTCATTACGAGGTTTATTTACAGAAGAGTGAAATATCCCAACGGCTGGAAATCAGAGTAAACAATCTGAGTTTTCTAAGAAACAGGAAAACAGACAGGAAAAGGTAGATGCAAACAGTATCAGATGTGGGTAAGCCAGTCAAGTTTTTAAGGAAGTCAAGAATCTATCTTCCCATGTTTCAGGATGGTATCAGATCATTTAGAAGACAACAGTTTTCAGGCACGTACTTGTTATAACCACTAAATGCCTCTCACTCACAGAATGAATCGTATCAAATGCAGATGAAAGATGGATGGCTCTGAGTGAAAGACCTTCCACCTCAGACACTTGCTCTCAATTGCTTTGAGCATTTTCACAGAAGGATACAGATCAGAAAGGGCCGATAGGAAATAATGCTTTGTACACTTTAATAGCACACTATTCCATTATGTTGGACAGTATAGGAGGTAAAAAATGCTAAAAGGAAAACTCAACAGATGCCCAGCGCTTCACTGCCGTGAGCAGTAGCAAATAAGAGGGACAATGGAGACTCTCCATTATTTAGAAATTTGTTCTGGAGAAACAGAGGAATCGCATTTCTGAGATTATATGAAGAGCAAGCATGTTACCTGGACACATCTAAATCAAGGAACAACGTTTTATTCTCAGCCACATAAACTAAGGATTTATTTATGCTATCATAATTAGAAAGCAAATGATATTACACTATTACAAGTCTGTAGGAAATGTTACTGAAAGACGAAAAGTTTCCTGTAACAGTTCAAAGTAATATTTTTATCAACACTAGCTGTGGAAAACATCTTTGCTTAAGTGTTAACATTCCTTTTCCTGTAACAAAATGGAAAAGCTCAAAAGTGTTGCAGAATTACAAAGCTAGCCTTGAGGGAAAAGGTCCTTAATTATTTCAGTAGAATTACAAGAAAAGTCATGAGAAGTTGAAGTGGAAGAGGGACTCTTTTCAAATTTGGAAGCATTTGTTCAGTGAAGATCTGAAGTCCTTTCACAAACTAAATCATACCAGTTTCTATCAGGCAATATAAAAGTTTATACTGGTAAATTAGTTGCGTACAGGATTGCGTGATTATTTCTATATTGCCTATTTCATAAGCAGAACTCAAATTCTGCAGAAGACACTGGCAAATATATATATAGTACTCTAAGAATTCTAACGAGCAGAACACTGGTTATCATAGGATGTATTTTTTGACATCCAATAACCAAGCTATAACTAGAAATTCTGAGCATGAAAAGTGAATAAATAAAACATACTAAAATGCCAAATACTAAGAAATAAAAATAATGAACAGAGTTTTCCTGCTTTAATTGTAGCTAAAAATATTAACTACAGCTTCTCATTTTTCTTTTAAGAGTGAACAAGAACACCAGCTTTGAAGTCAGAGAGGATTTTTCCATTTTAGTTAAAATTGGAATTCCAGAGTGTCAGATCAGACAATACCCCTCCTGGAAGTATTAGTCCTGATCCTTATAAGCCCAGTGCTATGCAGGGAGAAAGCACTCTCATTCACTATGCTGTAAAGAATATGATAGCAGTATGCATTTATTAGACTTGATTCATATTCACTAATTACTTAGGGAAAATTATTTCCTAGAAATAGGTACATCCTTTAATCAAATACAAGTACTAGTTCTGAAGTCCCCAAGAAAATACTGAATTTTATTTTTTTTCCCCCCCTCAAAATTCTACGTCACCTGTCGGCACAAAGCAATACAACATACAGTGAAATCAAGAGTGGCTGAACATGTGCTAGGTAAACCAATGGATAATCTAACATTTTGTCTAGGAAAAACAAACAAAAAGACCAACCACAAAAGGTAACTACTTCTTCTTGCAGGTTCTCCCAAGGTGACTAAAACCAAGCCCAGGGATACACCGCTGCTCGTCCTTGGCAGCCGATTCCTCTCAATCCCCAGTGACCGTGAGGAAGACCAGGCCCAGCCACGTACTGTGCAAACTCCACTCCAGGCACTGAAGGTTCATCACCTGCCCGTCTAAGTCCTGGTCAGAAAGGCTACACCTCCCACACGCACAGACACGTACGCACACCAAGAACAAGCTACAGCTATCTGAAAACTGCTACGAAGCTTTGTACACAAAACCCACAAGTTTTCTTTGGTGAGTATCAGATCCAGGCTCAACTCAGTAAAAAACAAGATTCTGATGAGCGGGTCAGGAAGTTGTTTTCCCCCTCTGAATTTCCTGATTTTCAGGTGTTCAGATGTTTGATCAGGGTTTCAGAAAGATCCATCATTTTATTACAGCAGGTTAATTCTGCCTTAGCTATCTCTATTGCATTTTGACAATGAATTAAACATGTTTATGAATATATGCACGTGACTTTACTGAAACGCTATTTGAACAAAGGACAAGTTTTATCCTTAAACGAACTATGGACTACATATAGGTATATTTATCTAACAAGCAGCACAGTATTCTAGAAATGTTTTCAGTCCTACCGACACCCGTTAAGAGTTAACTAAATAATATCAAATAAAGCGCTTGGTTATTTGCCATAAAAATGGAAGCAATAACTCAAGTGCTACTCAGTAAAGGTTATGTCCTGCAAAATGTGAATATAAGAACAGCCTTGGAGGCAATGCAGATAGGTACTTATTGTAATGAAATTTAATATTCTTGATGTTTTTTGCTCAGAGGGCTTCCTTAAGTAAATAGAAAAAAAATAATACATAAGACGACAACTACCTGCAGTTTCAATAGAGCCTCCAGGCCATACACATTTTAAAATAGAGAATGTATCAAAAATAAAATTACAAAATCCTTTAAACTGCTGATAAAGCCTACCTGGATTTCAGCTACAATTTGGATAACATTAGCACTTGTACCGCTTATGTTTTACTGAAGTAAGCTATACAGTAATAAAAATCTTTGAGACCATTTAAAATCATCTTTTCCTCAAATAAACTTCTTCGTAAATACTAAATTTGCTTCGTTACGTAATTAACAAACAAAATCAGTTTTTCTGCAACATGCAACTAAATGTACCATCAGGATTTTGCATACAATAGAACATAATTCATAATTTCCATAATTGAAACGAGATCTCAAACATTTCAGTGTATTTTACTGATCAACACTTGGTTCACTTTCAAATTAAGTCTAAACGTAGATTAGAAACAGCCGAACTTTTAGATATCAGGTGACTCATGACCTTAAACAGACCACTATCCTGAACCTTCCCCAGAAAACAGTGTCAGAGTTAGGAAGGGGAACGGTGAAGAATCAAACATCAAAAGATACTTTACTTTGTTGTGAGGTGTTTTTTCTCTCCTGAAATAGTGTGCTATCATACACATGGATAAAAACAGAAAACAATTATCCTCAACTTTCTATACTCCCCATACAGCAAATCAAAATTATACTTGTCCTGGGTTCAGCTAGGATAGGGTTCATTTTCCACCAGAAGTCAGGAGCGAGGGGGTCACAATCCGGACAGACAACCGAACCAGGCACTGTGTTATTCCACACCATACTAGCAGCACGCCTGGTACACAAGGTACATCACCGTTTCTCAATTTGTTCACTACTGTTTCTTTGTCTGTATTTTTACATGGATATTATTGTTGCTGTTTGTAGTTTCTCCTGTTGCCTTTTTGTATGTCAACCTGTGAGGTTTCTGTACTTTTCTCCCTCTTCTTCTTCCCGTTCGGAGGTATGGGGTCGGAGGGGCGGCGAACGAGCGCTGCATCGAGCTCGACTCCTGGCTAAACCATTACAATACTCAATCAATTAATTCCATCAGCAGCGACAAAATATTAAATGTATGCCAAACTGTGAACGTTTTTAAGCTCTACTTTCTCAAAACCATTTTACTGAAAGCCTGAAACAGTTTTTTTCTATAAACTTGATTTCATTTATTACTTTAAAATACTAGCTCCCAAATTAAGACTCACACAAGTGACTTGTAAGTAATTACTATTCATCATCCAGAACAGACATTACAGGAGGCTTCCGAGATACTGACCCTACGTCCTGAATGGTAATTTACTGATTTCCTCTCTTGGGGAAGCAGGGGGCAAGGAAAGTTCACTCTTGAGACTCATATTAGCTAATACAAATATTAGATTACTTCCACTCACACTTCCAGATTTTATCCTCAGCATAAACAATTACTCTGGATATCATCCAAAACGTGGGGATTTTTTTGGCACCACGGGACACGACTGCTCAGTTACGTGACAGACTTTGGCATGAAGCGCAGAAAAGTTTGCCCCGTGAATCATCACCTTCACAGAAACAGGAGATTTCCAGGGGAAGGCTCAGAGAGCCTGAAGATTGTCTTAGATCATCCCTAGCATGAGATTCGGGAAACGACTGTGAGGTAAGCAGCCACGTGGCAAAATTGATTTACACATGCATCACTCCCTATTACCTTTCAGCAAGCACAAAACGCAAAGCTGTTGCATTTGCACAAAAAAAACCCACCATAACAAAACAAAAACCCAAAACAACAGCACAGAAGATCCGAAGTAGAGGTTTCAGATTAAATGGGAATCCGTTCTTAAGCACAGCGCAGTATTTCTGTTTGCTGTACTTTTTAAAGTCACCTTCTTCAGGAATCTAATAGAAGAAAGATATTAGCTCATCTTACACTGCGTCAACAGGGTTGAGAACTTGCAAATATACTGCTTTCTGTGCGCTTCACAAACGCTTGTTCATGTAAAAGAATTGAAAAGCAGCTTTATAGTCAAAGACATTTAGTTTGTATCTCAGTTTCTTACTAGATATTATCATTTCAGCTACATAACTTGTACTTCATGAAGAGGAATCCAAGAATAATAAGCACATTTACAATGGATTGTTACAGTAACTTTGTTTAGTATATAAGATGGAGCAAGATTAGGATTTGAACTGTTGCCGGTAAAAATAACTCCAGTGTAATTTTGGTACTGATTCACAGCTGTACTTCCCTTTACATATGGGTCCACATTAACGAAAAGAAATAAGCATTTATTTTTAAAAAGCTTTTTGTGGCCCTCCTCTAGAATTGCTCCATCAGGCCCACATCTGTCTTACGCTGGGGACCCCAGAGCTGGACACTACGCCAGGTGGGGTCTCAAGAGTAGATCAGAGGGGGAGAATCACCGCCCTCGACACGCTGACCACGCTTCTTTTGATGCAACCCAATATGAAATTGGCTGCCCAGGCTGCAAGCGCCCATCATCAGTTCATGTCCCATTTTTCATTCACCAGTGCCCTCAAGTCCTCCTCAGGGCTGCCCTCAATCCCTTCATCCCTCAGTCTGTATTGATACCAGGGATTGCCCAGACCTCTGTGCAAGACCTTGCAGTTGGCCTTGGTAGAACTTCATGAAGTTTGCATGGCCCTACCCCTAAAGCCTGTCAAGGTCCTTCTAGATGGCATCCTGTCCCTCCAGCGTGTCAACTGCACCACTCAGTTTGGTGTAGTCAGCAAACACGCTGAGGGTGCACTCAATCATTAATAAGAATATCAAATGGTACCAGTTCAGTATGGACCCCTGAGGGATGCCACTTGTTACTGGTCTCCAACTGGACATATTTATCTACAGTGTAATACACTGGAAAATAAGGATTTTCTTTAACAGTAAGGTTTTTCCATGAAATTCCAACATTTTCAACTAAAATGAAAGCAACTTTTCCTACTATTGGTATCTCCTATTTCAGACTATATTTCAGTGCAGCTACTACTGACTGACTTAAGAGGTCGCAGAATGACAGCAACTTGTGATTAAAATATAAGTCTGAAGTGAAAAATTTATAACCTTGTGAGAAACAGATTTTATTGTCTAGTCCAGGATAAAAATACAAAGAAACTAAAGTTAAGATTCTCTGAAATATTTTAAAAGAACTTTGCCCTTGCATATATTGACAGTGCAGTACTACAGGCAAACGAGTTGTTCACACCCTGTGTTTGTTGAAGACATTCTTTCTAATCAAATCTTTTCTTTGTTTTCACAAATTTGGATGACAATAGTGCTGTGTTAAGAGCAACTGTAGGTGCAGCCTGCAGCATACTCATTCCTTCCAGTACACAATTAGTTTCCAAGAATGCTATTTCATACTGCTTTCTGTAAATCACTATCTTTGTTAATGAATGTTGGAGAGGCATTAGAAAGAATATCCAGCTTGAAGTTGTTTCCAGTTCCCCATTTCCTGATAGACCTTCAATTTCATCCCCACTTAACCCAGTGATAAAATAATTATCCTGGAATTTCTTACAACATAGTCAAAGTAGATTTTCATCTTTTTCAATGCCCTTAACCAAGAAGGTGGTGACAAAGGAAGTCTGAAAATACTGATAATGTAAAATCTAGTGTTTTGTAGTTGATTTTTTTCTTCTTCTCCAAAAAGTATTGACTTCATAAATAATCTTTGGGGTTTAAGCATCAACCCCAGAATGGTTCATAACCTAAGTAGTAGTGAAGGGCTTTTCATTTAAATATTTATTTCCATTTTTTTAGGAAGAGAAATACAGAATTTCCTGTTACAGAGTAATGAACACCAAGCAGTCAAACCATAAGACAGGAGGAAAAAAAACAGTGGAAATCTTTGGGAACACTTTTGGTTTTCTCCAGTGTTTGGCCGACTGATTACTCAGTCAGGGAATCAAATGCCAAGAGCTAAATTTCAACAACAAAAAGGGAATTTCACTTGTCCTTGTTGCCCATAAGATCAACTGTGTGTTTGTACAATTTGAAAGCTTATGGTGTTTATTTCCTTCAACACTAACTATAAGTACTTGTTAAATGCTAATGCCAGTCTCTGAGGCTTTGTGGGTTAAAAATACAGGCCCTAGGTTCTAGCTGCACTAGATGCTCATTTTGACAGGGTACAGAAACAGCTTCACTCCACATCATGAAGTGACACCAATCCCTCCAGTCAAGAAAAGGTGATCTAATGCATTTATTTAATCTAAAAAATGACAACAGTCATTACTTTCGTTATGTATGTTAAAGGAAAAGAGAATAAACACAGCAAAGAGCATTCTCCTCTTCATTGTGAAGCCCTTTGATATAGACAAACAGCCCTAGTGCAATGACTAAATATATTACACGTAGTAAAGCTCCGTACTTAATAATCCTCCAGAGAACTTCCATTCTCAGCTCTGTTTTAAGAGGTTAAAGACTTCTCCTATAGAAGGGATTCCTAAGGAGCAGTGACTTCCTATATGGATGTGCCCGTCTTTTCATTCTGTATATTTGTTTGTATATGGATATATATCCTTGTAACTACATTTGACAGGACTCTTACTACACAATAATTAGGTTGGAGAAATGGAGAGGAGTAAGGCCGACAGAGTATTACTTGTTCACTTCCCTCACTTCCAACCAAACTCATTAAGTTAATCGTAGTAGAGTAACTTGGAAAAAACCATCTGTGTCAGTTACTTAAACTAATATTGGTCAACTCTATGGTGATTAATTTATTCAGTTTCTAAATAACTTTATACCAATTTTCAAGAGATTACAAGTGATTGTCACAGAAATATATGAAAATACTAGGTAAAGAGTTAGCTTCCTTATCATGTAGGAGATACAGAGAGGAACCAGGATGAACAGATGTTTGATTGCAGTTCTCATGGCAAACTACAGAGAATTCTATAAAACTACCTTTTTACAAGGAACTGTCCAAAACAAATGCATGGGGGGAAAAAAAAAAAAAAACAGGAAAGCTTTTTTAAAGAACGGGAACTCTCTTTTTCCAAAGCTGGTTTAGAACAACTTGCTCTATTCCCAAGGATAAAGCTTTTCATACAATATTTTCCATATTTTTTAAGACACATTTGACAGGGTACACTATTTCAGTTCTTCAGTTTGTCCTGCAATCATTTCTGCCAGAAAAGAACTTAGAAGGAAAAATCAGCAAAAGCTACTCCTAGTCCATCCATTACTATTCTAATGTGATCACTGGAGAACCAGTTTCTGTATCTTCATTACAATTTCACCAGCAATTTTATAATATGAACTCCAGTAAAATTATCTCAATAATATGTAAGTTCCAAAGTTAAAGTAATTCTAGCATTTAAATAACCCTAAAGAGTATACCCATATAAACCCTCCTTAAATTCTAGTATAGAATGACCAACATAATCCCATCAGAAACTGAATGTCAGTCAGTGGCTACAGCTAGGAAGCAATTTGGTAGGACAGAGACAGCTGTCGTGTGGAGCAGTCCGCTGGCCAGCTTAGTTGGGTGCACTGACCTCCATCTTCAGTTTGAATTAACTTCTAGGGACAGGAGCTTCCTTTTTATGCAAATCCATGAAGTGACATTCCTCGAGAAAACACGGCATACCCTTCAAAACTGAAAGCAATATAACAGATCACCATGGTTATTGGCAGATTCTTTCTGATTCGTTGGCCATACACTGCTGACTTCTGGAACTGCATACTCCATGTGGAGAGTTTATTATAGTTTTCTACGTTGTAGGTACACTGTTTAGCTGTTTTGTCCCCTGTTGTTACAAATTTTCTTCTTTTCTCCAACGAGCTTTCCAAAAATGGATTTCACGTGCATCTGTACATTATACTACATAAACACACTAGAATCAGAAAAAAACCAAAAACATACCACACACCAAAAAAACCAAACCAAACCAAACACGAGTAAAACCAAAAACCAAACGTCTTAATGATCCCATCTTCTTTCCCTGTCACGAGCAGTACTACACCCATTTCTCCTCCAACCTATTACTTCTTTGGATGAAATTCTTAGAAAAAAAGTCAACATTCCCTATTTCATTTGTAGATTTTCTTGAAAACATCTCCCTTATCTCAAATTATGCAACTGTTACCCTTTCCTTAGCACTATCTTCTATTCACAACAGACACTGCTCATATAACCTGCTGCAGTAAACACCTAAGAATGTAGCAAAAGTTTTCAATTTAAGTGGGGATTACTAAATGCAAGACCATCTTTGCATTTAGACTGATGAGAAATAGTTCTCTGTAGTGTGTTGACTCTCGTCTAATTTTAGATCTTTATTGAAATACCATAACGAACTTCAGGAAAGAGCGACTGTATCTATTCAAGGCATCACTGAATTTAATTGGCTAAAGTGGTGACCTTTATTTCAAAATACGCTACCTGAAAACATTTAGAACAACTGGCTGTAATTTTTCAGCGTGCCTTTCCTTCATGTATCGATATATTGCTTTATTACTACACCACTTTTGTGCAGCTACCTTTTAGAAACTTCACACAAAGCTGTGATTACTATGGTGGAGGTTAATATGGGAAAAGAAAGCTACACGTATTTCTAAGCGAAACTCAGAGTTTCAGAGCATCTATGGATTTAAAGCCTCCCAGTCTGTTGTACCACTCGAAGCACAGAGCAGTAAAACAATTAAGCTTCTAGATGAATGTTTAATTAAAAAATTAAACCAATTCTACAGCAGGGCTAGACTGCACATACTATAACTCTTAGGCTCAAGGCTGGAACTTTTTTCTTTGTACTATTATTTTAATCATTCCAATTATACTGCAGCAAGATCCAATATATCATCCCTTCTACCACTGCTTGCAGTACTCATTCCCTTCAAGAAAGGCAATTCATTAACTGCTATGTCCCCATACTTGGAAGAGCTTACTTGCCAACATTCACAATGGTCACTAAAAGGAAAACACCAAGAAACAAACGTTTTCACAGACACAAAAGGTCTTAAACTTTAAGGTTTAAGTTTTAGAAAGTATTTTTGTACCTTTACACTCATCCTCAAAATCCAGTCTGTTAGAAGCAGACTGGAGAGGATATACGTGGGCAGGGTTTTTAAAGTCAATCTGTAATCAGAATAATTACATTTATGAACTTCAGGATGAAATAAACAAAAATCTCTCTACTCCATTACAGCGAGTGCTTTCTTAAAACAGTCATTAAAAAACCCAATCTTTACCAGCCAAAACCAATTTCAGTGTATATTATGAGGATCTCTGTATATAGAGCTTTCCTAATCTAGTGAAGTAAGACTGTCAGCAATCAAATTAGTATAGCTGAAGGTTTTACAACATGAAACACAACTTATATCCCTGTTCTTACTGCAATTATTCCACAATTAACACTGTACACAAAAAAAAAAAAATAAAAATCAAATGACTGAGAATCTAGTTCATTGGGAACTATCACTGCATGACCTTTAATCTAGCTGGAATTATGGCAAAGGTATCTCCTCAATGAACATATACTTTTGACAAACATGACCTGCCACTGGATGTCATTACTACTGCAGACATGCAGCTGGAAGAACATCTCCTATATCCGACTAAATCCTCAGAAACTGCACCAGAGAACATTTCAGTGACTACACCTACAATCTGTGAAGCAAACTTTTTTCTTTACAATACATTAATTCTTTGGTAATTTTTCCCTCCTGCCTTTTCCTCTTCCCCCTTCCTCATGACTAGGGGATCAACAGTGTCCCAAAAACTGTACAGCTTTAACTTGCAAGGAAATAAGTGATTTCCATAATCAGAGAGAAAGCTACAAAAGAGTCTTTAGAACAGAGATACATAAGGCAGGAAAGGTAGTTACAAAGATAGACTTGTTAGTAGCTCAAAGATTCCAAAGGCGGACACACAAAAGTGTGAAACTAAAAGAAAATCATAATGAGTCTGAAAAGAATAACCCAACATTATCAAGTCAGATAAAGTCAACTCAATTGCTATTTGTTGGCATCATTGGACCTGCACCATAAAATACAGCATAAAGTCTATACAGGATTAAAACTCTCGGTGGCAGAAAATGCCCTTATCTCAGCATCCCAACATAGGCGGTACTGTGCCATTTTAGATGCAAGAGAGCACTTGAGATACCTTTGTGAGGCTGGAACACACGATAGGGAAGAGAAGCTTCCGGTGATCCGCACTGTTCTGGAAGGGCAGCTGGAGAACAGGTCATCTAAACTAGAACTAACCCACATGTTTTGGCACCTGACAACTGTCCTGTTCCTGCTGCACTGATAGCAGGGCTATAAGTAGTTTCTGAACTATAGTAGTTTATAACTCACTTTGAGAAAAAAACCGAACAAGGGGTAGCACACCGAGCCGTGATCAGCTGCTCCGTGACCGGTTCAGAAGACTGAGCTGGAGAGAACATCTGGTGAGGCAGCAGGGGACTAGCATGTCATCTGTTGCTCTGATGCAAGTTGTGGCTTGTGGGACTCCGCGCTTATACTCTGAACTACACCTACAGCATCTCAAAGCACATTTGGCGTGGATGTCACTTGAGATTTCACAAAACTTAAGGATGAAGAAAAGACTGAAGGAAATAAGAGATTTCTCCCATTACACGGCTTACTTAAAAAAATTTCCTTTCCTCTACAGCACTTCCAACTCTTAATTCCCAAACAGTTTCACCAATAAATACAAACAAGACAAAATCTGTAAGTGGACAGGCCAAAGGATTTCCACTAGTTATGATTCACAGAACCATCAAAGCATGGACGCATAAAATCCAGTTCAAAAAAAAAAAAAACAAAACAAAACCACACAACACGGAAAACAGGGTGTCAAAAAATATACCAGGGATATCTGCTGGTCCCAGAACCTTGTGTCTAACAACATTTTTTGCTGATAATACTGATACACTCAAGCAGGACTTTGTACAGGACTTCTGTAAAATCAGAATGTAATTCAATCTCTCACTTCTCTGCTAAATTCTTCTCCTAGATTGAGCAAGAATTTAGCATTTTAGCTGAGTGCTCAAGTGAAAATGTTCACAGATTAAAAAATAAAATAAAATAAAATAAAATAAAATAAAATAAAATAAAATAAAATAAACAACAAGAGAAACCAAATGGAAAACTTAGAGCATCACATGATTTTGGCCAAGTTTCACTTCTTCCACAGAAATTTATCATCATGCCTGTGGTCCCTTAGAATCTGATTTAAAAGGTGTAGAATCTGTAAAAGTCTAATGAGAAAAGAGGGATATAAAGTCTCAAAAATCAAAACAATACCCTCAGATCTCACTAAGCATAGAAAGGCAGCATCATTTACACATTTTAATTACATCGTTCTTAATAAAAACAAACAAGAACACCCGCCGCACCCCAGGAACAACATATCTTTGCTAGGCAGGATCTTGTTCTCAATCCTTTTTAAACTGTTTTTCTTGATGAGGACTTTAGACACATTCGCTATACAAAGAAATTATTTTAAATCAAAACACAACCAGTCACACTAGTTACGATCCCACCTGGTTTCCAGGGTTTTACAGCACCACTTTAAAGGAACTGGGCAGCTGAATAATCTTTGAACATGATTTCAGGCAAGAAAAATTGCTATACTTAGCTTGTGCTAAACTAATTACAAGCAGGATCCGTACTTAAAACGGGAGGGCGTTTACATGTATTTCAAATGAGATTATTTTAAACAGGATCACAACAGAGACAAGGCACTTAACTTACTGCAGAATTAACTAGACAGGGACAGCTAGGCTACAGGTCCAGAGCTTGTGGCATCCCTTTTACCTTACAGCATTTCCCTTTCAGGAATTCAGGGATGACGGGAAAGTCACATTTTAAGAGGAATGAATGCGAAGGATGAACAAGTTTGTTTTTAAAAAGTATTATTAAAATAAACTGCAATCCTCACTCAAGATTTGTGGTTCTGGTTTTTAGGTTGGCAGCTGAGGAGGGCAGGGGGGACAGATACAAACACAGGGATGACCAAAAGAGGATACAGATGGAGGAGAGGAAGATGTATCAAATTAACACTTGAGAAAAAAAAATGTCCAGTTTCAGATTTTAGAAAAACTGGAAAAATGTGCCAAAATTACAAAAGTGGAAGTTTATTTCTGAATGGAGTTTTTGTAGCTTTTTCTAAAGCAGAATTTAGAATACAACTATTGGGAAAAAAGGTTAAGCAGAAAATATTCTTTTACTCTCTCAGTTATTTTACTTCCAAATTGTCATTTCAGTGAAATCTGGGGTTTATGCTCATGTGACAATACCTTTAGTAGCATGATTTTAAGCTGCCATTTGCAATTTATCAAAAAGTTCAGTATACAACACCGGTATAAACACAGATAAAAAAACCAAAACATAATTTTATTGCTCATTAAATGTTGCCTCAAAGTCCATAACACAAAACACACTTTTATCTTGTGTTGCACCGTGGTGCTAAAAATGCCACATCCTGGTTGTGCTTTGAATTGGTTTACTACCGCTTTTCTGGAGCTACTCTCTACTTAAGCAAATACTACTAAAAATACAGTATTTAAAATACACCACGGAAAGAGTCTTTTTTGTGCGTGTGGAAATAGATCTTTAGCCACTTTCTGTTCTAGTAAGTATTCAGTCCTCTTCCCAGACAACTGAATTATCTTCCAAATGCCGTGAGACAAATTTACTTATGTCTTGGCTTTCAAAGAAAATGCAGTCAGACTAAACTGATAAAGCAATTGCTTCTTAATTTCTTTCATGGCAGAGAATTAGTTTCTCTCAATTCCAAAGCAAATTGAGCATTCTTTGTATTTGATGTTTAAGTACCTGGAGATTGAACAGCTCTTCCCACTAGAGAAAGCGACTTAGTACAAGCACTGTAAGAAGACAAGGCTGTGCTAGCTGAAGAGATTTGTCTCAAAGTATGCTTTTCTGTGTATCATTCAACAGATTGTGTTTGATGTCATTTATTTTCAGCAAACTTTGAGCATCTGCAAGAAACTTGAGTCTCTCTCAGATTTTCATATTCCTCTCTCAGACTAGAGCTGCTCATTTACTAGTATGGAAATTAGCAGGCATGTCAGTAAAGCCTAAATGGGAAACCAAACAAAACAAAAACACACAAAAAAAACCCCCCACAAAACCACAAACATTTTCAATAAAATGTCCATACTGATTCTTTCCCAATTTTGTTTGGGACCTGTACATACACCAAAAAAAAAGTGCTAAAACCACCAAACCATTTTCAATTGGTTCTGAGCAACATACAACAAACATGACTGTTATATATTTTAAGCCTTAAAACTTGACTATAAATACACATATTTAGTGTTTCAGATATTAGGACTAAAGAAGCCCTTAACGAATAAAACCAGTTCACTGCACAGGTTGCTGTGCTTAATGACAAAGGAGGGGTTTCCCCAAAAGTTTGAAAAAGAAAACCCAAATTTGCTGCTGCATTTCACTAGAGGGCAGGGAACGGGGCACGATATACAAGGGACCCTCAGTTATCTATAGCGTTATTTTTAGTCATCAGATCATAGATTCAGGCTCTCTGCTCTCTGGCATTTTCTGATCTCCTCTCTCCCCTCTCAAAGCTCTTTCCACTTCCCCTTTCCAGCATTCAGTCTGGCATCTATTGCCATCACACACAACAAAAGGGAATTATGCAGCACTGTCACTCCTCAGCACACACCACTGATCAAACAGACCCGTGCAGGAAGTTCTTCAGTTCTGAATAAATGCTTAACACTGCCAAGTGCTACCTAAAAAGCATCTTGCTGTTTCTTCCATTTATAGATCCTCCCAAAACACTCAATACCAGTACCACCCGAAACAGAGAAAGGTCATAACTGCATTCTATTTATTTTCTCACTAGAAAAGCCAGTACTAAACACTTCTTGTCTACACAGAAGCATAAAATAAAATTGAGTAAAAGACTGTTGTATTGATATTAAAACTTAGGAGATTACCTGAAATAGAACTTAACTGAATATAAATGTAAAGAGTAATAGGAAGAAACTCAAACAGGAAATTATTTTTACACATACTAAAACATATTTCTTCTAATAATTAAAATAAAAATTGAAAAAAAGCCCCCTGAATTAATCAGTTAAAGTGTTCCCCCTCCAAAAGCAGATAAAGAACAGCTCATCCTATTAAGTAACATAGTGCATAAGTCATTTATTACACCAGTCACTTGGTTTAACTGAAATTGTGAGTTACTGTGCAAGAGTTTCCAGGAAACAGTCACCCTGTGCTACCTAACATTACTTGTGCAGTAGGGACCACCTTAAACAGTATACAGCCCCCAGAAGCTATGAAACTGTCAGCCTCAAGAGTACAGTCTTGCAAGCACAAGAAGAAAAATCTTTTGGGAGCTAACCGCGCATTTCAGATTCTGACCCACAGTTTAAGGACATCTGCAATGCAAGTACATCCAGTTAACGGCAATCCAAAGCAAGTGAGGGGAAAAAAAAAGAAAAAAAATCAACCAGTTGATTGCAGCACACAAAACCTAACTAAAAGAGTAATACTAGATCAGAATTCCACAGTTGCTGACGACCAACTGAAGTAACCACTCAAGTGTAACCTTGAAAGGGGTTAAATCAGAACTTTTATCTTGAAAGGTAAAACCAGAAGAGATAAGAAAGGCAAACAAGATTATCATGTGTCTCAAGAGGGGGAAAAAAAGCCCCAAACTTATCATGGAATAAGAGGCGAGTAACACTTCATAGAATTTATTCAGAAATGTTTTAAGGAGACTGTAGGGTTGTGCAAAACTTATTGTGGAACTTTTAGGGGTAGAATCAAAGAAATGGAAAGGAAAGAATCAGGGTGGTTCAGGAATGAACAAACAAGGGGAAAAAAAAATGGGAGAAAGAGACTGAATTAAGCTGGCTGCCTGTTGATTTAAACCACTGAAACATCCAGCACACGAGATAAACCCCCTCACCCTCAATACCTCAGAGAACACAAAGTAAACAATATTAAATGCTAATCATCATATGGCATTACCACGTGGTTTGACACGTGCTATGTTTATACTAGGTAATTAAGTGTGCCCAAAGTAGATTTCTAAAACTGCCTACTGAAAATCATCCCTAATTTACATTAACTACTGATCGTCCTCTGGCAGATTTTTGGAACCGAGTTAGCTGTCCTGGGTCAAAACTTTTGCTACGCTTCAACAATCTGACAGTTTGATAATAAATTTCCAGAGCTTACATGTTTTCTTCAGCATTTCTAATTCGTTTAATTACGTATATATAAAATATAATACATGCAATATATATTTTATACCGTATAAAATATGAAAATATAAATCTATGTTATCCTATGCAGTATTATAATTAAATAAAATCATATAATAAACAGTTAAATAAGTATCTATATACAGAAGTATTTGTCTCTAAAACTAAAACTAAGTATATAACTAATCTAATTATATATAACACGTAGAATGCACATGGTATGTAATATGTACATATGTAGCTATAGATGACGGAAGACTAACAAACCTAAAAATCTAACACTAAATAATAGTATTTAAGTATTTAGCCAACTAAGGGAATCTCCTTCAGCATATCAGAACTGCTGAACCATCCAAAGCAGCTTTTCCAGTTGGGTGAATAGTGTATTTTAACAGAACTCGTGCAAAATAATAACCATTAATGCATCATGATGTGACATTTTGTACTTACTTTGCATAGTCAAAGAGCCTGCTGTCCCAGAGCTGATGAGTTCCTTTAGGACCCGAATGGAAGAAACAATAATCTGTACCATCAAATTTGTTGAGACCATCTTCAGAGTTTTTCGACGCATGGCTGTGCACAACATCCAGTAGAACAGTGATGCCCATGGAGTGAGCAACGTCAATCATTTCTTTCAGGTCATCGGGAGTTCCGTAACGGCTATCAGCATGAAAATGCAGTGTTACAAGTGGCACAATCAGAACTTAAGCTGAACACTACTCATAAAAAACTACATCAAGGTCAGTAGTTCTTCATCACCTAGCCTCCAGTTGTACACAGCTTAGTTTTTTCAGCCTCTTTAGCAGTAGCTATTGATTACAAACTCGCAAACAGTTAAAAAAAAATAATTAAAAACCAATTTAATTATAAAAATTACCTAAGTTACATCATGCACGCAGTATCTTGCAGAAATAGTTTCAAAGTTACATTCTTCCCTTTTATTAATACACTGATACAACTTAAAACTTCTATTCAATATTGAATGCTTCCTTACTTTGTAAAACACAAAAATATATTTATATTACTGGAATAAAGTGATATATAATGAGTACAAAAAGTAAATGTACATGTATGAAAGTCCTGAAAATACCCCATCTGCCATTGTCCTGTTTAGTTGGTTTAGGTCCTACACTATTTTCCATCTTTTTCAATAAAGATTTTTGTCTCCTGTGTCTAACATTTATTTCAACTAACTGAGCCAGTTAAAACTTCCTGTACATCTAAACTGAGTTTGTTTGTCACTTGAGCTTCACTAAGGTGAAAAAAACCCACACAAAACTAATCACAATATTCAGGTTTATCACAATTTTCTTAACAATTACCTGAATACATTTTTTACCTATTTCCCCCCTAGGCCTTAAATCTAAGTACAGCCTGTTTCAAGCATGGGAAAAAGTCTCCAAGAACAGCTGTTCATTATGTCCCATTGCTTTCAGATTTAAGAGGAAGTTAGAACAAATACCTAAGCCATTTCTTTCTTTTTCCACTAAACACAAACTTGCACACACACACACACACACAGACATATTGATGTCAATGGATAGGGAGTAAGGTGAAAGAACAGAGAAGATGCTGAAGTACTTAAACCTACCTTGATGCTGCAAAGAAGCTTGTGACCTGATAACCAAAACTGGCATAGTATGCATGTTCCATAATAGCCATCAGCTGGACACAGTTATAGCCTAGAAAAAGAATAAATCCATCAAACGAACCTCTGCATTAAAGATAGTTAAGAGGATTCAACAGCTGTCTCATATCCATTCCAGTCTTTTCACATTTTAGTTGCTTCTAACTAGTGATTAATAACGCAAGATTGTGTCTCAAGAAGTAATTCCACCTAACAGTTGATACTTACCTGATCTTCCATTAAAAAAGGAGCAGTCAATTTTTCAAGTGATCTGCATACAACTACCTGTATCAAATCTAGGTGCCTTGATTTAGAAAGCAGTAATTGATATGCAAATATAATCTTAAATTAATTTTGGTATATCAACTATGACGATCTGCACGTCCTGAACTTCAGCTTCACTTTTGACATTTGCTCTCTGGGAATGTGGAGGTAGTCACAGGCTATACATACTATACCTTATACCCTATGGAATCTACTTTTTATTACGTCAAAAGCACCCTTTTTTTCTTTCCCCCAACTTTAAATGATTACATTCTCCCTCTATTTCAAAACACTGAAGTAACGTGGTTTTGTGCTGAGCTTACCAAAGAAGTGAGGCAGTCAGTGCAGGAGGGTAGGGGGGACACTGTCTCTTTTATCACCTAAGACTTCAGTGCAATACTAAAGGAGGAAAATCTAAAGGGAAAACAGCATACTAAGAATGAAGCCACAGTACTTGCTTCACATCTTAAACTAAAGTGATCTTTACTATCAGTAAGCGTCCCAGATAACTAGCAAGTGAGGACTACCAACAAAAAGATAACCTTCAGGTTTAATCTACAGTCTGCTGAGACTCCCACCACTTCTCTATGAGTTTAACCAAAATCTTCACTTCATTTTTTAGTTTGACAAGATAATGGTTTCTTTTTTATTGTTCTAGGGCTTGGTTTCAAGTTTTGGAACTATAGAAGAGTTATTGTTAGAAGATAGTTGGCATCAGCACAGCAATTTTTTAGATTCATTGTTGTTTTATAATCCAGGCTTATTGCACTTATATACAGCATTTTTTTCCTATTTTTGATGTATTTGAGGCAACATATTATCTAAATAATCTCATTCAGTTTATCATGCACATTTCTACAAACTTTTATACCTTAGCTTTCTTAAATACCGATGTCTTTAAGCTTGTTCAAAAAGTAAGACAGTCTAAAACCAAATCTAATGGTCCTTAAAAATACATTTAAAAGAAAAAAAAAGACTTAACTCCCACAGTGTTTATCTAATGTAAATAAGAACAAACACCTATCAGTTCTGCATACCCTACACCTAATTTTTATATTGCTTTGTGGTGTATCAGCCTTTTCACGACATTTCTCCAGAAGTCCATGAAAGTCTCATGAAAGCACAAAGCTTTTGTAATTCTGGTTAAATATATTAACCTCCTGGAATGACTGAAATTCCTTGGCAGCAGAGAAAGTCACAGATACATAATGTGAAATCCAGTCTCAATCTTTTTTTCGTTTGTTTTTTTCGAGGGCCTCTAGATGTGCAAACCCCTCATCTCACCTGAAAGCTCAACTTTACTGAAAGGCAAAAGCCACACTCTGTGAAACACTGACTCGCCAAGTAAATCTACAAGAAAATCTTGGCTTCTTCAGGCACTCTAAGAAATAAATTAAAATAATAATTTTAAAAAAATAAATAAATCAAGCAGCATATAGGCACAGCCATCCACAGGTGCATGAGCCATGGATGCCGCAATTATTTTACAGGGGAGTGAAACAAAATGTATTTCATCACAGGACAGTAAAACCCATCAAGTTCTGATACTGTCCAGTATAGAAAAAAATAATTGTCAAATAGAAAGTTAAGGTGACCAGGTTTGCTGTGCTTCCTGAGATAATCATGCCAGTTGTTTCTTTCACGCATCCCCTCCAATACACTACAAGTTCTTTTAGAAAAGTGTTTCTCATATTTAAAATTTCCATGTTCTTATACTTCATAGCAACTTTTCAAGGACAAAAAAAAAAATTAGCATGATTATCCTGGCAAACAGAAAGGATAATCCTTTCTACTCAGATACTACTTTGTCTTCCCTTAGAATCAAGATATACATTAGTAGAAACAACGAAGAACACGGTACTTTCTAAAGACTATCTCACAAAACCAGGTCCTGTTTCAAGTGGAAAGCAAACAATGCTAAAAGCAAATTGCCCTGCGACGTTTATCAAGGATTTTGCAGTTATATTTTACTTCAAAAATCTGTGGAATGGATTTTGATTCACATATTCTATTTCAGTCTTTGTTTCTTTTTCATAGATTTCACTTGTTTATCGTTTTTGCTGCCCTAAGAATCTATGTTTATAGTACATATCACCTGAAAATCAAAAAAAAAAAGTAATCTATAGACACTCGATAATTATCTTTTCTAATAAGAGAAGAGGCACATAAAAATTTCATCTCTGCAAGTATCTCCGTTATTACTTACCAAGATCCTTTATTCTAGGTAGTACATTGTATGTGAAGTTTTTATAAGAAGCTACTTTCCCTTCTGGGGAAGCAATCCCCACATGAGATTCATAGATTCTTAGGCTTTTTAATCTCTTTGGGGAAGGATGCTTATGCTATAAGGAAAAAAACAGTTGTCGTTAGGATACAACAGCTTTAAAGTGTCACAACCACATCCTTTCCACAAAAAAAAAAAAAAAAAAGAAAAACAATTTAAGGTTTGCTTTGTTTTTCCTCTAAGAGCACAAATATTTCAGGAGTAATTATGCATTCTAAAATGTTAAAGCAAACATCTTTTTCAAATAAACATTCTTCATGAGCAAGAAACTGCGCATCCACGATTCAACACATTTTATATCCTTTTTAAATGACACAGAAGTGTACAAATTCATAGCAGCCGTTGTACTATGACGTTTTTCCGCATTACTATGAAGCTTTTATTTGCAAAAAGACAATAGAAAGATTGTTTCTTATTCTTTAAGCATATCTGCTTTTTGCAGGTATTTGAAGTTGCTCCGCCTTCTCCAAATTAAAATTTGTAAATATTTTAGTCCTAATGAACTCAGTTCTACAATTGGAATATAGATGATTCTGTATTACTTAATATTAAAAAAAAAATTTAAAAAAATCAAAACAAGTCTGTAGGTGAGTGCACAGTATTTCTAGATGGGTGAAAATATTTCAAGACTACAGAGACAAGTGAAATTCATCATAAACCTCCTCCATATACTTGAAGACCTTACACTTGATGGGGATTTTACTTTTTCAAAAAAAAGTCTTGTCTGAAGAAACTCAGGAAAACTAACACTTACGACCTGGTTGTTTTCCAAAAAAAAGTTGTGCTTTTTTTCTTTTTCTCTCTCTCCCAATTGAAAAAAAAAAAAAAAAAAGAGGGACAAGATTTTATATTCTATTTTTTAACTTAATATTCAAGTAAAATTTTGAAAAGCTAGAACAAAACCAGTAAACACACACGTGTACTTAAAGAGACATTAAAGGCATAATGTGAAGGACGAACTTCTGTCTGAGATTTGCTCTCTGTATTTTACTTACACCTCTCCTATTCATAAAAGGACACCATTTTTTTTATATTTTCTTTTTTCTTACTTAACTCAGCGAGGGCCTTATCTGCATTCTAGATGTTCTCACCCCCTTTCCACTTCAGATCATAAAGGGTAGGTCACTAAATTCATCAGAACTATAGACCTAAACACAAAAGTTATTGTAGATTATGTACAAGTTGTTTTGGTCTTTGGTTTGTTGTTTGTTTGTTTTTTTTTAAAGAGATATTCCATGTGAGTTACCCTTTCTATCAAGCAGATGCTTGATAATTTGAAGTGTTTTGATTTTACTCAAAACAGAGGTTGCAGCACTTCTAGTACAGAGTACCGCATACCACTTTTTAGTGAAAACACAAGAAAATGTAATAATGTGAAATAACACTCGATCCAAAGTTTCTGAATGTTCTCCTAGGTTATTTTTCATATATTTCCTGTAAAAAGTTCCCCCCCTTATGGCAGTGTATGAGAAGTAAGAAGGCTTTAAAAATCAATAAACTGATTTTCCTGATAAAGAGTGACTAGGATCTGACTGGAGTGTGAGCATCTTACTTCTGAAAGCTTCTTCTGATTTCATACAGCATTATTATTGGAGTACTGAACTTTGTATTTATGGCTAACACTTAAACTCAATTCTAAATATTCCCTGCTCTCCTCTGTATCAGGAAGGGCTGTCTAGTTCTAGAACAGTTTTCAAGCTTGCTTAACCATGTGGGAAACCAAGTTCAAAATACCACTTTAATGGGTAACTTTTTTTTTATGTATTCTATAGGAGACTGAAAAAGTAGCTCAAAAATATCCATCACTGAAGTCAAAGCCACGAATAAAAACCTTCACTTCTCAGGTAGGTCTGCAATCTTTATTTTTTTTCTTCCAAGCAGGGATACAAAGGTGGCCCGATACACAGCTTTATACACCTTTTGGAAATAATATTTAAGCCTTACTATGTATGACTGTGGCGGATTCCAGTGTACCCAGTCGTAATTCACTTTGTCTTCATCCCGGACTACATATCTTGCCCAAGGTGAAATACGATAGAGGAGTTCGCCATTTTGAGCGCGAATCACTACCTATAAAATAACCACAACATATGCAGGCAGTCACATATAATTCATCTAACACCTCCTCTACAAACCAGAGAGGATAATGAAATAGTACACTACACAGAAATTTAATTTAGAGAAGACACAAATACACAATAGAAGTCAAGAGAATGAAGAACGACCCTGTTCACAGAGATGATTTGCAAAGGGATAGCAAACCCGGCACGTCAGACACAGGAGTGATGTTCACAAGCTGGAGCTGAAAGGTGAGGATATATATGAAAGCTTCATAGAAGTACTGGGAGAAAGAGCCTTCCCAAATGGATTATGGTGAGGTTCCCTTATTTTCCCTGTCATCGCTATTTCCTCATCACGTTCTTATAAATTTAAATAGACATGCAATATAACGCCATCAAGATGAGAACTTTGATTTGTTTACTCAGCAAACAATCTAGTAAGCTGGTTTTAATATCTTAATTCCCTCTTTTCTATGCTCTGTGAGTCCTGATCGATATCTTATGGACCAGAACCACAGATCAACACAAGAAGCACAGGGCAATTTTCAGGTCAAGGAGGAGGAAGAGAGTAAAATCTTAATTGCTGGGTTTCTTCTGCTATCTTTCAGTTTCTCTGGATGTTTTAATCTTTCTAATGACAAAGTATTATCACCAATTTTACTTCCCAGGCTTGGTTTCCTCTATTTCATAACTAGATATCAAAAAGGACGATTCTTTACAATTCCTTCAAACAGCTCGTAAAACTTCATCAGAAAAACCTAGGAGCTCATTCAGAGCGCTATAATTTTATACAACAAAAGCAAAACCAAAATCATTACTAGGATAATGTTGTGATGGGACCTTGAAGAAGACAATGTATTAGAGGATTTTGTGATCTTGAACAAGTCATCTCTGCTCTATTGAGTAATTAATGTAATCTGTAACTTCTAAAATACTCTTGGAAAAGCATATGAGAATCCAAGGGTGGAAGGTAGTGTTGCTGAGTGGGAGAGCCCTGGGCCCCTCACTATAAGAAGGCCACAGAAGTGCTGGAGCATGTCCAGAGAAGGGCAATGAGGCTCCTGAAGGGCCTGGAGCACAAGTCCTACGAGGAGCGGCTGAGGGAGCTGGGGTTGTTTACTCTGGTGAAGAAGAGGCTGAGGGGAGACCTTATTGCTCTCTACAACTACCTGAAAGGGGGTTGGAGCGAGGAGGGGGACAGCCTCTTCTCCCTGGTGGCGTGTGACAGGACCAGAGGGAATGGCTGCAAGCTGCGCCAGGGGAGGTTTAGACTGGACATTAGGAAACATTTCTTCACTGAAAGGGTTATCAAACATGGGAATAGTCTGCCCAGGGTAGTGGTGGAGTCTCCATCCCTGGAGGTATTCAAACAGCGTGTAGGTGTGGTACTTAGGGACATGGTTTAGTGGTGAGCTTGCAGTGTGGGGTCAAAGGTTGGACTAGAAGATCTTGAAAGTCTCTTCCAACCAAAGACATCCTGTGACTCTGTAATTTGTCTGAAATGTTAAGACTAGTATTTTACTATCAAACTGCACAACACATGGGCAACATAACACTTTCTTTAGAGGAGAGGGGAAAGCCTCTGAGAACAGCTAGCCTAGTGTCTATTTCATATTCAGAACTCTATACTAAGAAGTAGTTTCCTTACTTCCCCATAGTTTCCAAACTATTACCTACTCGAAATTTCTAACACAAGACTCTGAAAAATTCAAAGTTAGTTATGCAGCATTTGTCTAAGTTAACACTAGATACAGCTCACCTAAATAGTTTCCAGGTTTTTTCACTCCTCCAGTGGTAAATGTATTTACACAATAATGCGTAAAAACTCAAAATCCTTGATGAACTTGGAAATCAGAATCACGTGACAAAGTGAAATGTTTGTATAAATACAGGTAAATAAATACTATCACAAAATAAGCAAGTGTCAGAAAGACAGAATGAAAACATCCTTCAAATGTGGACATTGAAAAGTCAATTTAAAAACCAACATGGGATAGGTATATAATTCATATAAGCACAACTGTAAAACAGGAAAATAAAGAGCTTAACCTAAGCTGCTCATCTTTTCTATGTGAATGGTAAAAATGTGTGGTTTATTTACATTTTCCATTATATGGATCTTGAGTGCACTTTCCAAATTTCTACTCAAAACGTTAAGCACACTTGGAAGTTTAGCAGTAGCCCACTGCAATTACTGCAGAGGGGTTCAGAGATGAGTACACTCAAGGTAGTGCAAAGATGTTGCCGGTAAGCCAAGGTTTAAGGTATCAATGCTGTTGAAGTGATTAACTTTGAAGAAAGAACTTTCACATCTGAATAAAAATCACCGGAAAAAATGAAACATATGGCTGCAATAAGAGAAAAAATACAGCCAACAATGACTGGCTTTGAGGGGATGTAAAAACTGGTGTGCAAAGATGCATTCCAATTTTTGAAATGCTGGACTGCTGAGAGACAAAGCAGGACCTGAGCCTCACAAGAACATTAGTGTTGAAATGACAACGGGTTCTATGTCTGTCCCACTACAGTACAGGGAATTTAGGAAACGAGGAGTAAACTGTAAGATTAAGTACGGTGTTCCCAGGTCTGTTTTGATGATGTTTCAAACTCTCAAAAGCAGTTTATTACAGTTAAGGAGAAATGATCACTCTGAGGGCAGTCTAGCGTCATACAGAAAAGGCAGTAACAAACTGGAGCAATGAGGAAGCTGAAATAGATTTCATTTAATTTAATGGTACTTCCAACGGAGGACAAGTGAGAATCAAGGGCCTCAATTTTCAGACACTGAAAATTTTTGAGACGCTCGAGTATCCCGCTATTCTGCCTCTCTAAAGTTGTATGGGTGCTCCATAGCACATCCAGCACATAGGACAACCCCTTCGAGATGTCTCGGGATGTTTAAAGGAAAACTCGGCACTTCGGTTCAGGCAACTTCCAACCTTCTATGACTCCGTGAAATCTGATGGCTTTCTATGGACAGAAGCCACACATTTTTTTCTTATCTATAACAATAACTTTTTTTGCAAGTCTAACAACTTTCAAAGTTTAGTCACAAATACAAATTTAGATAAAATGTAAATTTAATGGGGTCAGGCTATGGCTATGAGAGATGAAATTGTGCAGTAACAGGCCACAGAAGAGCACATTTAAAATTCATATATTTATGAATATTCCCTTTCTTTCTGTGTTTGCCTACCTCCACCTTCTCTTCACATTGGCTTCATTTGGCTACCTCACCTTCCAGTGTACACATAACACAGCTCAACAGAACAGTATGGGAGAATAATTCAAATGATAAACACAAGATCAGTCAGTTTCTCTGCCCAGTGTTTCACTCCTTTAACTTCCAGTTCCTGCATCTAAAGCACACTTGAATTCCATTGTATTTAACCATGATGTATTCTGGTAAGTCATTTTAGCTTTGTATCCATTGATGATCATACAGGGTCAAACATTAAAAATAAAAATAAAAAAACAAAACAAACTATCCATGCTATATCAATAACTCTTTATTTAGATATTTATTATGATTTAAAACTAGCATCTGCTGGAGGTTGCAGGTTGGGTTTTTTTAAAACAAAGAACTAATACTGATATTTTTGAGGTTTGGGAAATTTGTTACGTAGTGGTTTATAATTTATACTCGAGTTGGGGAGAGGAAAACGAGGAGGTGATAACTAGATAACTGATGAATGTATGCATTTTATGCAAGCCAATAAACTGCTCTGAAACACTATATTATTATTTCATTACTTTAATAGCTTGAAAGCACGAGAATGATTGTTCTTATCTGTGGCTTTTAATACAACAATGAAATTAAATTGGCCATCAAATCAACAATAGCTGACATAATGAGAGTGGACTAGCTTTAATATAAATATGGAAAAGCCAATGACTTGTTATTCATATAAGTGCAATAAGCTATTATTTCAAAACTGTACAATTTGTATTTATAGCATTAGCTTCATTTTTATTCACTTCTGAGACAAGATTATCCAGACTTAAAAGCCACAGGGACAGTGGTGGAAATACCATCTTATCTCAATAACATGGATCTGATTTGAAAGTAAGTTCAACCAAAAACCTAAAAGCATGACAGGATTAGGTCTTAAAGACTCTAGAAAGTTTATGTCAGATGCTGCAATAACATAACCATTTTTTTCCACTACGTGAAATTTATTAGAAATTAAATATTAAGGTATTTCCCTCCCTTGGTTGTTATAAGAGTGCACGGGGATGAAAACAGCTGCTTATACACTATGATAATTTTTATGATAATATACACTGTAGACAAAGAAAACTCTACATTTTCACCTCTGCGAAAACAGGGTAACAGAAAAAAAACCACTACAAATTTACAAGAATATAAAAGAATCTAAACCAACGAAAGTTAATCTCTCCAAACCTTTATATTTAGGATATATTGCTGCTGTAAGAAAATCTGGTCTTAGATTTTACTTCATAAATGCAATTCAGATTTAAAGACAGTTCCTGCACTCAAGTCACTGACATAATCCTGCTATAAAATCATCCTTTTCTCAACTCCCTCAAGTTGCTACAGAAACAGAGAACCGAAGCTTTCCTACCAGCTGAAAATAACTTTCCTTGTGTATTTTTCTTCCACAAAGCATATCCAAACTTGAGTTTAGCACCCAGAATAGAATACACAGTTCTGATCATCTTTTGTCAGTGGATGATGTAAATTGAGCCCATTTACAAAGGGAAATACAATCACATCACCACCCCTGCCTTACCCAGACACACAGAGGGAACCACAGGACAACTATTACAGATCACACTGGTTTCTGAGAGAGTCCAAAAGCAACGTTTTTGTATGATTGGATTTTCATACCTGGGATCACAGCAAAACACTTTCCAGGAAGGTAATGCAACCTGCTACAGAACACTCAGGGCCAGAATTTAGAGTTCCTCATCTGACACAGGTTGCTTTAAAGAAAATTTAGACAAAACCAGAAAAGCCTGACAAAAAGTAGTGACAGAACGGCACTTAAGAGCTTTATTTTGGAATTGTCTTATTCAACTTGACAGATTTTAGAAACCAGATAAAAGAATTTCCTAATAACCTCAGAAATAGAAGGCAAGGAACAAAGAAGCAAACAGCTTCTTATTCTTCTTGCTACTGCAAAGTTCTGCCTAAACAAAGCTCAGGAGACGCAGCAAGGAGGAAGATGGATCAGAAGCCATTCAACACTTCAGCTTCCCTTAGCCAGGAGCACCTTCCCAAATGGAGCTTGGGAAATCAGCGAGCATGGAAAATGGGAGATCTTTCCAGAACCAACCTTCCACTGAAAAATCCCACCATACACTCCTCCTACCGCTCCCAACAACCAAGGAATCACGCGTATCTGTCAAGGTGCTTGCAGTCACTGAAGGTGCTTCCTAACAAGCAAACTGAGTACAAACCTTGAGAAGTTTCTGAAAGAATGTGCAGTGTGTTGCTTCTGCCTGGCTGGAAAAGTCACACTGGAAAGAAAAAAGTATTACAATACTCTAGTCACATTATTCCAAGTCTCCCTTTTCTCCAGCTTTTTTTTTTTCCTTCCCTCAATTTAAGATTGCTGTCAAAATCACGTCAGTGAAGAGAAAGCTATCTGCTTTGTTTTTCTCCTCCACGCAATCTTCTGGCAAAGACGACTGCTAAAGGGACGAGCATTTAAGTCAAATATAGAAAAAAATTACTTCTTAAGCTATCGGACACATGGTAATACTGCTCTGTGGTTTATACATTTAACAAAGCTCTGCAGAGGAATCTGTGCAGTTCAAAAGCCAATGGGAGAGGGGTCTATTTGCGGTGCACATTTTTTTTCTTAACTATATCCTCACATCAGCTATTAGAAGTAACGATTATCTAAACTTATTAGGGATATTAAATATTTGTTTGCAATTCCCCCTTCTTTCCCCTTCCCTTCTCCGCAGGGAAAGAAAATAAATTTTAAAAAAAATAAAAAAAAAAATCCACATGAAAGAAACGAAAGCCTATTTCAAAACTAAGTCATGAAGCAATGCCTCGATTTTCCAAAAGAGGGAGATATAGCTCCATTTATGAATTAAGCATTTCAATTGCAGTGAAGAATCCGAGAATAAATTTAGCTAGTTTACTAGATCAGATTAAAAAGGAAAGTTTTTGCCCTTTTTTCCATTTCTATGCTTCTCTTATAAAAGAGAAATCAGTAAATGCTAACAAAGAAATTCAAAAATACAGTATTATGTATTTGAATAGAAAAATAAATTTCAAAAGATGGAGACAGTGACCCAGTATTATGAAAAAATACATAGGTAGACAGAGATAAAAATACCATAGAAAAATCAAACTGTTAAAGTCCAGGAAACCATAGGAGAATTGTTCCAAATGAAAGCAATATCACGTGGAAACAGTCCCAGTAGATTTCAACATACAAAAGTACAGAGACAGTACTTCACTTAACCATCACGAACTATCCTGAAGATACATGATTTCTGCAGGAAGAAATGATAGGCTTTATAACAGGTAGCTACACAAAGATGGCATTCTTAGGTATTGAAGGACAACCAGTGTATTTTTAAAACATGGGAAACATCACACGTATCTATGCTGCAGGACAGCATTCAAACTTTCCCTTGGGTCTAGAATCAAGGTTTTGAAAATGTTTTTTGCAAGAAAAAATGTTGAAAATATTTTTCAAAATCAAATTAATAAGAGTCAAAGGAAAACTGGAATCTCTAAAATGCACGGTTTAAAAAGTACTACCCCCTCCCCCCGAGCCGTGACTTAACCAGAATCAAGTTATTGTAACACCAGCGGTGTAGCTCAAAGACTATAAAAATTTCTATTCATGATATAAAAGCATTCATATAGGTATTATGTAACTGAGTAGCTTGGGGTAGGAGAGCACAGTTTGAAAAGCAACCATAATAATAAAACACATTACACACAATAAGTACAACTTATTAGAGTTGTTTCAAGCCACGCCAAGTAGAAAAGCAGCTGCTGAAGCATTAAGCACCCAAGCATTAAGTATTACTTATCCTCAAATAGAAAGTGTTTGTATAAAGGACAATGCCTCAGAGAAGTTCTCAAACAGCTCTAAGTGTTGGCTGTGTTGCCAGTACAAATTTCATCTGACAAGACTTGGGCATCCAAGGTGTGGAATAAGTCCATAAGAATACCAAAGTTTACCTTCCGCTTTCTCTTTGGCCACTAATCTTCTCCTAACATTACAGACATTATGAAATTATCAAGTATTTACCAGCAAGTCACTGAAAAAAGCGTCGGAAGCTTCACCTAAGTAGTGGCTCCAGCATTAAAATAAAATTCCCTGCAAAAGACACGGCCATATTTATATATACTAGATAAGCACTTCAAGATGAGCCTTCCAATCCAGTTTAAGACTCCTTCTTTAAAATCCCTCTCTTTTCCTCTAAAAGCCCTCATATTTTGCTTTCACACAAACCTAATATCAATCGAAACAATTAGTCTTCTGTATGGACAAACTAAGAAGTAAGTATTTTTAAATGGCAAAATCTCTTACCAAAGAACTGTGTAATCTTCCAAGTCACCGGAGAACAAAGCCTGCCAAAAGAGCTACACAAGGATACTCTGAAGTGCTGAGCTCAGTCTGCCAAAAAGGCTCTGAAGAGCAACAGTTCACTGCATTACAATGCTTAATCTCTTCAACAACCTCTCCTATGAGCCCACGAGTAGCTGCACATTGTTTACCAAACCCAAACAGGCAAAGTCAAAAGACCATTTACCTACTAATGAGGTAACAACTCTTCCTACTAGTAAACCTAATCTGTAACCCAGAGAAGTCTACAGGAACTTGCTGAAGCATCGTGGCTTGAGATCAAGCAATGAAACATCAAGGGTATTGCCACAGATTTAACTAATGCTTGACTTCCCATTCTGTACCACTGCCACATATGCTAAATGACTTAGGTCTTGTTCCCTATGGTTCCAAATGCCAGGAATGCTATGCCTGCCTCTTCGGACACATAGGTTATGTACAACATCATCTGCACAATGCTTCTTTCATTCGGCAGTCGATTTAGCAGACCTGGTGATTTATTTTATTTTTTTTCATCCTACACACCATTTAAGACACGAAATCATTTAAGATGTGACATTTAAGTGACATGGAATTTGACAGAGCATGAGCAAAGACATTGCCCATCTGCCCCCCCAGCTAAGGTAAAACCAAGAAATGTTAGATGTTTTTATATTTATACATGTAAAAAAAAAAACAAAACAGTGGTCACTTCTTCAGGAAGGTTCCCATTGAAATTGTTTTGTACCTCTGCTAGGGGTACCTAGGGCTCCTTTTGTAAAAGACCCCTGACTGCACATAACCTATTTATAGATATCATCTGTTACAGAACACTCATCACTTCTTTAGCACTTCTATACCTAGCACACTATCGACCAGCCTGTTATCCCACTATTAAAAAGTTTCATGAGTTTTCACATTCTCATTAAAAACATCTCCACGTTTTGACTGCAAACTGCTTGAAGCGCAGGAGACCTGAACTCAGAGCCACTCGGATACTATGCTGCTGGACTTCCTGATCAGTAGGGTCAGCTGCAACACCATTTACTTCAGCAGTGACAGTAATTACACTTGATGAATTTTACTAACAGTGGTTCCTTGACACTGATTAACCTACCTGCTCACCATATTTGATTTCTTTTCAAGATTTACAAGTTAAAAAGAGCATGCAGATCTACTACGAAGTGTAGGATACAGTGGTCAAAACGGTAAAGATGAATTTTTAATAATATTCTTTACAACTAATCTTCCTTTTCCCCGGCATCTCATGGGTACAAATGTATTTTTAGGTACTTCTAACCATGATTAATTTGTTAAATGTTCAGACTCAAAGTAGTTCCTCCTTTGCACCCTTTAATATTAAAAAGGGTTATATGTTTGGACTGGAAAACTATGTAAAAGCAGTAGTAGCACACTTCAAAAATATTTTGTACAAACTGATAAGAAAGCTATAACTGTTCTTTGTGTCACCCCTAATTTTGTATTTAAGTTGGCACCTGTAGCTACTCTTCAGCAATCACTGAAACCACTCAGGCATGTAAGTCTGGAATATCAATAGATGAATATTGTGTTAACAAGTGCACAAGATACCAAATCTAATCACCTCATTATAATACAAGACAGTCCCCTCAAAAAACTATTAAGTTAACCATTTTATATATATATATATACACAGACACTTATGTAGATACGCATGTGTGAAGGAGGAAAGTATATAGATTTAGTAAATGATGGAAAATGAAGTTCTGAGAAGTTTCCACCGTTTCCTGAGGTGACCTTTCCAGGAAAAAAATATGTTATTTGTTCCCTGAGCTGTCAGTGTACAAAGAGAAATTACGAAGGCTGCAATGGTGTCCAGAAATGATCTGTTAAAACTCAATCAAAATTAACTGCAAAACAGGCCTCCTTTTTTTTAAAAAAAAAAAAAATTAAAAAATCCATTTAATCACTGATATTTTACAGACAACCTCCTAATCTTTACCTTGGCTCCTGGTTGTGCTATGGAGGCATGTCAGCCACCCTGATTCTTACCTTTATAATGCAAGAGAACTAAACCAGAATCACTTACATTAAACTAAATTTCATGAATGAACAAGTGCTATTTAGTTGCATATGGTGTTTTAATCTCATGCACCTACTCAGCATATTGTCCCATAAAGTGTCACAAATTTATTAATCTATAAAATTCTTGTTTTGTCAAATAATTTCAGAAATCACAGATGTACTGTCACTATGACAAAGCTGAACAACTATATCCTCTCCAGCTCATGAAAGAAAACTTAGTGGTTCTGCTATACAGATACTACTATTCAATATTCCTGGGCAGCAGGTAGCTTAATTACAACTGCCAGTATTTTGGAAGTAACGATATTACCGTCTTTTCTTACTTAGCTGTGTGAAAATATTTCAGAATTTCATCATTAGCCATGAATCTAGAAAGTATTTTCATCTAGGTTTAAAATGTTATTGGCTTCTATTTTTCATTTTTTCTGCATTTTCTGTGTTGTTCCTTGGCAATTCTATAAATATTAAACAACTTCTCCACTGCAAAACATGAAGATCTCAACTTTTACCAATAGTATGTCCACCTTTAAACGTCATTTGACGCTATTTCAGAAGTTAGGATTGTACAGACTACAGTGAAAACTTAATTTACAGGCATCTTTAAGCACTTACAAAGCTCATTTATAAATAAATAGTAGCCAAACAAAGTGGAACACTGATTAAACTCTTGCATGCATATGACAGCACATGCCATGACTTGCCAACGAAGCCTATCCACGTTAATTTTTCTAAAAGCTTGCTGTATACTGGAAAAAGGTAATTAAGAATACTTGGGCAATGAAGGAAGAAGTCAGTCATTTTCAGCCATGAAAGAAGATAAGCTCACTTGCCCTCAAACTGTCATTGTTTGGATGACATACATGCGAACATTATAAAAAACTTTGTCCAGATCATCCTTCAAACCGCCCCCATCAGAATAAAGAAACAGAGGTAAAGAGGCTTAATTTATTAAAGCATAATGCATGTTATTTATTTATTTTAAAAATGTGCTTAGCTTATGATATTTCAGCAGTTTTAAAGAAACCCAAACAAACAAGAAAACCACACAAACAAAAAACCCACCACACAACCAACCAGAAAAACAACCAAAGCTAACAAATACCACACGACCACAAGGGCACCTGGATTTGTTCATTTAACTCTACGCTCCATGGAAGAAAGACAAAAAGTGTCTTTTTCTAGCAGGTAACCTTATTTTGCAGACATTTCATCATCCACAAGGGAGTCACTCAACTACTACAAGCAGAAATGTATCAGAAGATCTGTAGTAGATTTTTTTAATTACTCATCTTCACTGTTTGTATTTACTTACAAGATGACTGCCTGAAGAGCTACAGTAGGCAGTGTCCTACTATTGAAAACAGGCAAATGTTTGACCTCTGCTCTTCATTTATTTTCCTATAAAAATTTTTTTGTGACCTGATCTGAATTAGTGTCACCAGCTACACTCCATCCACTTCCCATTTCAGCGTAGAAATTACTTATTTAAAAGGAATGACCTTGTCACCATTTCAAAACCTGGCATTTGCCTGCGTAGAATTAAAGATGAAAACGGCGTCAACAGAAGCTCAAGATAAGAAACTTCTGGAGAAGACATTTTTCCCCAAGCAGATTAATCAAATCACTGCACAGATGTCTAAAGCGGATACATTTAAATATTTAGGAATAATACTGGTAAAAAAAACAACTTTCAAACCCATGATTCCCTTATGCTTATTCTTTAGTGAAGGAAAAAAGGGAGTATCTTCATTACTAAGGAGAAACACTTTTTGTTGCTTACAGTAGTGCACACAGACAACAGTGCCTGTGTATTTAGACCATCAGCTCTGCAATCTGCATAGTAATTTCCATCTACAGACAATCCAATATTCTCAGCTTCTACATGAACAAAGAACTGCAAAATTAGGCTTTTACCACACAAATCCTCATGTTCCTCAAAATACGCGTATTTATGAATGATCATAGTCTAACAGAACCACATAGTTTGAAGAAAACTTCCAGAAGAGCAGCAGTTCTCTGGACATCTTAGTGGAATGAGAGAGGATAAAAAAAAAACAAACCAAACCAAAAAAATCAGCTGTAGGATAAGGGTAGCATACATGCCAACCCCATGTGGAACATTCCAACCTCATTCCAGCTTTTGTGACAGACAAACCATTTTATGACTACCTTAACTGGAGACTTTTTTCCATCCTAGGAATACCATCTAAATACACTGAAATTACACGTTGTGATACGTTAGGTTTAGTTGTGTAAGCAGCACGGAACAAAAACAAACTGTCATGAAAGATGATTAGCTAAGTCACAGATGAGGCTGGGAGCAGCTCCATATGGCTGATGTCACCCCTTGTGGTTATGTACACTTGGGAATCAAGTTTTTAAATCTCGGCACCTTTTTTTAAGACAAGAATATACACACTTAACCCCAAATCGATTTCACAGGCAGACAGAACTGTCCAGCTTCACAAGCTGGTTCAGCATCCACATTGAGTGTCATGACAACTGCGTACAGCTTTGCTTAAAACTGACCACATAAAAGCACAATTAAAGAAGTGGCAGGGTTAAAAAACTAAAGTAAATTTAGAAAAAAAAAAAAAAGATAAAAACAAACTCACATTTTGCTCTGCCAGCATGGCATTTCAGAATACTCAGAGCAACGACAGAACTACACTACATCATCTTTCTACTACATCGGTACCAAGAACAATCAGGAGTCAAATATTCTGCATTCTAAACAAATTATGCACAACACAATCTTTGCTTTATGGAGTTTGTGTTTCTGAGAAAGTGGTGAATGGAAAGAGAAGCACTATAAAGACCCGTACTTCAAAAATAAGAGTTATGACGAGTGATTATATGGGTAGACAGGAAAAAAAAAATTATCTTAACGTTTTTCCAAACAGGTACAAGAATATATGCTTTTTGCTATTATGTTAATAATTATCAACACTTCTAATCATTAACACCTTATCTCCACACTGAGCATCAAAACCTTCTACAGGAGGTGAAGTCATTAGTTTTGTAGATACAACATAAACTGTAAAGTTCGTACCAATCAAAAAACCTAACCTACTTACACCTGAAAACCACAGAAAATATTAAGCAGCCACTCTGTAGTTTCATACTTTACCACAAAAACGCTGTATTTGAGTTGCAGACAACTGTTTTCTCTCCTGCTCTGTAAAATAAATCCAGCTTTCTCATCCTTGAATGATTATTCCTGAATTTCAATTTATCCATATTTATTACTGAAACGATTTCACAGGCCATAACAAAAAGCAGAGGAGATAAGCACACACATCGAGTAAGCATTTCCAGAGCATTTTATGCATATCTTTGTTTCAGCAGATTTCTTGTTTACCTAAGCTGGTTTTCAACAGAAAAATGAGGATTTTTTTTCCATGTGTTAGTTTTGTTGATGGGAGACCTGAAAATACAGTACTATTACACAAATGCTCTCAGTTTCTTAATTTACCTAGCCTATAGATAATTTCAGTACATTTCCTTCCTTAATTACTCATTTATTGTCCCCCATTAGCATCCGGTATCTCTAGAACTCAAGGGCCGACTGGAACAATCTCAATTCTCAGAAGTAAACCTCTGACTGAAAACAGTATTTACATAAAAATAATCAATTCCACTGATAGTGCAGATATACTTAATGACAACTAAGTATAACAACTGTGACATTTGACAGCTCAAAGAAAATTTCCATTCATTTCTGGAAGAAAGGATATTTATGTTCATGGATACTCAGGAAATACAACTGATAAACTACAGCTAAGCCTTCCCTGCTAAGTATTTAATTTATATTATTTAGCCTCACCCTACTGCTGAACACCCTTAATTCCTGAAGGGTGGGTAGAAGTTTTCCAAAGCTGCACATGCCATTAAAAGCAACACAACAAAATAACATGAAAAGCCAGATCACAAAAATTACCAAGGTATTGAGGTTTGAATAGGATCTTAGTCTCAAGTAATTGCACCAAATAGAGAAGGACTTTAGATATGTCTTAATTCTCATTTTTCAAGTTATCAATATGCAAATAGTTTTCACCTTGTAAGATGATACAATACACTACCATCCACATTTGAGCCACATAGGTCTGTTCCCAAGAATCACAAAGTTAGACGCTAGTGTTTCACTCATTGAGGTCACTTCTTAGAACAACTAAAATAAGGTAAAGTTACTAAAAAAAAACCAAACCAAAAAGGACAGCCGAGCAAGAAGATTTACAAGAATCAGACACAACAAATCTAGAACCAACACCTTTAGCTTTGATCCATGGGGCACAGGAGGACAACCATTTTCTGCACGTGGAATGAACAACTCCCACTTCCCATATTCCATCTTCTTATATGGATGAGAAAATGGATTCCAGCCATCTGCAATACAACAAATAACACTAAATGTATTTATCTTAAAATGAGTGCAATCACAATTCAAAAGTACAAAAGTCTGTTCTGGGTTTTTTTTCAGAATAAATTTCAGTGGCAGTAGACAAATACTTTTATATCTGATGTTACCATGCACATTCAAAAGAAATTCAATAAAATATATAAGATTTTCACTAGGAAACCATACTCCAATTCTAATTGGACAATGATTAAATTATTTTTAATTCATTATATTTGATCAAAGCTAAAATAAACCTCCTCCTCCCCCCAAAACTGCCTCTGATTTCGATACGACAAAGTCACAGTGGTATGAAGATTAACAGTTGAAAAGTAATACTTAATGTAGATTTAAAACAAAAAAATGCACATTCCAAACAGTCTAGTAGAAATATTTGTTACAACACTGGGAAAAACTAATCAGTAGCCTTTGATTACGGAGAGAGAAAGTGCACAAAATGTAACCAAAACCAACCACAAATTGAATGCTCAAACGAGGTTTGGATACACATGCTGCTCAATACTTCTATTTTGACAAATCAATGCCTTATTAATAACTCTTGTTTATGTATAAAATATGAAAAAAATAAAAGAAACCACAGACAAACCTGGTAGCAATGGCTAGGAAACCAACCAATACAGTGACACCACAGCCAGGAAATCTGGCCTGAAACACCACAGTTTTAAGTAAATCTTGAAGAAGATTCCTTTGTCATGAAAAAAATTCACTTAACTAATCTGAGATTCCATAATTTAAGATTCCTTACCCTCTTTGAATTTACTGAGTGCTGGAGACAGGCCGGGTTGGTCATTATGACATGCCCAACTGAACAGGCACCTGCCAAGAAGGTCCTGGTGTTTGTACATGTGCTCAAGGTTAACTCATATGAACGAGACTGAACATAAAGCTTCTGAACTGACAGACCTAGGCAATGTAATCATTTCTAGGCTAGAAGGAAGTAGCAAGCCAAGCTAGAAAAATCACTAATTTGTGGGTATTTTTGCCTCAATACAGGTCTATCTCATAGTTGAAGGCAACAGAGACTCCTAAGCCAACAAGAAACCAGGCAAAATAGAAAATTGAATTACAATATATTAAGGTAATTCATGCTAATCTTCCTTCATGATAAACTATTCGCATTTCATGTCTTATCGCAAAACAAACCAAAAAACCCCACCAAAACAAACAAAAACATGTCAATGGAAGACTAATAAGTAGCCTTCAGTGACCTTCTTTACAGGAGGTACAGTGCGTGATCTTAAGCAGGTACTCCATAACAGCATGGAAATCGCAGTAGGAGAGGTAAAGAGGTGAAGTTGTATTCATCAACATATATATTTTCCTAAACATCAGTAATCAAAGATATGATCTGATGTGCAAAAAAGAGAGTCTTCTCTAACGATGCATGGGTGCCTTGACTTTCCGAGAAAGACCAGGCTTCTTCCAAATTTGAGAGTTGCTCTTACATAGCTGTTCAAACCCGACAACTGCCAGTTTTCAAGGAACAGAAATGAGAGACACAAATCAAACAGGCGAGACAGTGTGACAAAAATAACCACGCAAGACAAATATTCCAGTACCTATTCATTTGACAGTAGAGAACAATGGCAAGACCAATGAAGAGATTATTACAGTAAAACATTTCCCATGTGCAAAACAGAAATGCAACTAACTCAGTACTCTATAAATAGAGTACTTGGTTATTTTTTTTTTTTAATCACCATTAAGGTATTTAGATAGTGTAGACCAAAAATGCACACATTAGAATAAGGAAAGTATTTACTAAGCTACGCTTAATTAACAGCAAAAGAGCTTGTACATTAGAAATATTTAGATGGATTCCCCCCTTAGTTTTATCCTGAAATTTCAATTAAAACAAACACTACTAACATCTACTACAGCTACCTAGAGCAACATCAAAGAAAGAATACTTGAGTGATAAAGCAATCCTCCTTAAAAAAAAAGTCAAAACTTGAAACACTGTATACAGTGTTTATATACTATAATATAGTTATTTTATTCCAGGGAATGGTAAAAAATATGCAGAATATATCACTAGGATTTTGAGGCTAGAAAAATGTTTAAAATGGTATATTTTTATTGCAAACAGCTAAACTGTCTGACATGAATAAAACAGGCAAAAAAAAAATAAATAGACAGAAGAAAAAGGTAACAAACACCTTAAGAAGTTGCAAGAAGACTGCTTTAAGGAACATGTTAAGATTCCTGATAGTCAAGATGTTCTTATGAGAACTTCTACTAACCCTTTCAACGCTCTTCACCCCAAAAATATCTGACCATTGTCACTATTTTTCATAAAGTTCTTTCCAATTGAGCATGAACTGAAGCAAATATGACAGGTGATCACTGAGCAAAATAAAAAGTTACAACAGAAGTCTTAACCCAGTCTCTACAGAACTCACTTGGGGAAACTGCCTCAAGTTGACTTTGTTACGTACATCAAAATTACTGAATTAAAGAATTGTTTCAATTGGAAGGGACCTTAAAGATTGTCTAGTTCCAAACCTCCCTGCCATGGGCAGGGACACCTCCCGCTAGATCACACTGCACTAGGCTCCATCCAACCTGGACTTGAACACATCCAGTGATGGAGCATCCCTGGGCAACCTGTTCCAGCGGCTCACCATCCTCAGAATGAAAAGCTACTTTCTAATTTCTAATCTCAATCTACCCTCTTCCATCTTGAAGTCACTGTCCCTTATCCTATTCTCTACAAGTCCTTGTAAAAAGTCCCTTCTCAGCTCTCTTGTAGGCCACCTTCAGATACTGGACGACTGCAACTGAGTCTCCCCACAGCCTTCTCTTCTCCAGGCTGAAAACCCAACTCTCTCAGCTTGTCCTCATAGGAGAGGTGTTCCAGCTCTTGAATTCTTACATTATTCTGAAAGAATTCTCATGACCTGTGTTACAACCACTTCTTCTCCCTCCTTTAGAGGGGAAATTGCAGCATCTCTCTATTTCTTTAAGCATCTCTGTTGCCTACAAAGCAGCTTTACCAATTCTGCCTGAGTTGTTTACACATTCCCCTCGGCCTGCTAGCAATACTGCGTGCTCCTGCTAATCCTTTCTTTTCTCAGTCACAATCCTTCATTATTGAGTGTCTGTGGTTCATGATTTAAGAATACATGTAAAGCAATATCCATTTGTCCCAGAATGTCCTACTTAAAACCATTGTTTACGACCTACCTCTGTAGAGGAACTCATTTAGCAAGGTGGTAAGAAAATACTGCTTTGCATTAAGGCAAGAGACATAAAAAGTGAAAACACTGAAAATTGAAGGTTTCCTTCAAAGAGGAAGTAGCTCAGGCTTCTCTCAGCTTTACTGGTTTGTTTTCAGGGTTTTTTTGGCAAAACAGCCAAAAATGCCTCAGAGAGAAGAAAAAAACAAACAAACAAAACCCAAACAACTAATCAAAGCTCGAATAGCAGAGTACTCAGAAGTTGAAAATACAAAGACAAAAGAAATATCTTAGAGTCTTTCAAGTCTCTTGTTCTCAATCAACAGCTACAAAAAGAAAAAGGCTGAGAAGATTAGCAGAAGTTCAAATAATGAGCTTGAAGAGGTTTTAGGAATAAAGGCCATGATTATGAAAACCCTGTAAGCCGTACACAAAGACAAGAGCTCCTACACAAAAGTTCAGGCCCCAGATAGATCTTATTCCACCACAGAAGACACCCTGAATAGCCTGCTAGTTTTTGTTTCTCATCGCTGCTTAGATCTTCCAAAGCCAGCAAATTATTTAAACATTACATCCTACCTCAGCAACACGAGGCACAAGGGAGCTTCTTGCTTAGAACTTTACATTTATCATGCCAAAACTCATGAAACGAGCCAACCAGCCCACCCCGCCCTGCCCTCCAGCTCGAGTAGAAGCCTTTGCCACTACTGCAAGAAAAAGAAAGCAGAAAAACTTATCAGACGTTTCAGAGTGATTAGCATTTATTAGATGGAACAAAGGGAAGGCAGAGAAAAGAAAAACAGAAACTACAAGTATAACAGCTCTCAGCACGTTTGCTGATGACACCAAGCAGTGTGGTACGGTCGACACACTGGAGGGACAGGATGCCATCCAGAGGGACCTTGACAAGCTTGAGAGGTGGGCCCATGCCAACCTCATGAAGTTTCACGAGGTCAAGTACAAGGTCCTGTACCTGGGGCGAGGCAATCCCAAGCACAAATACAGGCTGAGTGGAGTAGGGACAGAGTATTCCTGAAGAAAAAGACTTGGTTGATGAAGAGCTCAACATGAGTCAACGGTGTGTGAGTACTGCTCAGAAAGCCAACCAGATCCTGGGCTGCATCAAAGGAATCGTGGCTAGCAGGTTCAAGGAGGTGATTTTCCCCCTCCACTCCACTCTTGTGAGACTCCCCTTGCAGTACTGTGTCCAGTTCTGGAGCTCTCAACACAGGAAGGACATGGACCTCTTGGAAAAGATCCAAAGGAAGGCCATGAGGATGCTCAGAGGGCTGGAGCACTTCTCCTACAAGGATAGGCTAAGAAGGTTGGGGTTGTTCAGCCTGGAGAAGAGAAGGCTGTGGGGAGACTCCATTGCAGTCTTCCAGTATCTGAAGGTGGCCTACAAGAAAGCTGAGAAGGGACTTTTTACAAGGACTTGTAGAGATAGAACGAGGAGTAATGGTTTCAAACTGGAAGAGGGTAGACTTAGATCAGAAATTAGGAAGTAGTTCTTCACTCTGAGGATGGTGAGCCGCTGGAACAGGTTGCCCAGGGATGCTCCATCACTGGATGTGTTCAAGTCCAGGTTGGATGGAGCCTAGTGCAGTGTGATCTAGTGGGAGGTGTCCCTGCCCATGGCAGGGAGGTTTGGAACTAGACAATGTTTAAGGTCCCTTCCAACCCAAACCATTCTATGACAAGAAAACCTTGCAGTTCAGTGACTTACATTGAAACAGTCAATTGTAAAGTAGCAATAAATTGCCAGTTGTCATCAAGTTCTTCAGCAATACAGCACACAAATAAAATAGTCAGTGTGTTATCACGGAGAGTTTTTAAGGTAGCTATAATGGTGATACTGCCTCTATTATCAGAAATTCAGCTGACTAATTGCCTCATACACTTGATTTACTGAGATGCTAAAAGTACTAACTGATAAATCTTAATGATTTTGGATGCTCATTTAACACTGAAGCATCATACGAGAATATCAGAGATAATACCTTCTCTCCAACTATGGAGTTTTAAAGAGACAAAAAGAACTCTGAATGTATCAAGATTTTCTTGAATTTGTTTTTCATTCTCCAACTCAAATACAGATTTGTGTACTCTTACTAGATTCTAGCTTTCTCTCAGAATGTACAGTGATACTAAGAATTATTCTGTGACATTAAAAATTATTCTGTGATATTAAGAATTATTCTGTGATATTAAGAATTATTCTGTGATATTAAGAATTATTCTATAAATAGGGGTTATCCCATTCATTACAAGTGTCTCAGAAGGAGGTATCAAAATCCATTAATCTCAAAGCTTTTATTGTCTGCTATACGGCATAAATCATTCACAAAAAAACCCCAAACTTTACATCTGCAGGACTAAGGCTTCACATGTATATAATTACAGAAGTAATTTATTCTTTTTTTTAGCATAGTTCCTAATAAAGCTATTACCAACTGCCAGCTGAATTATAAATTCTGAAAGAAGTTGAAGTTAAGTTATCTGTAACACAGTTTGCACTTGCTATTAGAATTTGTACCAGTTTTTAATCCTCAAATTGATCAGATTATATAGCAGGGACTAATTTTTGGTGTCTTCCCAAACATCTAAGAGATTTTCAGACACCACCATATTATTGAGTAAAACACTGAGAAAACACCGTTATCTATGTCCTTACAAGAGAACTAAAATAGTGTGTATTAACTGGTGTTATGTTATATACCACCACATTTCATTTTAAAAATCTAAAAAATTGCTGTCGTTTAAGTTACATTTTGTTTCCTCGTATAAGATTTTCAACTTTGCTCCACAATTCAATTATAGCTCTCTATAAAAAGTTTTGTACAAAAACCTTATTAGAAGCAATTCTAATATTCAATTTAAATACAATATAATCATAAATTTAGTTTGTGACTTTAACCTGCTTGAAAACTTAAAGAAAGGTTAAGGGGATTCAGTTTTAATTAAACATATCTGTAGCAACCTGAATCTAAATCTTAGGGTTTTGCAACCCAATTTCTCATCAGAATATTATTAAAGCTCATCTGAATCGAATGGCAATCTTCTGTTCCTCCAGGCTTTGAGTACATTACCTTCCCCTTTGGGAATGAATACTTTACTATGACTGATGAATATGATATATAGGACAAATGCAGTTTTTCCCACATTAAAGTTAATTTCTTTTTAGTCTTTTGACTTCTTACTGACACATTTCATTAGCATCTAGATACAGCTGCTCTAAAATATTAGTCCTAAATTTCTGCTTCACACGATGTACTACAGGAAATACTTTAAATGAAGTTGAGTTTAGAAAACCATTCCAGTTTTAAGCTACTGTATATATGCATACTTCTCCTCTAACCTGTCAAGACAATACAAGTTACATCCTCTTTTTAAAGTATTAGGCATTAACTTAATAAAAGCCTATTTTTAAAATGGGTATCTATTAATACACAGAGTTTAAAAAAAATGCATTCTAGTCTTCAACTGCGTTGAGTAGTTTAGCTTACAGAGTATTATACTCATCACAGAAAAACTTTGAGTAATGAGTGGGGTTGTAGTGTGGAGAGGAGGGTTAAGGAGGAGAATTTGCTGTATATAAAGCTGAGCTTTTAAAATATTCTCATCTAGCTACACGGCAGTCAGTATTGATAGTTGAAATGAGTACTGCCTAGCAGTAGGTGAACTATACTTGGGAGTCACTATTCAGTTTCAAATCAGAGGACGTGTCTGATTCCCATACTCAAATTTGAGCACTAGACTAATCTATTTTATCAATGTCCATTTCAACAAAGAGACAAGGAGTAGTTCAAGGAAAGCTACTCTATTATTCACTAGGTTAATGACACCAACCAGGATCATGGTTGAAAAGAGAGCTGTACTAACTTTTCAGTGAATATTTCAACACTTTCTTTCGCTTATTCTATTTGTAAGTGTATTGATCTTGGAACTATGGCGAAGCAGTACTTAAACAGAGTGCTATGAAGCATTGCAAAAACTCTTAACAGTGGATCTGAAAAGCACTGCCAAGGGTAGTCCGTTTATTTCTTTATTACTGCACACATTTTTAAAGAAGCTTAATTTGAGAAAGCACCGCCTCATACTAGAACTAACGGCATGGGTAATTAGTCTTATTGCTTTAAAGTTATATAAGCATATAGAGTTTCAAGTTCCTGACTTTCTTCCTCAAATATAGTTTGTCCTTTTAATGATTTCCTCAAACAGCACTAAGGAAGCAGGACAACCTAACATTTAACTTTTTGTTTAAGCGGTAGTTAATTCCCTCAAACTGGCAATTCATATACTTTTCTGTAATATAAATACACACACTGAACATTCACCAGATTAGTATTTCCGGAAGACAGAAGCTGGATAAATAACACTGTATGCTTCCAAATGCAGTTAAACACGCCAAATAATTTAACAGATAAAGTCTCAGTTCAGTAAGAGCCAGCAGTGAAATTCCTAGTTCCCTGATGGACTAATACCTAACTCTGAAGAAGGGATAGAGTAGAGAGGGAAAAGGGGAAAAAAACAGAACAAAACTCCAAACAAAAAGGAGGGAGTGGAATTACTAACACAGGATTTAAGAGAAAAAACGCAGGGCACTTCCATTTAAGAATTTGCAGAACAAGATTTGTCTGCAGCTAGCCTTCTGAGTAAGGAGCAAATTTATGGTTTTTTCTCAAGTTCAAAGCGCGTTGTTCTCCTCGTTCTCAGAGCAAGCAATGCAATTCCTTCACGTACTCCTGCCACCTTCCTGTTCTGCTAACATCCTTCCTTCTCCTCCACTCAAAACAGAACACCGCTTACTCTTTCATATGTCAAGTTAGTTTGATTTGAGATTATCGTTTTCCAGCCGGACTTCTGTCTACACTTTTATGATGAGTGACAATTCCAAAGGGTCTCGATTCTTGGACAACACTGATACTAGATCAGTAAAATGATAAAGCAAATTATTCCACTCTTATCTCTCCTTCTGTGCACATGATTTTATTGAAGACTAACTGTAGAGCTTTATGAAGAACCTCAGGTCGTTTAGAAACAGCCTAAATTTGCAGTGTGATCAGGCTAGTTTCTTTACACAAGTCATTGCCTTAGAAGTATCAAAAATAAAAAAAATATTCAAGAAAGATACATATAATAACGACCATACAATAGAACACATACATTCTTAGGCTACTTCATTGTAGAGTAAAATATTACCAGTTTAAGCCATGATACACATTTTTATTATCGGGATTCTGTCATTGCTACAAAATTGTCTGTAAGTGAGGAGGATATTAATCTAAAACAGCGTAGGAGAGAAGAAATATTCCTAAAAATACTTACTGAAGTCACCTGCAAGAAACACTGCTTCTGCTCCTGGTGCCCACTCTTTGCAATATATTCCGCCATTCGCCAATTGGTTAACTCCAAAGGTTTTGTAGCTTTCTGTAAATTTATCAAGGCCTCCTTCATTTTCTTCAATGTTCTTCAAGCGGTTATAAAACAGAGAATACCTTTCAATGAAAATAGATAAGATTTTTAGAAAGTTCTCACATTAACAAGCGTAAGAACATATGAAAACACTGAGACACGCTATCACACTACTTCCTAAGACTATCATATCAGATTCACCGTTCTCTACAGAAACAGAAAAAATATCAAATACAAACCATACAATTTTTCCATGGTTGTTACACAGGGCAAAGTTGCAATCTTCACGTTTGTCTGTATTTTTTCTACTTTATGAGAACAGTTTGCCGTTTAAGTCTAAGACTACAACTCCTGATTGGCAGCCAAGAAATCATCGTATTACTTCACAACAGGAGAACTTCACACTCTGAACAGCCTAGCACTTTTTCCTCTATCTTACTGATATTGGACACAGGCCTCCTAGGGAGAATTGTATAGGTCTGCTTCATCTCTCACAGCTAACGTTAATAGACAGACAGAACACTGAGAAGTCTGGAGTACAGCACGCAAGTATGGAGAAACCAGCACGGCACTTGCAGAAAGCAGTTCCTTAGGCAGCCTCTTCGCAGAGCCCATCAGCGAGACTATGCGGTCCTCCGACACTTCAACGATCTGGACGACAAAATTACCACTTCATGAAAGTAACTATTTGAACCATACCCTACTTATACCAGTAGGACTTCAAATATCCTAAACCTCTAATGTCGAAATATGCCAGTAACAGCTTGGAGGTTTTTGACATGTTTTGCTATTTTTTTCCTCAAAGAGGTTCCTATCAATTCAAGAAACACGCACTGGATGTACAATATAAACGAAAGAGTCAACTCTGACTCCTAAAATGTGAGCTATTCAGTAAAGAAGCACAGCTAAAAGCTTCAGTTAAGCACTTAATTAATGCTTTCTCTAATTTTTTTTTTTTCTTGTTTTAAATAAGACAACCCCAATGAAAACCAGAAACACGTTCACGGTCTCCATAGAGCCACAAAGATGATTAAGGGAGTGGAACATCTCCCTGCTGAGGAGAGGCTGAGGGAGCTGGGGCTCTTTAGCTTGGAGAAGAGGAGACTGAGGGGTGACCTCAATGTTTATAAATATGTAAAGGGCGAGTGTCAAGAGGACGGAGCCAGGCTCTTCTCGATGCCCAATGACAGGACAAGGGGCAATGGATGTAAACTGGAGGTTCGAGGTAAATGTAAGGAAGAACTTTTTCCCGGTGAGGGTGACAGAGCACTGGAACGGGCTGCCCAGGGAGGTTGTGGAGTCTCCTTCTCTGGAGACATTCAAAACTCATCTGGATGTGTTCCGGTGTGACCTACCCTAGGTTCCTGCTCTGGCAGGGGAGTTGGACTCGATCTTTCAAGGTCCCTTCCAACTCCTAAGACTCTGTGATAAGTAGAAAGAAGTCTTCCAAAATGTACAAAATCTAATAAGAACCCCAGCAAGAACAACTTGTCTGCTTCATTACACTTACTGTATTTTGAAAAAGGGAATAGAAACAGTAAAGAAGGAAAACAGCACTAAGGGATGATACATTGTTGTTTGGTCTGTTGGGGGTTTTTTTCAAGAAAAAAAAAAAAGTAGGGAAGTAGTCTGTAGTGTCAGGACTCAGACACCACTCTATGATTTGTTTTAAAGTTTTATTTTAGCATTGGCCCTTAGTTAGTTCAAAGCAGAGGATTAAAATTGTTTCCTGGTTATGGTAAAATAACATTACCTATATTAATTTAGAGTACTATGACTATTTTCAAGGTTAATCTCCCAGCAAGTTTTTATTATTAAGACTAATGCTCATCTTTAAAGACGGCAAAATTTGAAAATGCCTCAGGATACACTATCGCAAACACACTTTTAACTTTTTGCCCATCCACCTGCATCATTGCTTTAAAATTTGCTTATGGGTATAATCCTCAGGAGCGTATTACTAACTACGACTCCTCTGATAATCAATTGCATTTATAGTGCTTGCGGGAGAATATTTTGCCAGATTTCCAAGTGTATTACACATATACACAAGCCCAGCTGACTGATTTGTTTTAACCAACTGCAATCACAGAAAGATTTATTTAAATAAAGTTTAGATATAGAAATACAGAGTAAGTCACAAACAACAAATTCAATATATGACGTTTAGTAAAGGCAACATTACTCCATTATTGAAAGGTTCTCCAAAAAAAAACATTTGATTTGTATAGCTTTAAAATTTTAAGCCTTCCTTTGAAATATGTAGGTTATAATACACAAGACAACAGTGGTATCTGCAAATTCCTATTTCTTAGCCCTCCAAAAACTATTTCAAAATTTCTGTCATATGTATTATTATTAACTAGTTCCACTGCAGCTGAAACAGAAACCATTTTGCACAGGTAACTGTCGCAACGCCAGAAAAGATCTAAATGAAGAAATAAATTTGATGTGCTTAAAATACAAAAGCGGCTCTAGAATAGGTTGGTTTTTTCTCCCCCATATTTGATACAAATACACTTTGCCAGCTTTAAGAACATCTTTGGCTTGATACAGTATTTTCCACATTCAGGAGGAAACTGAGGTAGTAAGCCTCATCTTTAAACAAAAGTCAGTCATACAAATCTTTGAAAGCTGGAGAAGAAGAGGATGATAAATTTATTAACAGAAGAACAGCAGGTCAAAGAAAAGGACTGAAATCACTGTGCAGAAAAAAAAAAGGCTATGATAAGCTTCATATAACCCAGAGGCACACACATGTTGACTGCCTACTGCTCTTTCTCGATGAGCTCTCCCTAGCCAAAGAGAATCAAACTCATCTATCTCATTCTGAAGAAATAAGCAGCAAACAAATTCAGGACTTGAGAGCAGGTGGGATGAAAATGGACTTTCAGAAAGCAATTATGCAAAAAAAAATAAAAAAAAATCACGCTAAGTTCTGGATTCTCATCACAGAAGCACTAAGAGTACATCCACTGTTTGAATTTACTGAAAGACAGAAATTGAAAGTTTAAGCAAAGATCACGACACTAATATGTAGAGTGATCATGAGCATTACTGGAAAAAAAAAAAAAAAGGAGACTACTCTCTGTACTCACTTTACAATGGTGCTAAGCAAGATTACATGCTCAATAAAAACAATTCCTTTTGTAGGGCAGGGGTCAAGGAAGGAAACATTAGAAAAGTTGTTGAGCAGGTATGTAAAACATTACAATAACAGCTTTTATATAGGACAGATTTTGAACAAATCATACAGCACATTATGTACACAGAATACAAATGCTCCTTCCGTTTGTACACAAGCACGGTGCTTGCGACAGAGGAAGTTAATTCAGATATTACTGCTGCATCATCATTGCAGAAACCACCATTACTGAAATAACTAGCGCTCTCCCTAACTGTATTTAAATTATATGCTAGAAAACATTTAAATTTATTTTTTTTATAACCATCTCCTGCAATTATCAAATATAGAATTCTAGTTTGCTCAAAATTCATTAAAAACCCACTAACTTCTCAAGTGGCTCAATTACTTGTGTTGCAAACTACTCTGAAAACTCATCTTGGGAGGTGAAATGCATCTGTACACAGAAGGTCACCCGTCATAGCAAGACTTGTAAAACAGCAGAAGTATAGTTCTGTACCCTGCTGTTGCTTTAAAGAAAAGGATTGTGCATGCTCATGATCCAGATACAGGAAACTTAAGGGATTTTTTTTTTTCTCCACCGAACTTTGGGCTTTCATTTCTACATTATTGGAGCTTATTAAACATTTATTTTTTTTTATCATCCAAACTGAAAAGACAGGATTATATACAGAAAATAACAGGAAAAAGCTTTTTGTTTAACCTATTCCAAAGACTGATACTGTTCACTAATAGCACACCAATGTTAGAAGAGGAGAGGCAGAGCTCACTTGATGAGACGGCATTTCCTGATCCCCTCTAAACACTGAAAGTTATGTCATGCCCAGTTATGTCTCTATACTCACACGACGTATATACAGGCAGACAGACTCCGGACGCACAGGACACGATTCAAAGGTGTGACAATTGTAAAATTTTGGACATCTGAATAGAGCCAACAATAGCGTCCAGAGCTACAAGTCAGGACAAAAGAATGACTTCTGCCTTTATACTTTTCAAGCCTTCACAGCTTAAGGAGTGACTACAAAGTCTTGATTTTTCTATTTCCCCTGCATTAAATTACAAAATAAAATTACAAAGGATTACAAAATAAAAACCTCTACCAAGGTACACCTTGAAAAGTACAGCCGTTACCTTTGAGACAAAAAAAACCTAAACAGAGCAACAACTGGAGCCACAGAACTTCAGGTCTGGAATAACCTGAAAAAGTTGTATGTTGTGTCCCTTACTACAGCCAGGTGCGACCACACACACCTGCCAAGCGCAGACAGCAGAACGGGGGCTGCTTTTGGTGTATTCCTTGCTCCTGGAGCTCGTCCAGAAAAGCAAGCTTAACAATTCAAGTCTCACAACCATTCACCTCACCTCTGTTAACAGATCAATGGGGTTTAAAACTCAAATATCGTTACGAGGCGTTTTCTTCAGACTTACTGGAAACAAAGACTTCACAGTCTTGGCACTTCACCAAACACACCCAACAGTACTTTTACTCCAGTGTCTTTTTCCCCTCCTCTATTTCACTGTAAAGTACTGGTAATTGTAAAGTCATTTGGAACAGGGTCACAACAGTCTTTTCCTGTTGTTACCTTCATAATTCGTAACGCAGCACTGCTTTAAATCCTGCGCTTTATATGAAGCTTTGTTTAAACCCTTACAATAGAAGTGTAGGAATTGGCTGACTTTCCGCAGATGCAGGATTAAAACATCAAACATGAAATGGTATAATGGCTATCCAGAAAGCAATTATCTTGCCAATAAAGTAAGTTTCGTAGCGAAACAGTAAAGACCCTAACTCAGTCACCACTTCAACACTTTACATTTCAGGAGAGCACCTATTCCTCATACTTTATCACTGAAACACCCTCAAATATTTTGCCTTACAGATACCTAGAGACCTAAAACTTAGACAGTAGAAGTTTACAGTTAGCAGAGAAAAAGACCAGAGAAAGATGGCCTGAAGTCTTTCAGTTCAGTGGAAAGCTATACAAATCTTACCCAAAGAAATTATGAGGTTTTTCGTAACCATGATGCACAAAACCCTCCTGATGCTGCAGTTCCTATCACCACCGACTTCACTCAGCTATTAATCCCATTAAAAGTCTCAGGTATACGTTACAACTTCATTATGGAACATAAGAATAAAAAAGGTTGAGCCTCCTCTTCCTCCTCAGAGTCAACTGTCTTAGAGAAATAAAACTTTTGAAAGACTATTGAAGAAGCTCTGATGGGAAGTCAGAACACTGAATTAGGGCTCTACATAAAGCCTTCAGGTCTTCTTCAGGAAGAATCCAAGCAAACAGAGGTACTAACTCCTTCCTGGCCACCTTGGAAAACGACAAAAAACTTTTAGATTTAATCAAATAAGCCTTAGGTTCTTAGGCATCACAGCAACCTAAAAGAAACCAGTATAAGGTAAAAGGCCTTAGCAACATACAAGATACTAATTTAATCAGTCTTGTGCTGAACTCCAAGATGGCTACAAAACTTTAGGATATTTTTACGCCCATTCTCATACTTTTATAAAATTGTAGTTATTGCGATTTATAAAACAGTCAATAAGGTTATTTTAAGACCTGTGGTGTCAACACTGAAATTAATCGGTTTAGTCCCTCTTCTGCCTGTAAGACAGGCATTGCTGTCTCCGAATTTGGTCCAGTACATCTCTACAGAGCCACGTGGTCCAGGGGCACTACCTTTTGGATCTCCACACTGCAGCCCACTGAGTGCAACAGGCACCTTTAACCACCGTTAGTAAATCACAGAAGTGGTAATTGCCGCCTCATGACACACAGCTGTCAGGTCTCTGATAAAGACTGTGCTGTATTCTCAGCATTTTCCAGGAAAGTCAGAGAAGAATTAACTTCAGGGTAATCAAAAGATGAAAACATGGGAATATGAAACTGGACAATCCTAAAAGAATCATCATTAATAATTCTCGTTTCTATCCCTGCTGTGACCCTACCACTACAAAGAAGAAAAAAAGGAGATGAAAAGATCAAACATAAGTTGAAAACGTAAATGAAACAACTCTGAATATTTCAAAATAAGAAGAGTGAGACATTCACAAATTACCTTTTCTAATATCGCTATAACTTCGCAGATGCAGCTACAAACACTTTCATTGATACCAAAGCCAGTGCTGAGTCTCTGCTCAGATCTGCGAGTCCCCGATTCTCATCTCCTTTACTTTGTAGTTTGCTATTCCCTCAAATTGTTCTCATTCAGCTGCTCATAGGGGGATAGACGGAAGGAAGATAGGAGCAGGATGAATCAAGTTCTTCCTAAAGCAAGTTTCTGCAGTCCAACAAATCAAATGCATCAGACCATGCTGAACTAGAATTATGCGGCAGAAGCAAATTCCTGTTTGCAGTTGCTTCTTCAACTTAATTTGCCACTAGTGAAAGCAGATCACAGCAGAAGCCTTTGATTTTATTTCATTTCATTCTTTTCCCCACCTTGCTCTACTCATTTTTAATTTGACTAACAAGAGTATTACTGTTTTTCTTAAGTGTGATTACTTTGTGTAAGTAAAGGCACAGTAAATCTCAGGTAGGTATGACTACTTCAGAACAGCATACTCGCTGTATTTTAACTTATACCAACCTTACATATTTTAGATGATTGACCTGCATTTTCTGCATAGTTTTTACAAGTTTCTGAAATCATGATCTTAAGAAGCCTGAATTTCCCAGAGTTTAAGAACTGGACTGAATTTAAGAACTGAATTTCCCAGAGGTTCTAGTTGCTCTGTTAAAATTATTCACTACACAAGTACTTCGTCTCTCTATGAAGTCCGAGGCAGTTGAGCACAATTTCAGCTGAAAATCTAAGGATTCTGCAAGTTGTCCAATGATACTAAGTTCTTTTCAGGTGTAATAAAATTAACTGCTCTCCACCTAATTTAGGGATGCAATTATTCCAATAACGAACTTACACGGTTAAATAATTTCTGTTACAATTCCTACTGAAGAAAGACTTTATTACTAGTTACCAAAAAATGAAGCAGCAGAGAACACATAAAAGTGCGCAAGGAAGGCAAATATCTCAAAAGCAGTTTTTTTAGTTTTTACTCTACTCTGCAGATAATGAACGTTCAGATCAGTTCGCACTGGGGAAGGGAATCGCGGCGAAAAGGGCGGGCAAGGCGCTCTTTTGGAGGCCTCTTTTATGGGCGAGCGGCTC
>VWZK01008297.1:64902-93358 GCA_013396935.1 Baryphthengus martii
AGGGCAGGGCGCCGAGGCTCCGCGTCGCTCCGGGCGGCGTCGCGGCGGCTCCTGAGCCGCGGGGAGGGCACCGAGACCTCCTCGGAGGGCTCCGGCCGAGGGCCATGACCTCATTGCAATTACTGAGACATCGTGGGAGAGCTTGTACAACTAGAATGCTACCGTGGCGGGCTACATACTCTTCAGGAAAGACAAGCCAGCAAGGTGTGGGGGTAGTGGCTCTATGTGAAAGAGCACCTGGAATGTACCAAGCTCTGCCTAGGAGAGGATGAAGAAGCTGTTGAGAGCTTATGGATAAGAAGTAAGAGACAGGTTAACCTGGATGACACTTGTGGATGTTTACTACAGGCCACTTGATCAGGATAAGGTCTATAAGGCCTTTTATAGACAGCTGAGAGGAGCCTCACTACCACAGGCCCTGTCCCTCATGGGGGACTTCAACCACTCTGATATTTGCTGGAAAGGTAACAGGCACACTCGGTCCAGGAGACTCCTGCAGAGCATTGAAGACACAAGCAGTAGAACTACCTATGAGGAGAGGTCCTTTGTATTAACAAAGGACTTGTTGGGGATGCTGGGGGCAACCTTGGCTGTAGTGACCACAAGATGTGTGGAAGAAGTAAAGAAATCACTAGGGTCACAACCCTGGACTTGAGAAGAGCTAAATTTAACCTCTTCAAAGATCTATTGGGTGGAATACCATGGTTTTAGAAAGGAGGGGTATCCAAGAGAGCTGGCCAGTACTCAAACACTACTTCTTCCAAGCTGAAGATGGGTGCATTCCTGTGAGTAAAAAAATCAAGCAGAGAAGACAGGAGAATGGAGCCAGACTCTTTTCCAGTGACAGGGCAAGGGGTAATGGGCACAAGCAGGCACACAGGAGGTTCCATCTAAATAGGAGGAAAAAACTCCTTTACTGTGAGGGTGCCAAAGCCCTGGAACAGGCTGCCCAGGGAGGTTGGAGTCGTCTTCTCTGGAGATATTCAAAACTTGCCTGGATGCAGCCCTGTGTAATGTGCTCTAGGCCATCCTGCTTTGGGGGGGGGGTTGGACTAGGTGATCTCTAGAGGTCCCTTCCAACTCCAACGATTCTGTTATTCTGTGAATGGCAACATACCATTCACGGCCAAGTGTTTTACCCACCAGAGTGTACACCATGAGCAGCCTTTTTTCCTCTCTCCCACGAGAATGCTGTGGGAAACCGTGTCAAAGGCTTTATTGAAGTCCAGGTAGACAAAATCCACAGCCTTTCCCTCACCCAGCAGGCAGGTCATCGTGTCATAGAAGGAGATCAGGTTCATCCAGTAGGACCTGCCTTTCATGAACTCATGCCGACTGGGCCTGATCACCTAGTTAAACACATTAGATGAGAGCTGGGAGTTTACTTCAGATGTGCCGTGATTGCAGTACAGAGAGGTAACACACTGTTGTGTCTCAATTTTCAAGATACTACATTTAGTTTAAGAAATATTTGCTTGAGGTTAATTAAGTAAAATAAGTAATGACTTGTGTTGTTGAAAGTTATTCATACAGGACAAGTTACTGATTCAGCATCAGCTTTTTTCAAAATAATTTAAAGTGCAGTGACGTGCAAGTCAAGCCCCAACAACAGTGTGTAGTCTGGTACATCGGAGCATGACAAAAACTGTAAAATCTGGTAGAAGGGAAACTAGAGACTTGTTCTTGATATCCTAGCAGCAGCTGCTAGTTCTACCAGTGATATAAGGACCTATGAGTTATAAGGTCTAATAAAGTTAAATACCTTGCAGTAGTATTTTAGCAAGAAGATTATTTGCTGACTTAAATTCTAGCAGTGTGCTGTCTGCCCAGGACAGGCGACTCGAAGCAAGCCTCTTCCCCGCTTTAAACATTAGGATAACGTAGTGGCTTCACCAGCATTGGTCAGTTGTCACGTTGGTGCCACCAGCCTCGTAACGAACAAACACAGTTCTCAAACCTGAGCCAAATGCAGGAGTGGTTACAAGATGTGGCAAATGCAAAAAAAAATGCAATTATTTAGTAATAATCGCTCCACTTAACAAATCCTACTTCTAAGAACACCCTTCCCCACACTATTTAGCTGCTCTTACCCACATGCACATATTTCTGTTCACCTATCACCCCCTTTAGTTTATTAGAGACACACAGGATGCACCTCAATAGGTAAGCGTAACAAATTACTAGTGTTTAGAAGGAGCAAGAGGCAATTTCTTTCCATCAGAAGCCAAGTAAACCAGAGACATTAATTCAAGTGAGAGAAGTAGATACATAAGATCTAACTCTTACTACAAGAAAGCCATTTTCTACTGTCTGTTGAGAATAAAAAAACACACACAAAAAAAACCCAAACACATCTGACCCCCAAAACCTTATGATACTAAACTGTGTTCCAACTTGCAAGAACAGCACAGCTATATATATTCTGTATCTACTATAGCACTCAAGACAGCTTCCCTGTTATAACGGAACAGTGTGAACAAAACCACAATTACAAAATCATGTGCTTTCTGTATTTGTTCTTTGTGCATAAGGAAACGAGATTTACCAGTAGCATACTTTATTTTGGTTTACACATTCGAACATTTATCAACTAAACACTTTAGGTATTAGATTTCGTCATTTAATAGTCACTGTCTCATTAACCCTCTGCTAAGGAGTCTTAATTATGCCTTAATTGTACACCAAAATCCCTCTTTTAACTACAATAATTTGCTTCTCCACTATGATGATATCCAAATCAAACTGATGGAGTTATTTTTGAATTAACATAACTACAGAGAAACTCCATCATACTTGGGTAAAAAAACTGCAGAAGCGTAGAGACAGATTTCTTCCTTGAAATCAGTAGACTAAGACTGTGTTAGCTCATGTTTCATATTACACAAGAGAAAATAAACTGAAAGGTCAGTTGAACAGTTACAGCATTGCCCTTTTCCAGGGTAATCAGCAGAGCATGTAGCAAAGACGTGAACACAAGCGTGACTAGAAAGCCAGGAGCTGATAAAGAGGCTTTTGCTGCCGAAAGTATGAGGGACAAAACACCGCTCTCAATGCCCGCCGAGGAGCGTGGCATACTGCAGGCCTTACTTCAGCAACTCCCATTTATTCCTTTCATTCCAAATTGTGTTCTTCCTAAACAGGCAGGTTTTCGTATTGCCAAAATACACTAGAATATGTAACACCGAACATTCATGACAATCTCAGGTGAACTACAGAAACAATGCCATTTTTAATTCGTTTGTAAGAGGGACATGATACAGTTAAAACATCATCTTGTTCACCAATGCGTTTTTACTTTAAGTATACAAATTCTTGTTGTTACTCACTACTATTTAACTGGAAACTGTAGAGCGTATTTTCCCCACATATTAGAAGCAGTGTATTTTTCCATAGAAGTATTTACTAATGGTACCTCCCAAAACAGTTTCTACTCATCATATTAACATCTGCCTAAAAACACTAACCTGGAAACAACTCACTCAAATGTTTTCTTTACTAAAACTATATTTAATGAAGCTGTAAACAGCATATCAACTCCCATTTGATTCCCCTGCCTACTATTTCAAATAGACTATCTTTGTATTAATAGATACCAAGGTCTAGCTGGGCGAAAGAGTTAATAATTCCCACAGCACTAGTATAAAGTTGGAATCAAAACATAAACTAAGAGCAGTAGCTACACAAGAGGCTTTGGAGGAAAAATCCCACAGGATTTCTTAAAAAGAATTTGTAACGTACCTTTTAGTGGGCAAGTACTGTTACCTCTTGAAGGTCTTCAGTAACCTGGAAGTGTCAGCCAGGATAATTTCTAATTAATTTGTGTGGTGAGAACCAGCCCCCACACTTCCTATGGGCTGCAGAGGTTCTGCACACAGTGACAAGATAGTCTGTACTTTATTTCGCTTTATTTAAACGATTAAAACTAAATGATGTTGAATGCTGTGTTGGGGGGGATATTCGCTTGCTACAGCAGGAAGCATGAACAGCCATCTGTTTCTTTTCAAATGTGGATTTCAAGTCTGCTGCATCAGTTTAGTGTCCATATTCTTAGTAGTGCTGCAAGCAACATTAACTGGCATAAATGAAGCTCAACACAATGCTAAGAAAGACTTAATCTAAGTAAATGCTCAGGGAGGTAAGAATCAAAAGTTTTAGTTGTCTGCTAAACAGGAAAAAGCTTTTCAGCCACAAGTCACTTCTGATTATTTCAAATAAAACACCAAATATTCCTCAACACCTTAGCCACCCAACCCACTTCAGTGGGCATACTACGAAGCAAGAATTAATTGAATTTCCTAACAGAAAACTGAATAGCTGCTCTAGCTCTAAATCCACTGTTCATTTCCAGAAGTCTTACTTCTCACACCTCCTTTTAAAATATGTTCCACAAATTAAAAACAAAGACTTGATTTGATGGATCAGATCAATGGATTGTATATTCTAGCCGTTGACTGCTTGGAAAGTCACTCTGAAATTTAAGTTAAAAAGTTAACTACAAATCTTCTCAAGCCCTGATAACAAGAGAAATACCCCCCTTACTTCAGGGCTCTTTCCTTGTCAAACTGTAAGAAGATATAAGTGGTTAGGTATCCTAAGAGTCAAAAAGATAGCTAGAGGAGAGCTTCCCACAGCCACATTCGGCTTCTTTACTAAACTTTCTTTACTAAACACTAAACTTTGCTCCCTGCTACAGTTTCTCCTCTCCTTGTGAGTATAAACCTCCAGTAGTCAACCTAACTAAGTAACTAAATCCCAATTGTTCAGGCTCAGTTTCAGGATATGCATGTATTCATATACCACCTGAAAAAGGTGTTTTGTTTTCCATTTCTCATGCACACAAATATACTCCCAATGTAAGTTGCTTCCTGGTCTTTAACTATTTGTCACACCCTTTAGATTACCTCTCTATTTCATTGTGTGACAAGGAAAAAATTCATGGTAGTCCAGCAAAGCAAAGCATGTGTGAGATTTTTATATAGATAGACTAGACAGACAAACAAGTATTGAACACAGGATAGGAAGGTATACTTCTGCCTTTTTTTTTTTTGCTGACCACTGCGCCAGTTTTGATCAGTCTTCATTGGTTTGATTAAGGAAGATCTTCTATTTAAGCTCAGTAGCTGTAGAGAGCGATTCATGCAGATGGCACATCGGGCTCACCAAGCGTGCCTGGTCGCTTAGCTGGGTTCCCTGTAATGCCACTAAAGAATCAACTAGCCCTTTTAGAAGACCATTTTAAGGAAGAAAACGTTGTCTCCAGTGACTGGAAATTAAGACCTGGAAGGATATGGGGGACGCAACACCATGGAGCTACTTTACCTTCTTTCTACACTATCACATCAGTTTCGGGTGCCTTCAAAGAAACACCACATTTGGCTTCAACAGCATAAGCTTCTCTAAATTTAATTCTTAACTGTTCTCACTGCAGACAGGACCAACAAGGAAAGCCAAGCACTCTTAAACATTTATACAGTCTACAACGCAGGGTTTATCATTTAGTATCAACATTCTAGAAGTATAATTAGAACTCGTATACTTAAGAAACGGCCTTAACTAGTTCCAGGCAATCAAGTCTATTCCCTTAAGGATGAGCAAGCCAAAAGCATGTATTGTTGTTCACTGCTGTGAAAAGTTGCATGCAACAGCTTGCTTCGTTCATGGCCAAGCATCTTCGAGTCACGGTCTAAAAGCTGCTCTTTTTCCAGACTTCGGTAAGAATGAGAATTAAGATAAGCAATGCTAGCCAGTAACTAATTTGTGCCGTTATCTTAAAGATGAGTAGAAACATACCATTCTCAAAAGTCTTATACTGAATATTCAAACCTCTTTAGAAAACAGAAGAGTTCTGATTTTACATAGTCTGGCTATTCTTTTGAAATATTAAGCTACTGTATCTCCTCGACATAATCTTTAATCTAAAATTATATGAATTGCTGTACGCCAAAAATTTGTTAAGCACTTAACTGCAGAAAGAACACTACTCAGCAGTTGTTGGATTCATCCCAACTGCACACCCACTTTCACATGATTTAAGCTCATAAATACATGTGACAGCTTCTTACGACACCTGCCTCCAAATAGGATTATAGCTGCATTTGATGGTAGCAGTGCCAGTCCGGTAATTACAGAAGTCACGATTATTTTGCAGCCTCAAAGCAGATACGAGTCTCTTGTCCATAACGCAACTTGTCTGTCAACATTAGAAAGGTTACGATGCACGTTTTGAATCAATATAACTAAAGAAAATTGTTAATGAGAGAGGGGAGAGTTAACTAATACTGCATTATTGTGCAAGACTCAAGTCCCCTACCATAAATGAGACAAGACTCAGCAAGACACAGTGAAATTCACATCCAAATCTTAAATACCTGAAGTGATGAGGTATCTCATGGCACAGAAAACCACTCACACCAATTCAGCTGGTAGGGAAGGAGGAGGAAGCAAAAATCCACAAACTTAGAAATCCTACTATTGCCATCTCGATACGCTTAATGCCCAAGTGCAACCACAGTCTTACTCTTACGAAGTACTACTAGGGAAAATTCAGAGATCATGGAATATTAACATTTGTCTAATATCAGGAGTTAAGAAATACAAGATGAACAAGCTATCGACCTGGTGGAGAAGATTTTTACAATTTTAGATTCATCTTGCCTCCTTCAGACTCTATATGCAACTTTTAAAACAACTACTAAAGTTAGAGAAGCCTTTCATATCAAATTTTTACATAAGCTTTATTTACACAAAACTTTTTTGACATAAGAAATCAGTATTACTAAGCATTCAGTTCAGATGGATAAACTTAAGCAGCAAAACTTTGAGTCATGTGACAATGGACTATATGTTGGACAGAATTTCCCTTTTTAGTAATTTTCCACCCTCACTGACATTCCTGTAACTAGGTAGTATGTTTTTCCTCTTCATACAGGAATTTAGAGAATTTACACTGTCTGACCTGCTTGAAAACTTGTATTTTTAAATACACGTCTCTTAAATACTATACTCTTGACCGAAAAAAAAATCTAAACGTGTACAATTATCTACAAAACTGGGCGCTTACATCAGGTGTACACATCTAACATCCCTTCATTCTCCCCTCTCCCACCTGAAACACTGTCCTGGGTTTGCCCAGGGTAGAGTTCATTGCCATAAGAAGCTGTGAAGGACCACAGCCAGCACTGCTGTCACGCCCAGGGTAAAGGCAGCAGGGGAAGAGCTGGTCCAAGGAAGGGCGAGGAGCTGCTTCTGTCCATGGTGTTCTATTAAACTCTCCTTATCTGAACCCATAGGGTTTTACCTCGTTCTCCTGGCCCTCCTTCCCATCCCACTGGGCTCTGAGGGAGGAGGAGGAGAAGAGTGAGCAAGGGGCCGCGTGGTGCAGAGTTGCTGACTGGGCCTAAGTCATGACAGATACAGACAACACAGCATAAAAGTACTATCTTTTTTATTGGAACTAAGCCTAAAAAAACACCGCTAGCTCCAGTTTTCAGGCTGGAGAGCAGCCAAAGTAAAGCCTACAAACTGAAGCCAAGCAGGACAACAGGTTAGTCCCAAAGCTTCATTTGGTACAGCCTCCTTATTTGAGCTCAACTTGATATGCACCAACCCAAGGGAATAATAAAGGAGGAAAACCACGAGCCGACAACTTCAGGTATTCAGTTTGTCAGGAAATCAGCTTTTTCATTTATGAGCTCCACATCAAGAATAAAGCTAGTCAAGACTTCTGAGGCATCACAGATGGAAAAAATAGTTAGGTACACAAAAAGTTAACGTGTGCATTATTTTTTCATCACAATATATTTATTATATCAGAGTAGCTTGGTGATTTATTATTCCATAAATAACTCTAATCTGTAAACCTTTTCTTCTCCTGGAGAGCCCGAACTCACACTCAGCTTCCACAAGGCTACAGTTAGCACCTGTAATCTCCTAATTCTTTCCCTCCTAATATGCACATCTTGCACACTGACAGAAGTCTTTTTCAATTGTCATCTGAATTGGTATAAGATGAAAGAGTTTAGGGTAAAACATGCAAAAATTGACAGAACAGGTACCAACTAGATAGAAGAAAAAAACCCAAACACCTCCCCCTTTGGACCTGGGCCCCAGAGAGGGTAGAGAATCTCTATCCCTGTAGGTTTGACACCCAAGAGAACAAAATCCTGAACAAGCAAGTCCCAATTCAACACTGACCTAGTTCTAAGCAGGAGACTGGAGCACAGACAGCGTTCAGAGGTGCCCTCCAACCAGAATTATTCTGTGAATATTTAGCACTTTACACCCACTGAAGCTAGCCAACTCTGCTTCAGAAAAACAAAGAACATGGCAAGATACATAAAAACAGTGATGCAGATAATGGTAGAAATACTACAAGCACTGCAAATGCGAAAGCATTCTGATATATCTTAGATCACTAGCAATCACATACACCTCCCCTAAGCTTGCATTCATTTTCTCTGTTTGTGTATCTATGCCCAGATAAAGGAATTCCACAGTCCTAAACCAGACAAAAACACGGACAGAACAGCCTAGCTGCTACCTAGAAACAAGTTGTACTGCCATTAAGCCATTTTTCCTCAACTTTATTAGCATTTCAGTTTTTGCCACAGTAATGGCAAATGAGGAGAAACTTCTTTCCTGCGAGGGTGACAGAGCACTGCAACGGCTGCCCAGAGAGGTTGGAGCCTCCTGCTCTGGAGACTTTCAAAACTCACCTGGATCTGTTCCTGTGCGGCCTGCCCTGGGTGATCCTGCTCTGGCAGGGGCGTTGGACTAGAGGATCTCTAGAGATCCCTTCTAACCCCTACCATTCTACGATTTAAAAGCAGTTAGTTACTGGCATGCGTAAGGTGAACTTTACATCAATATTACCTGTAAAATGTTACGATTAATTAAAGATTCACAAGAGACTGATATACCTAGTTAGGTCTAATTCCTTATATACAAATTATATAATTGCATAGTACACACCAAACATGGATGTGTGTGGATACACACACAGTTTACACATATACAAGGTATTGCTTCAAACCATTCTGAAAACGTAAGCCAATCTAATATTGACGAAAAATTCTGGAGTTTTCAGCACTGAGGTATAAGACACTTTGGGTAAGGAATTAGGGGTGCAACATTGCATTTGTACTGGCTAGTACCAAATACTATAGATTTTTTCTTCTTCTTTCTTAGCCCTTTTAACCAAATATTGCTGGTGCAGTTTGAGTCTTCCTTCCTCGATAACTAATCAGAACAAGAGTATTCTGCAACAGAGGGGACCAACCTTTAGGGAAAGTAATGCTACGATGTCTTTTCTGAAGGGAAGCACAGAACTGCTGCTCAACAGTGGGCTATCTCTACAGGAAAGGGAGCCCTTGTTTTTCACCTCACCAAAATCAGCAGAAAAGTGAAGCTACCACAACTTAGGTTATGTACCTTCCCGCTACTGCCTGCCAATCCTCCTGTAACTGCTACCATCGGCTTCACTTGTGCCAGCAATGTGATTCTTGATGTAAAGTTATGTCAATATACGATCTTTACAAAACCTAGGACTTCACCCTACGCTTCAGGCAGCTTTTGGTAACTTTAAATCAAGTGCATCAGCCCTAATTCTACAGGCTGAACTTACAAACACCTGAGTAATCAACAAGGCAGGAGATGGGGGAGTTAGGGGTAGTCTTTTATGAAGGACACTGGTCTCCAGGATATTAGAGAACTTAATCCTCAGTTTTCAAGACACTCCAATGTTCTTCCAGGCTTTTGAAGAGGTACCTATCACTATTTGGGGCAGTTCTGTTGAACATGTCTTTCTTCCTTTGCAGGCTTCCCTTAAGACAAATCCGCACACCCCTGTATGACCAGGGAAGGAACCAGACAGTTCCACTCATTGCAATGTGATGGCTACAATTAGTTTAACGCCCACACATTACATAGAGCCCTTAAGCCCTGCCTAAGAGACTAAGTATTTATCGCCCTCACTTAAAGGTCTCTTGAAGGAAGCCTAGATTCTTACAGTCCATCATTTATTTTCTCTAAGAAAAATTCTTCATTAATCTCACACGTGTAAGTTAAGTGAACCATAGTTCTTTTAACTGTTAAGCCACAGACCATCAGTGAGTGCACTGTTTGACAAAGTTTACAGATACCTTTGTTCAGAAAGCCCTGGTGTGCCCTCCCAATGCATTATGTTACACAATACACCCGCATTTGGTTATGACAAAAAAGCTTTCAGCAACAGACCAGGCAGAAAAGACTCTTGTAGAAAGGCCCTTCTCACTACTAGCCCTTTAATACAAGTCAGATATGTAAGCGCAGGCCAGAACCACGGTTGCTTTCCCAAACCCAAAATATCAGCTGGTATAGTTGTTTCATGTCCCACATGGAGGCACAGGAACAAGAGAAGCTCAGTCAGGGTTACCAGGTTTAACTATATGAGTTATAGGGGCTGTATTATGGAAGCGAGGAGGAGAAAAATAAGCATGTTTCAGGTCTAAACTGAGCACGTGGTTTTTCCCCCCTCAGGTGCACTGTACATACAGCTGAATAAAACAAATTTTCACCTTGCCAGATAACTTCTTGAGAGAAACTTATCAATTATTCCTATCTAAATATAAACTTTCTGATTGCGTACTGAGAAAAATCCATCACAGAAGATTTTGAAGACGCATCAGTATAGGTAACTAACAACATGAAAAAACCACAGATCTGGACAGCATTAAAGAGCTCAAACCAGTAATTATCCCCCTTCTGTAGTGTTAGAGAGTTGCTAGAACTGCATTGCACTTACATAACTTTAATTTTAGGGGGCTCACATCTATACTTTAACACAGCAAATAGGAATTTCAACTTCCATACGTTCTATTGCGCTGTCCTATTAAGACTGTTTAACAGCATATTTAACAGCACACAGGACCATCAGAAGTCAGCTGCCCCACCAGCCCTCCCATTCAGCTCTTCCACAGCGCAGTCTCTACTGGCACTTCCTCACTCTGGGGCAAGCACCAAGCAGGGGCCCACAGCCAGGACCGGCTCTTTGAACACAAACTTCCCTTTGAGTAACACTCTCCCCTTCACCTGTTTGGAAGAAAGGCAGGCTTTGAACTCCTCAAGCAACAGGGCTACTTTTCTTCATAAGTTCTCAAAACAGGCACGAGTGCCCACGAAGCGTGTCCATGCGTGTGAGTTCATTAATGTTTATAAGTATGTAAAGAGCAAGTGGCAGGAGGACGGAGCCAGGCTCTTCTCAAGGATGTCCAATGATAGGACAAGGAGCAACGGGTGCAAGCTGGAGCACAGGAGGTTCCAGGTAAACACAAGGAAAAACTATTTCATTGTGAGGGTGATGGAGCATTGGAACAAGCTGCCCAGAGGGGTTGTGGAGTCTCCTTCTCTGGAGACGTTCAAAACCCACCTGGCTGCGTTCCTCTGGAACCTAATCTAAGCAATCCTGCTCTGGCAGGAGGGTTGGACTAGATCTTTCAACGTCCCTTCCAACTCCTGGCATTCTGTGAAACAATTTTATGCACCTACCATTTCAAATACCTCACACAGCCAAGATACCAAAAAAACAAAAAGGCCATGAAAACGAAATGAAATTCATTCTTCTAAAAGTTTAAGGTAGCATGAAAAGAAAAGCTGCTTTCATTAACTCACTATTTACATATTATCAGGCAAAACAAGCAAGCAGTTTCCAGATCAGTATTTTGACAAGAGGCAGATGCCCATTAACATGAGCAGCACTGAACCTGACATACAGCATCTTTTTACTAAAACAGAATGCAAGATCTACACTTTAAATCTTGTCCCATTGCTAATCAACTAGTTCTTTCTCGACCAAATTTCATCATCAGGGACCCTCATTTGCTTTAAGAAAAAATGTTGAGTCACAACTAGTTACCAAAGTGGTTTGTTGGTTTGTGGATTTTTCTGTTTTGGTTTTCTTTCGGAAGGGGAGAGGGGAAACAGAGGAGGTAGGGAGGTGGGCACGGGTGAAAGCAATAGATATTATCTCAGCTTATGTAAATTTGTAATTTCCTTTTTTGTTTGTTCTCCCAGAAACAAAAATAAAACTAGAAATACATTTAACTTGTACCCAGGACAGCTATTTTGGAGATCATTCAGCAAACTTCAGAGTTTGCTGACTACAAGAATCAAAAAAAAAAAAAAAATCCTCACTGCTTTGAGAGCTCAGAGAAAACCACACACAAAATAAACAAAACCAAAACAAACAAACCCACAACAACCTCCAAGTTCCCTTGTCACACAACACAACCACAATGCACCCCCCACCAAATCCATGACTAGCAATCCTTGCATACAGTTTGATAGCACCAAACTAAGCTCATTTCATTAAAAACTTTGAAAACTGAAGACCAAATGCTGCCATAATTTTAGCTTGTGGTTGTCATCTCCATTAATTGCGAGCTGTATAGTCCCATCCCACCAGCTCCATACAAACTAACAATATTCTCTGCTTCACTCATGAAAACTCTAGTTTCAGTATTATGCTGTGTCTTCTGATTAATGTATTTTAAGACTTAAATATTAAGAGTTATAACAATGATACACAATCAGCAATTAGTGTGATGCATTTTGCTCCAGAAATACTTCTGTTCTGAAAATTTACTTTAAGATACAACCCAGAGGCACGACAGACATTAAAAGTTTACATGAACCATGCCAAAAAAAAAAAATCAATTCTAGATTATTATCAAGTACACAGGTCTTTGATTATAATTTCTGTCTTTTTTTTTTTCTTTCTTTCTTTGTAATCAATGCTCTGGTAGGAATCCCCTCCAGTACCTTGTAAGGCAACCAAGTGCTGTGCTTTGCAAAAGGAAGATTTATTACCAGCCTCAGAATCCCAAACTCCCCAAAGACTAGGAAGTGCTGGCTTGCACACCCACAACAGATACTGTGGATTGCTCTCTGTGTAAAAAGGACACAATAAATGCCTACAAGAAAGACGAAAAATGGTTCTGGTGACAGGAGAACACCTGAATGAGGTAACTAATGCAAACAGCAAATCCAAGATGCAGCACAGCGTCTGTCAAGATGTGCAAAGCCACAAGAAGTTTGTATAGTTTACCCTTTCATAACATTTAGTGAATTCAAGATTCCTTTGCAATAAACCTGGGGGTTTTGTATTGTCAGAAATGTATCACCACATCTTGTCTGTTCGGCTGGCTTTTGGTAAAACATAAACATTTCCCAGAATATACAGCATTCATTCCCTGGAGTACTGACATGATCAGATACAATACCAATTGCATCATGAATAGTGCAGAAACTCTTCTTTTAAGGTTTGACCATTACCTGCACTTCTGGGAATTTAACAAAAACCAGTTGCGTGCTTCCACCATACTAATAAAAACTTCTTAGTGACATCTAGTCAGGATATCAGAACAGTAAGAATTAGTGAAAAGTCACACTGAAATTCATCACTGTTCTAACTGAAGATTGATAGCCATCTTACACACCGTGCAACGATGCAATTATTTAAGCTCCCTGCATTTGAGCAGCTCTCTCCCCAGCCATCACAGCAAAGCACAAAGGAAGGAGCTCACAGAAGCAATGCTCCACTACAAGAGTTACTGAGATTTTCTGGGATCTGCAATTACCACGTCACTGCAGTAACCATCGTGACAAGTAACACCACAGGTTGCAATTACAACCTCTTTGTTCCAGTCATCTTGTAACTATCCTATTAAAAAAAAAAAAAATCTATGTACTAAAAACACCCAACACCACACACTCCCTCTCTTCATAGCTGGAAGACAAAAAGATTCATTTTATTTCCCCCCTCCAAAGTCTACAGTGTCTCATACTGCATAAATAGAAGCAACTACATGTCCCCCAGTTACACTTTCCACTTTATTCGTATCATAAAGGACCCTTCTTGAGTTCATCTGTCAAGACCATGATTTTCTCCTCCATTTCCTTCTGGTTTCCTTCACAGTTTACAAAGAAAAATCTTAAGCCAAACCTTCTCACCTAACAAACGATGCATTCATTGTCAAGATAACATGTCCAACACTAGTGTCATCTCTACTATTTTCTAGATGCCTGTTTACATCTTAGACTATGAGGTTTTTATATTCCCAGGTGAAAAGTCAATACCCTACTGCATTCCGAGGTTTCTACAGTGCCTCTTGTGTAGGGGAAGGCAAACCACAGCAGGAATAGCACCTTGATGAAGCTCAGTGAAACCCAGAGCGCTCTTGAGTTTAACTGTTCTTCACTTCCCTCCTATCTTCTCCAATAGGGCCGTTCATGAAATCTCCGTCTTGGTCAGCCTGTCCTGGCTTTCGGGAGTTTTGCGCAAAAGAGTCATTTACAAACTGCAGGGGATCAAGTATTTACTTTACGTTGACAACTGAGAATCAAAAATTTCACCAAAACATACTCAGAAAGCTAAACCACTACAGACATATTAAACCCACACCACCTCACACCTCAACAAAACAATCCTTTCTGATTTAAAACAAACACCCAGATACCTGAAAAAAAATTTCCCAAGACACATCATTAGAAAGTATGAAATACATTACAAAACCAGCCACGAATTACTGTTTATTCTTAATTTTCTGTCACACAGTTTCTTTGCCGTAAGAATTGTTAGTCTCTCAACAATAAAAAGCTTATCCTTATTTTCCTCCTAATCACTTATATTTTTGCATGATCAGAAACATCAACCCTAGGATTTGGAGGCATCATACCAAACTGACATTTCTTTGTGCCAGAAGGAAAAAAGTGTCAACTTTCAACCACTCCAACAAGGTGGTAAACAAGTTCGTTCAGTAATCTTAAGGTTTTATGCCCACAAAGACACAGCACAAACAACTGATTTCTGGTCTTTATTCTCCTGCTTCTTCTCAACTAGTCATCATCACTATGGCATTTGATTTATGGAATACCAAAGGCAAAAACATACTTATTGTGGAGTTGAACAGGTATACGTATTGTGTTTGCATTAAATACTGTAACAGACATGATGGTAAGCAACACTTTGACTGACACCTATCATGGAGTAATATTGACAGAATAAATGCCAGAAAGGGTTTCAGTCAGAAAGCCCCTCTCCCTCGACAAATCCCTGGATTTGTTACAGTCCCTGGCACACAAAGCCTGGGAAAGATGACAAGAAAAAAACCCAAAACTTAGAAAACTCAAAATAAGAGAACAACACAACAAAGAATCTAGATTTTTCTCAGCACATCTGTTTTGAACAAGCAAGGACTGGACAGATGAAACTTAGCTCGTCAAACATCCAAAAAACCCACAAAATTACCACAGTTTACTACTGTCTCATTGCTTTCCTTAGCACAGACTAAATGTTGTTGCTCACGTTACACAAACCTCATTAAGCACTTAAAGGAAATCTCTACGTGAAGAGATCTGAGTGGCATTTTTACTACTATTAAAACAGCCAACTACACACATCAGCTGCTGACAAGAGTCAACGACACCAAGAGCAGCCTTTGAAACGAAGAGTCCACAGTAACCTGCAGGGCGAAATACCCAAAGTCCAATCTGTTTCCTCTTGGTAAAGTCCAGAGGTCGCACAAGCGTGGTGTCAAAATCTGTACGTCAGTCAATCACGGCAACATCAAAAGGACTCATGCAAGCGTACCTAGAAGGTATCTCTGACCTTTCAAAATGTGAACACTATTGTTCTGTAAACTAGGTTTACATTAGAAGTGCTTGCTAACGTGTTAGCAAATGCTACGCGTGAGCAATATACTTTTTGCTGCAAAAGTCCTCAGCGTAGACGCTGTTAGACAAGGAATTCATCACTACAAATTCTATCCGAGTTGGAGTGGGCACCAGCAACGATCTGTATTATCACAAGCATACTCCTGCATCTATAAACTCTATTCACTGCGCAATCACTTCTCCAATATTGTAATATTATACTGGCAACATCCTTCTGCTGACATTTTTGACTTTCTGTGGACTTTCTACTTCAATACATCCCTTTTTTTTGTTTCCCTGCCAAGTAATGCAATGCTTAGCCAACCTACAGCCTAGAACTAACTAAGCATTTTTGAGAAAACACTTCGCATTGAACAGCATTTACTGACTGGATTTGCAGCAATCTGTAGCGATCCCCGCTACGTAAGGATGAACAAGCTGTTCACAGGGCTATCTGGAAAAGAATCAGATCTTGACAGACATGGCATTTCCTACTTCTGTAGGGCCTGGGAGACACTTCTGTCAGAAGTCATTACGGTCAAAATGTTCTACAATGACGCAGTGTCACTTACACCTACCTCCATTTTAAGTTAGAAACCACTCAAAGTCAACCATGACTGTTGCTGAAAGCTCAGTCTGGTGCCTAGTTTGATGACAATACATTATTTATGACATAGGGAAGTTGATGCCTTACTACTTGTTCTGTAACTCAAAGGCCCACAACTTAGATGAAGTTTTACCTTAATAGCAGAAGCAAAGTGTGGGTTTTGCTTATGTACTTTATTCTACTCTTTACTGTTAAGCAAAAAAAACCACAAATAGCTTGATCAGAATACATAATGGCTGATAGACGCACTCAAAGACATCACTTTTTATCTTATAATACTCAGTCTATAACTTCATGGTCCAGAAGAGATCCTATTCAGAAAGCAAAGATATTTTAATCCAGTCATTGTTATTGTGCAGTAACAACATTCCTGATTTACTGGCTGCGCTAGAATAGTTGACATCTGAGCACTATTTAGGTCCAAATTTGCTAAATTTTCAAGGAAGAATCACCATTAGGTCTATTTAGGCAACTAACCTTTTAGCAAAGCCTTTCATATCATTCCCACAATTCACAAGTTGCAGCTGAAACACATGTACCTCCGTCCTCACAGTGACTGTGCTCTTAATTTTACCAACTATGGAACACAGCAGAAGATATCTTCTGCCAGCTGAAGGTATCAAGCACCATGTTATCTTCTGTGCTATAAACACTACTTTTTCATCCAGTTACCAGTTCATGGAAAAAGTGGCAGATTGCTTTCCGCAGAAGAAAAAGCATATTTTGGAAAAAATCGGGTTTATGGACTGTGTTGTCTTCTACCGTTAAGAACTTCCTCAGCATCAAGGAATTTCTATTTTTATTATCCCATTGAGAACAAAGTCAAGCAGTTTAAGGTTAAACTACGCACGCATGAAACCTGTGGAAACACATGGTACTGGGATCCTTGCAGAAGGATTTGAGGAGCTGGTAACACTGAACATGCCCTATGTGCCCTGCTGGGCCTTGTACTTGGGGTGTGAGAAGCCTGCACAGTCGCACGTGCGGCCAGCCACAGCATGGGAACTGGCTGCGGTGCCCCGTGCAGCTCCACGAGGACAAAGGGAATTTGAAACTAGCTCATGTGTCATTTGTGTCATTCTGCCCTAAAACATGCTCAGACCTGCCTTTGGGAAAAAAAAAAAGTTAAAAACCAAATTAAAGACAGCTCACACTGAACCAGCATTCACTTCATGGCAAATGCTGAGGATAGAGGGGTGGAATTTATATACAAGTAACACAGCTAAATTCCCCCCCCACATAATGTCAGTATCTGGCTTTCACTCTGTAGCTTAAGTGAGGTAGCTAACATCTCTAACTTTCCCCAGTCTTGCCCTCCTTCTGAAAATTTTGAGCTTTTTATCCACGGTCTCCCTTAGCAAACACACATTTCATACACTTCAATATACTGATATTATGATCCAAGAGCCCTTTCTCAAAAACCAAAAAATGCATCACGCCAGCTAACAGATGTAGTACCCTGAACTTTGGAGGGAAATTCAACATAAACCTACCAAAATTATGAGGGCAGAGGAGGAAGATGAAGTGGTAGTCTTCAGTTTTGAGGTGATTTTATTTAATTTACAATGTTTTCAGTGAACAAATAACCAGATTTATGAAGTTATGCATTTATTTTAGGATAACAAGAAGCAGCTAGAAAAAGATTCTCTGTCAAGAATTTTTTAATGATACAAAGAAAATACAAAGAAGTTTGGCAAATAAATCTAAATACTAGCAAGTGTTATTTATAAGTTTCTATCTGAAAGAACTAATCACTGTAATCACATTCAAATTACACTGCAATAGCATTACTATTAAAAAAATCTATTTGCTGCTGTTTAAAAGGATAGACTGTCAGAAGCCTATTTTTTTTCTTAAACACTTTCCAATTGTTGTAAACAGGATTAAAATAAAACAATAACATTTCGAAAAAACACTTTCAGGTGTTTCTAAAATTAAGTATTAAAGAACTCTTATTAGAAAACTCATATCAAATCTATCATGGATTAAACCACTGAATTCCATAAGCCACTGAATCCCAAGGGAAGCTGGATAAATACATATGCTAGCTAGAAACTCCCCCAAAAAAGCTGTGTATATACACCTGGCCATTAAGTACATAAAATGTAATTAATAAAGATATTGCAATGCATTTTCCCCAAAAGCTAAGGGAAGGAGCAGCAGCAAACAAAGGAAAAGCTGTCCCACAAAAACTTGACACCACTGAAAGCTAAGATAAAACTACCTTGAATTTTGCACAAACTAAGAAACAGCCACCTGCAGATCAAGCACCATCACCAAACCCAGGCACAGGCCTTTCTTTCAAAAAGCTTTCCCTGTTTTTTTCCCCCCCCTCCCCTCTTATTTTGGGGGTAGGAGGGAAAGGGGCATGTGCAAGGAGGAGAGGAAAACCAAGCCATTTGAGACAGTTACCAGAACCAAACTGCTACATTAATCCTTTGGTGTTTTGTTGTTTGTTTTTTTTTTTTTTTAAAAAACCACCACTTTTATCACTTTAGCTTTATCCCTTACTGCCTGACAAAAAAAAACAAAACAGCAATGCCACATTTCGATTTGCTTTCTTTAAGAAAGAGGAAAAGCTGCTTAGACAATGGATACAGCCCGAAGGAGCTAACCTAAATGCAATGTTTTGCTGCAGTCTCTCTTCCATCCCTTCAGAGTTTGTCAATGAAAAGTATTTTTCTGCTGGTACCATGTGCTGAAAACTGGTTTAGTATCCCACAAGTTCCTGCTGTTGTTCAAAACAAATGCTAGCCAGTGGCAAGAAAATAGCCAAGGGCTGAACAAAGAAGGAAGCACAGGGGGGAAAAAAAAAAAAAAATAAAAAATAAATGGAGGGAAGTAGATACAACTATTTAGCTGCCTAAAGATTGAACCAACAGGAGAAGATGGTACTGCCACCATACAGCTTGCAAGATGAAAAATTTAGAAGTTATTGCTACAGTGGTTTGTTGGTTTGTTTTTTTCAGGCTGTGTTTTTCTAAATCACTTTTTCTGAGAATGTAAAATTTACAGAACACATCTGATGCCGACTGAAAGGATGAGAAGTGAAAAACTTTTTCCAACCGACTATGCTTCACCGAAAAGCCTCATGTAGAAGCTCAGAGCACATGCCATTGGCAGTGCTGGACACATACTGTTTACTCCCGAAAACTGAAATATTTTAGTACAAACAATATCCATCTATTGAGCTTGAAAGATATGATAATCCATGAGCTTTCCAAAGATTAAGTTAAAGCCTGGGAGTTCATGTCAACTGAGAGAGCGGATTTGTTTGTTCAGACAGTAGATTTGAGTCACCTGGCTCATTCAGCATGCAGATGTTTTACCTTGTTCTCCACTACTTCAACATGCTCATAAAAAAGCTGCAGTCTAAAGAGACACCGAAATCATAAGGTATGTCTTCTCAGCTCTGTTCCCTCCTTTCTTACCAAGGATGGATTTTTCCCCATTTCTCCTGCATTTCTTCTAGAGATGTTGAGGTTTCGGTAGGGTGAGGAGGGCAATTGTAGAAGGGTGGGGCAAAGAGGAGGTAACATCAGACGACAAATTCAATCCAAATACAAACTGAGGAAGGATTTGAGAACTGACAACAAGAATTTATTTGCCTTAAGTTCCTACATTTATGAAGTACACAGACTGAGACGCTTTCAGCGGTTCTCTCGAATTTCTACTTCTCAAAAGAGGTGGATTTTAGCTTCAACCTCTGGAGAGCCCCTGCACCAGCTCCTGTCCCAAACCATCCCATCTACTATTTCACAAACGTTTATATTTGGAGTCACTGCTACCATTCGTGTAACAACACAAAGCTACTGTGCAAGTATTTACAACTGGCGTGCTGCTTAAATTTCCTCCAAAAAGCTGACATTCAAAGCAGTACGCTACACTTCACATTTCTATTAAACTTCAACCATTTCCTAGAGGAGTGGCCTTTGGAGGGAAGAACTGTTTCAGCGGGACAAATCTTGCTGAAAGCAATCAAAGATTCATAGTTTCAAAATGAGCTGCATAAGGCTTAGAAGGGAAAGCCTTCATTAATTTATGGCTTACCGATCCCTGTCAAACCACAAATGCTTATAGATATTTACCACAACAGGTATTAAGCAATGATGTCAACACTAAGACTTTCTTGCATAAACAGCGATGTCCAAGGACATTTTAGTGCAAAAGACCCAAGTCTGGCACGTAAACAGAATTTATTAAATTGAAATTATTTTGCTGGGATAGCAGGTACTGTACAATCAGGATGCCTCCTAAAGCTGCTAAAATGAGCTGGTGACTCCTATGTTTAATACAATGAATTCATTCTAGACAGACAACTTCCAAATAGTTGTGGTAGTGCAGCATGTTTGCATTTACATCTTACGGTAACTCAGCATGATTTTTATAGCAGTCTTTTAGAGAATTCCCCCTGGTCCTCTCGTCTTTCTTCCAAAGCATCTTACCAAATGCTTATGCAACCAAAGATCCACTTTGACAACACATCCACATGTGACCATGGGAAATGCTTGGTCATCCTGAACATGCATATAGCCTGCCTACCAGTGCCTAGGGAAAAGAGAGTGCCTTCAAAACAGAAGTCTGATCCCACCGAAAGAGCTGCCATGGAGTTTAACCACCATCTGATACTCCATTTTCTCAAAACCCCACGCTAACTGTAATAAACTACTGACATCTATTTGTGCTCAGCACTTGAAGTTCATTTTCCACTTCTCCCAGTGGAACGTCCACTAAAGAGCCTTTTCTATTAGCTCTCCCCTGAAGAGGATGAGTGCAAATAAAGATCAGACCCTTAACATTGCCCAGAAATAGGAAAAAAGTCTTTTCCGATCACACATCTTTGCAATGGTATTTAGCTACCCTTCAAGATCAATGAAGTTTGTTTACATTCACTTATCCACATTCCTACAAGTCTTTTCTTGACCAAAAAGTGGATATTTGTTTTGTCTGACTGGAAGGAATTAACGAATATTGATAAACTTGAAGTCCACACTCTCCTGAAGTATTACTTTAGCAGGATTCCTCCACTTTTCTACTCCTCCCATAAAGAACATAATCCTTACACCGAAGTGTCTCATAGCATTGTCACTTGGAAGTGGCAGGACACCGATCACAACAGTCCCTTAATGACTGTGGAACAAACACACAAATAGAGTCAAATCATTCAATGAATGCAAGACTAGTTCACATAAGAGAGTGAAACTCATTTTCAGTTCCATGAATTATACACCTAAAAGTTAATTTTGTGTGCCTGAGCATCATTTAATTCCTTTTGCACACCTAGGCTATCTTTTTTTTTTTAAACTTACCATATTCTTTTAACAGTGGTACTCCTACTTTGGAAAGACTAGGTCCGTCCTCACTGGAACTTCACCCCCTGGAGAAGGGTGTCAAATAGAGAGCATTAGAGCTACTGCCACCTTCAAGTAACATCAGTCAACGGAACCAGAGTTGTATGGTTGAAGAAACTCTCAGTAAGATTGTTTTTGTGTGGTTTTCTTTCCTTCAAGTATACCAAGAGAGTAGGTTAAAATAAACTTAGCATTAGAAATATTCAGGTTATTGGAACGGTTTCAAGACGTTCATATGAGTGAACTAGTTGACCTGGGTCAGTAGACAGGTACTGAGACACCTGTTCTTACAGATCAAGGGCCTACACTAGAATTTAATCACAAATAACGTCCAGTTAAGTCATGGGTAAGGTGCAGCGGCAGCATGAGGTGAAGCAGACTTTGTTGTTCTAAGCCTTTTGGAGGCCTAGTCTTCATAGCAGGAATCATGGCTAATAACTGCCCTGCAATTTGTTAGCATGAGGTGCTATAAGAATGTCAGATAAATTGTCAGATACTTGGGAAAGAGGCAGCCATAGAATAGCTACATACTTTTGGCAGAATATTTTTCTTTTTCCAGAGGAAAACTCATGTTTTAAACATTCTAAATACAAAAACCTGTTCTTGTTGCACTTGACACCTTGCCTTAAGACATTATTTTCTTTCTGAGCTAATGAATAACTGCGTGAAGGAAAGTTTCAGAAGTACAAAGTAAACTAAAGTGTGAGCGAGAGGTTTTCGATCTGACACGGCACAAGTGAAAGGGAGCTTCTTTTGTGGAATACAGAAGATGAAGCAGCAGCAGCTAGGATCAGAAGGCATAGTGGGAGTAAGTAGAAGGTAGCAGGGAGACAGAGAGGAAAGAGAAGTGTGTATACATAAATATTGAAACTGAACAGGGGAAGTGAAGCACCTTCATGAGATAGAATGTCAATTTAAGAAACTCCTCCGTAACACGAATGCCTTCTTTACAGTTTCTGTCTCAAAGAAACATGTATAAATACTTGAATTTAAGTATTCAGCAAGACAAAGTTGTTCTTCACTATTACAATGAGACGGGAATTAGATTCCTGGTCACATCATCTATTGTTTTAAAATTCTGGACAATTCTCAGAACTCACCAACATCCTCAGACATGCTAACGCTATATAACAGAGTTGAGGGGGCCTCCACTCAGTTTTCCAGAGAGTACTTTGGTTTAATTCATATGCAGAGGCAGCTGCCGTGCTAACAGAATGCAGTATCTACATCCTAACGCTTTCGTGCCTGTTTGTAAAACTTTTAGCTATTAAGACAAGTACAGACATAAATCTTTTGATGAGGACTACAACCAGATACACGTGCATTAGATGTGCATTGCCCTCTGTAGCTATCTCCCCACCGACAGCGATGCAGTCAGCCGCGCTTCTCACGGTTAGTAATTCTTACGTACAACAGCATTCCAAAAACTACCAGAATGCAGAAGTATACATTCCATTAAACTGACAGGCATTGGCTTCTGCAGGGCTTTGGAATCTGAGTAGTTCAGCAGAAGGCAACTGAACTTACGAGATGCCACCAAAAAGAAAACGGAAGAGACAGCTACGTACGACATGATGGTTTTTGTGAAGATCTAGGTTTGCACCCAATACAGCAGCCTCTATGAGACTAAACAGAAAAGGCAATCCCAGCTTTTCTAAGTTACCATCATGGCTCCCAAGGCAGATGACACATGGTAGTTAAGGTAATTCTGTGACAGATCTCACTCCAGCATTCCCCCTCCCACCCTTCATCATCACCTCAAACTAGGATTCCATCTGGATTACTCTCCAATTTCTACTCCTAAACTTGCTAGACCCCCAACAGCTACCCTCCTACTCAGTTCTATCAGCGCCCCCTTTCACATCTTTTAATTCTCAAAACCTCCATCAAGTACCCACCACTGCACACCTCTTAAAACAGGAAAAAAAAAAAGGACAGATTACTGCTGCTTTACGATGGTTCTGCTATTAAGCAGATACAAACAGGAGAATGGCAAATATTTCCCTTTCGTAAGCAGGCAAATATCTATGAACTCTACTAGAAACCTACGAACAAGTTGACAGGCATCTTAATTGATCCAGTTAAAGAAACTGAGTAGGTGTTTCAGTCTTCAACCAAAGCCTCACCAAAACTTCCTAAGAAATGGGACCTTCCCTTTCTCTCCCCAAACCTAGGAACAAGCACTATGGCTGGTATTTGGTCTAGTTGAACAAATCAGTTTGATGTTTTCATCGAGATGAAGACTGGAGCCATGCAGCGGTACGTTTTTACTTACTTACTCAATAAATGGAAATATTCAAAAAAGCTTCAACTGAGGACTACATAGTCAAGAGATGAAAGAGGCAGTTGCAGGAGCTGGTACAAAATACCAAGCCACGCACCTTGCTGTAGCAGAAAATTCTAACGGGCAGCACTTTCTAACACCAGTTTTTAACTCCCTAACATGCAATTACACCACAGGTAATAATGGTTTTAATTGAATCAATTACGTTCTAAGAGGTAAAAGACTAAAAATACATCCTAAATCACACAAAGTCTTTAGCCTAAATAACCCTTGGGAGTTAATAAAATACTTGTGAGAAAACCTATGACAGATGGTCAAACAACGTAACACAGCGCTATCCCACCCAAACGTTATCACTTTGGCACTTCTTGTGGGTTTGCGTTGGTTTTCTTTTTAAGCAGATTCTTTTTCCAAGAACAGTGTGCTTCTGGGCCAAGGCTGAATGGTTCACTACATGTACTGAAGTGACTGCCCCCTTCCAACAGAAAATATCTCTTCTCCAACTCATGGTCAAAATCAGGCAGAGAAAGGAAAAATTACAGATTTCTACTTTTCGCTGCAGACACCATTTGCGACGATATGCTCATGTAAGACAGAGCTGATGAGGCAATGTGACCAGAAGTCCACTTCATGCCAGTCACTCCTTTAACTCAGGTAGTCCATACTCCATGCCTAGGACGTCACTAGGTCCTAGCATCCCATTTCAGGCATCACTTATTTAGGGAAGCACTTCGCTCCCATCATAGCACCCATTTGGTGTTTCCCAAGGCTTTATAAATAAATAAGTCAGTTGTCTAAAGCAGGAAGTTATACTTTGAGAGGTTAAAAGACAGCTCTTGAAACCAAAAAGAAAAATCTCCGAACTTGAGGAAACATGATTTATTTCATCGTGAATCTGGCAATTCTCAAAGTGAATCAGTATAATTGCTTTATACTGTAGAATACAAGCTGATGATGTAAGTAAAGCCTGTCTGTCTTTCAGTATCCCTCTCAAAAAAAAATAAAAATGGGCAGAGATGTCAGTATTAGGCACGCTGCCATGCAGATATGGTCACCCTCCCAGGAGTGAAAGAGAGCACAGAGGACACATCTACCTCTCCCCTCAATGCAGGCAGAGCCTGAAGAGAATTAGGTTTCTTCAGATCAGAGATGAGAAAGCTAACTTAAGGAGGCATGGGTTGCTGATGTCTACTTACAGTCTTAAGCTATCTAAAGGGACAGGCGTTAAGAAGAGCCCTAGAAAAAAAAAAAAGAATGAACCAGGCTCTCCTCCAAGGTACAATCCAACAAGGTCTTTGGCAACCCAATCCACCACCAGAAATGGCCCTGCTTTGAGAGCGAAAATAAACGATTGTAATCAAGTTAACTGTGCACCCTACAAGAGTCATGCATAAACAGTTATACAATTTTCCACTAACAATAACCTGGCTATGCTAACACGGTGCTACGGATAAAACAGCAGACAGATTCGAATTCAAAGGGGGAATCAACAACTTGTTGATATCACTATCAAGAATAGACTCGAAATCGTTTATTTCCCCTCCCTTCTCTAGAACATACTGTTACTAAGCAAAACAAAGAGAGGACTATTTTTACATTTTTGAAAAGGGCATAATATAAGGACCTCCCACAGACAGATGCTTTAAAAGCTTTGTTTCTCAAACATCCTTAATCCTCTGTCAAAATGTCCAAATTTTATTTTTCTAGGCAATAAGACAGTAAGATGGCTATAAGCTACAAAATTCTCATCAGTCCTTACTTTGTTTAATCTTAAACAAGGTCAACATCATTGCAAACTCTAAGAAGTTTAGATTATTACAGGAAAAGTATCCAGACATAATGTATTTGATGAAGTCTGTTTCACTTCTGTTTTCCCAAAACTTCCTAATCCAAGCCAGGAAAAGACTTTTGGTGCTACAGGGCGCCAGGCACAACAGCTGCCTCCTATCCCAGACTACCTGTATCTTTGTTAAACTCTTCATGTGGCAAAAAAATAAAAATCAAATGCTACTTGGCGTATCAGGAGCAAAGTTAGAAAGAGAAACTCAGCCAGTAGGATCAGAAGGAATAAAGAGCAGATTGCTACTTGCTCAGCAGTTAATTGGTATCATTTCCATACAGTTTTCCTATTCTACAGGAATAACTGAATTGCTAATATCAAACAGTTGGCAGTTGATCAACTCCTAATATACAGATTTGTGAAAAAGCACATATTCCTGGCTGCTTTATCACAGCCTTTCCTAAACTAGCTGTGGGATCCATGGGATCCATTCGGTTACTTAATGACAAGCCCCACAAACATATGATCAATATTTAAGTCATCATCGAAAATTGATGCTACCTTTCTAGAGGCATAAGAATTTCCTGCCCGTAGGATTTAGGATTAATACGTGCAACTTCACTTTGTACTTATGCTTGGAGCTTCAAAGGTAAATACATTTAAATACACTTTGGTTTCTAGACAGCTTGCCAAGTTTATTTTGTTTTACACTTTTCCTTGAAGGATCGGTGGTGTATTTATGTAACTGTATCGATCCACTCAGTATTCAACTGACTGTTTTCAGTTCTAACTCACATCTCAAAAAGGGGCCAGAAAAGACACAACACAGAGTAAAGGATGGGACACACAGATCACCTTCGTACAAAGGCCCGTTAAACACACCGTGATCCTTCAGCTTGGAACAAGCTCCACGCTGCTCAGGATTTCACGGGCACAGTGAACAGAGTCATGCAGGGCAGTCCACCACCTCCTCCAGCACAAGAATTGGAGAAAAGTAAGCAAAACCCATATACTGGAGGCTCAAAACACCCCAGAGAACCGATTCTTCAAACAAACGGCAATTACGCTGCACACCTCCTTTCTCCGGGGCATTTCTTATGCAAGACCTCTAGACAAAAACCACACCTGGAGCTGTAATTATGACTGAATCACAGTTCGGGGAAGCTGGGCTGAGCATTGCATGGAGACACCAACAGGCATTTGCCTGTGCTCACTCTTCCTCCTTGGCATTCTCCATCATATACAGAATGAAAGATAAAGTGAATGTCTTATTCTAAGCGTATCACAGGTTGTCATAATAGTTTTCCTTTACTCCTTCCAACTAATTAACAGTATTACATATTTCCACAATAACTCTATGATAAGTGACCAGTCCAAGGTTCAGAAGCCAGGAAAGGATAAGATACAAGCAGACACATCCGAAGCTCTGCGCTCAAGTTGGATGAACCCCAGAAGTACACGGAAGTTTTGCAAACTCACTGCGCTCAGCACTACCACCCTATCCTCAGAAATACAAAAAAACCATCATCCACAACGCATCCCTTTGGATGACAGGCACATTTGGGAAGCACGCGTGTTTTAATGAGCGGTTTTATTAAGAGCCAGATCCACCCACTTATTCCTTTCTACACCCTGGTACCTCACTGAAAGAATGAGGGGTTGTACTGCATCCATTACCACAAGCTTGCCAGGAATCACCGTTTAAAACACTCAGTTATTCTATCATTATGTGATTAGAGTTTGAGAAAATGCTTTGTAAATCAGCCTAGCAGTTTACTCAATCCTTAATCCCATTTTACAAGATCTAGCCTTAGCACTATTCTCTGCCAGAACCCAACAGGACACCTGGTAATGCTAAGCCAGAAACACTGTGTAATATAGTAAAGGAAAAAAAGGCAAATACTTCTAAACATTTCCTTTACTTTCCTCCCACAAATACAGACTTTTCCAGACCTTCGGGATATACGGCATTAGTAAGTACTACAACTCTGACTATCAGAAGACCGCTAGCGAAATGCAACATATAAAGTTGCGCCACAGAAGCTCCCAATTCCTCTTTCCAGTCGGCTGGGGAGGTTTAAGTCTTTCACGGCCGGTAGTCTGGCTCTGCAGGACGCAGGTCTCCTCTGCCCGAGCTGCCGCTGCCAGGCTCTCTCGTTCAGGCCCTGCCGCCTGTCCCGGACAGGGGGTTGCTGTCGCAGTTCCCGGCGAGAGACAAAAAAAAAACCACAACAACAAAACAAACCCACGAACAAAAAAGGGATGCTCAGATCGGCAACCTGAAACCAACCTAACGCACACGGCTATTTACCGATTGGAGGGCTGACGAACAGCTGAGCTGGGGATTCAGGGAGAACTCAAAAAATGCACCCAAAAAGAAAAACTCTCCAGAAAGCCGAGATTCAGGCGCAGTTTATTTACAGGTTACCTCAGCTGGACTGACAAAAAAAAAAAAAAGATGATTTTTATGAGAGCCAGCGGCTCGGCTACCCGGCCTCCCAAGCTGTCCCCGGCGCTTACTCCCCGCGGCGCACCTGCCTGCGCCCCCAGGGCCNNNGCGCCCCTGCCGGCCCCCCCAGGGCCAGGCTCGCCTGCGAACCGCCCCCTCCCGCCCCTCCTCCGCCGCCGTGACGAAGCGATGCCGCTTTCGGGCAGGCCCGACGGGGACAATGAAGACGTCTGAAGCGCCGGAGAGGCCACGGAGAACGGGACGGGACAGGACGGCCGGGCAGCTCACAGCGCCGGCG
>VWZK01008300.1:239-15045 GCA_013396935.1 Baryphthengus martii
CATCTTTCAGCCCCCCCATCTCTGGGCAAGAACCCCCTAGTTTTGGGCAAGGACACACCATCTTTGGGACCCACCATCTTTGACACCCACCATCTTGGGGTAAGGACCCACTATCTTTGGGACCCACCATCTTCAGGCAAGGACCCCCTGGTTTTGGGCAAGGACCCACCAGTTTTGGGCAAGGAGACACCATCTTTGGGACCCACCATCTTTGGGACCCACCATCTTTGAGACCCATCATCACTGGGCAAGAACCCGCTGGTTTTGGGCAAGGAGACACCATCTTTGGGACCCACCATCTTTGACACCCATCATCTCTGGGCAAGAACCCGCTGGTTTTGGGCAAGGAGACACCATCTTTGGGACCCGCCATCTTGGAGACTCATCATTCTCAGGACCAACCACCTTTGGGCAAGGACCCACTGGTTTTGGGTGAGGACACCCCAATCTTTTTGGGACCCATCGCCTCCGGGCAAGGACCAAGGACCCACTGAAGACCCACCATCTTCGGCACCCACCGTCTCCGGGCAAGGAGCCGCTGGCGGATCGGTCAACGCCGCACGACGGGTTTCCGCAGCCTGGTGCCAACGTGGTCCAAAAAAAAAAAAAAAAAAATCCCCCTGGCAGCAGGGAGGGAAAGATGTTGGATGAGGTTTTGGCGCCGAGGAGTTGGCATCTCGTTGGAGTTTCTCCTCTTCCCTCTCCTTGGAAGCTCTTCCCCGGGCTTGGCAGCTCCTCCTCGTCGTCGGTTTGTGCTTCAGCAGGTTTGTCCTGTCTGGAGGAGGTGACAGGACCTGTGAGGAGAAGAGAAGATCCAAATCTAAAGAGGCAACAGCCTTTGCCAAGGCGGCACCAGCGGCGGCAGCCACGGGAGACCGTGGAGCGCGGCTCAGTCCGGAATCGCGAGAGTCCGGCAAAACGAACGGGACCGGATCGATCCTGGCAAATTGGGCACCGCTCCCAATCCAACCTCAGCCGTTCCCAACCCCTCCGGGATCGGAGGAACACCCGGAATCCATGGAGGGGGTTGTTTGCTGCTCGTCTTCTGGATGAGATGACCTGGAAAAGTCCTTCCCAACCCAAAGAGCTCTACAATTCCAGGTGTCGGAAGTGATGCCGGAGCCGGGGGTCCACGCGCCCGGATTTGCGCTCGCCATGCAAATTGGGCACCACTCCCAATCCAACCTTAGCCGCTCCCAACCCCTCCGGGATCGGAGGAACACCCGGAATCCACAGAGGGGGTTGTTTGCTACTCATCTTCTGGATGAGATGACCTCAAAAGGTCCTTCCCAACCCAAAGAGCTCTACAATTCCAGGTGTCGGAAGCGACGCCGGCGTCGGGGGTCCACGCGCCCGGATTTGCGCTCGCCGTGCACGGACGTTCGGAGATTTACGGCAAACCAGCTCCCGGCGACCTCGTAGCTGCCGAGGAGCAGGGACACGTTCTCCTCACCCGCTCGATCCTTTCTTCTGGCCACCTTCTAGCAGCCGAATCGCGCTTTCCAATCCCGGCTGCGCTTCCTTCGCCAGGAAAAAAGGAAAGAGTTCGAGGTGCCGCTGCTAAATTTACCTCCTCGCCTCGTTACCGTAAAAACCGGGAAGGGGGGAGGGACGTCCCCAAGTTTTCCGGTGCTCAGCCCAGAAGCTCCTGGAGGACACGGTGGTGGTGGATGAGAAGGTCAGCCCAGAAAGTTCCCAACCATGTCCCGGGCTCCATCCCCAGCAGGGTGGGCAAGAGAGGAGATTGTCCCAGTTCTGCTCCGGCGAGATCCCACCCGGAGCTCCGCGTCCGGCTCCGGAGCCCCCAACACAAGAAGGAGGTGGAGCCGGTGGAGAGGATCCAGAGGCGGCCACGGATCCGGTGGAGGAGATCCAGAGAAGGTCACGAAGAGGATGGGAGGGTTGGGAGCCCCCCGAGAGAGTTGGGCTTGTTCAGGCTGGAGAAGAAGCTCCAAGGAGACCTTCCTGAGGCCTTCCGGGATCCGAAGGAGACCTCCAAGAAAGCTGGGGAAGGAATTTTTCCAAGGGTTTGCGGTGATAGGAGGAGGGGTGAGGGTTTGAAACTGGAAGAGGGAAGATGGAGATGAAAAACGAGGGTGGGGAGATCCCGGTACAGGCCGCCCGGGGAAGTTGTGGCAGCTCCATCCCGGGATGGGTTCAAATCCAGGTTGGATGGGGTTTGGAGCAACCAGCTCCAGTGGGAGGTGTCCCTGCCCGTGGCAGGGGGGTTGGAACCGGAGGATCTTGAAGGTCCCTTCCAACCCAACCCATTCTCCAATTCTCTTATCTCCCCAAATCCTCAGCTCCGGGCTGAGCCCAGGAAGCAGCACCCGCAACGGCCGCCGGTTCCCCACCTTCCCCGAAAACCTGGCGGGGAAAAAAATCCCTGGATTTCTGCACCGGAAGGAGTCACCTCGTCTCTCCCCTCCTCCGTGCGCGGGAGCGAGCCGGGAATCTGGGTCACCCGTTTTTGTTACCAAGGTACTTGCGGCTGGAAATCAAAAAAAAAAATTAAAAAAATAAATAAAAATCACGGGTTTGGGCTTCTCAGCTCCGCTCCCCTTCGGATTCCAGCCCCTTCCCACCAATCCGAGGAAGCCGCCGCAGGATATCTGCGCTCCCGCCGCCTCCCCCGAGGGAGTTTTGCTCCGTAGGGATCGATTCCCTTGACCGTTTTAACGTACGGCTTCGGAAACGCCGGTTATTTTCTTATTTCCTTCTGCTGGAGCAGAAAACATCCAGGTTTTAGCCCAAAATTAGGAATTTTGATGGCGCTGGGAACCCCCTACCCGGGATCGCTCCGCTTTTCCGGGGTCTCACAGCTTGCGTTTTGTTCACCCCGCCGTTTTTTGGCAGAGTTTCAATCCGAAATCCACCCGATTTTGATCCCGAGAGGACGCCTCCGGAGCCGCGGCACCTCCCGGGATTAACGGAGCGGCAGCTCCCTCCCAGACCTCGGCGGCTGTGGAAGCGGTTCCTGGTTTTTTTTTTGGGAGAGTGGGGGTGAAGCTGGAAGAGGGGGGGATGCCGAGAGCTTGCAAAGAAGGTTTGACTCGCTCTCTGGTTTTCCCAACCCCTCCCCTTTCCCCAGGGAAAAACGCTCCGCCGGCTCAGCGTGCCGCCAGCAAAATGGAGGGGGTGGGGAGCAGGAATAAGCAGGGCTGGGGAGGGGGGTTGCGATTCCCAAGGGATGTTCCGGCTCTTCCAGGCGTGGAGAAGAGGAACGGCCGCTTATCCACCCGAAACTGAGCTCCCCAGTTCAACCAGGCTTCCAGATGGGGAGGCGGCGGGGAATCCGCGGCCGCGCTCCGAGGAAGCCGAGAGGGTCGGCGGGGCGGGGGGGGTTTCGTCTTCATCCCTTTAATTCCGCTCCTAATTCTCAGAATCCCAAGGTTTGGGGTGGGGGGGAAGGGTTGGAAGAGATCTCTGAGGATCATCTAGTGCCACCGTTCCGGTGTCACCCGGAGCAGCATCCAGGTGGGTTCGGAATCTCTCCAGAGGAGATTCCCCAACCTTTCCGGGCAGCCCGGGCCAAGCTCCAACACCCTCCAAGTCAAGAAGTTTCTCCTCACGGAATCTCCGGGGTTCCAGTGTCCGGTGTCCCTTGTCCTGGCGTTGGGCACCGCTGGGCAGAGTCTGGCGTTCCCGGAAAAAAAAAGGCTGCTCGGGGCTTGGGTGGGCGTAGGCCAAATGAGCGGGAAATGGAGATTTTAGGGGGAAAATGGAGATTTTCTTAGGAAAATGGAGATGCGGGGGTGGGAGAATGGAGGTTTTTGAGGGGAAAATGGAGTGTTTTGAGGGGAAAGTTGAGGGTTTTGAGGAGAAAAATGGAGGTTTTTGAGGGGAAAGTTGAGGAGTTTGAGGGGAAAGTTGAGGGTTTTGAGGGGAAAACGGAGGTTTTTGAGGGGAAAAATGGAGGGGTTTGAGGAGAAAAATGGAGGGGTTTGAGGGGAAAATGGAGGCAGGGGGAGAATGGAGGAGTTTGAGGGGAAAGTGGAGGTTTTTGAGGGGAAAGTGGAGGTTTTTGAGGGGAAAGTGGAGGTTTTTGAGGGGAAAGTGGAATTGTTAGGGAGGAAAATAGAGATGTTGGGCAGGGAAAATGGAGATTTGAGGGGGGAAATGAAGATTTAGTGGGGAACGTGGAGATTTATGGGGGGTACATGGAGATTTATGGGGGGAAAAACGAAGATTTGAGGGGGGAAATGAAGATTTAGTGGGGAACGTGGAGATTTATGGGGGGTACATGGAGATTTATGGGGGGAAAAACGAAGATTTGAGGGGGGAAATGAAGATTTAGTGAAAGAAATCGAGATTTATGAAGGGAAAACGGAGGTTTTGAGAGGAAAATGGAGATTTTTGAGGGGAAAATGGAGATTTGGGGAGCATCTGAGGCACGTGGGGCTTCCAGAAAGATCAGCTGGGCTTTAATTCTCCCTCTCAACTCAGAGGGCAAAGAAGTGGGGCTCCCAAATCCAAAGCCAAATCCAGGTGGTGCCGGTTGCCATGGCAGGAGCATCCCCCCGGCCCGCCTTGTTGCCATAGCAACGCAAGCATCCTCTTCCTCATTCCCACGCCACCGAGGGACAGAGTTTTCCCGCTCAGGGATGGATCAAGTAAAGGCTCCGATTAGATCCGCTCCCCCCCTGCCAATTAATGAATCCAGGGCTTTAATTAACGATTCCCAGCTCCGAGAGCCCGGTAATTGCAGCAGGATCCAGGCAGGAATTGAGGGACAAACCCCAAATTCCCCCGTTTTCCTTTTCCCCTTTATTCTCTTTTTCCTTTTTCTCCTTTTTTCCTTTCCATTTTATTTGTCCTTTTTCCCCTTTTTCTTTTATTCCACCTTTTTCCATTTCCATTTTATTTTTACTTTCCCCCTTATTTCCTTTTCCCTTTTTCTCCCCTTTTTCCTTTTCCACTTTATTTCCACTTTTTTCCCTTCCCATTTTCTTCTCCCATTTTTCTTTTCCATTTTCTTTTCCTTTTTTCCTTTTCCACTTTTTTCTTTTCCACTTTCTTCCCCTTTTTCTTTCCCCATTTTCCCCCTTTTTTTCTCCCCCTTTTACTTTTCCATTTTCTTCCCCTTTTTCTCCCCACCCTTTTTTTTTTTTAAGCTTTTTCTTCCCCTCCCTTTTTCTTTTCCATTTTCTTTCTGTTTTTTTTCCTCCCTTTTCTTCTTATCCCTGCCCAGTCCTACAATTCCAGTGTCCTGCAGCCGGTTAATTCATGGCTCTTGACCATTTTCTTCGCCCAGGGGAACAAAATTCCACAAACCACGGTGCTAAAACCCCCCATCGGGCACCTTTAATTAGCAGGGGCCCCGCTAATGACCCTGCTCCCACCCAGTGCCGTTAATTAACGGGGTTTAAACGAGCTCAGGCAACCAAAAAGTTCCCGGCGTCGCGGGTTTTGCGACGGATTTGCCTTTTTCCAGGTGTTTTCGGCCCAAAAAAAGGGACCGGTGGTGGGTGCTGAAAGGGAGGGGACGCTCGGGAGGGTCACTCCTCGTTTATTTTGGGGATTTGGGGATCTGGTTGGTCCAGATTTGACGGTTTTAAGGAAGGAGACGAGGATGGTGCGGGAGTGCCACACGCTGGCCACGCAGCACCAGGCAGCAGAAGGCCCCAGGATCTTCACAAACGTCCCTGAGACCCTCAGAGATGTCCCCAAGACCCCACCAAACAATCCTGAGACCCCAGAGATGCCCCCAAGACCCCAGAGGAGTCCCTGAGACCCCACCAAACACCCCTGAGACCCCCAGAGAGATCCCCAAGACCCCAGAGACATCCCCAAGACTATCCCCAAATGTCCCTGAGAGCTCCCCAAATGTCCCTGAGCCCCCCACAACTGCATCCAAGATGTCCCCAAGACCCCAGAGGTGGCCCCAAGATCCCAGAGGTGTCCCTGGGAAGCCCCTAAACATCCCTGAGCCCCCCAGAGATGTCCTTAAAACCCCAGAGACATCCCCAAGACCCCCTCCAATGACCACGAGACCTCCATAAATGTCCCCAAGGCCCCACAGCTGTCCTCTGGATGTCCCCAAGAGCCCAAAGATGGCCCCAAGACCCCCCTCAGAAGCCTCCCAAACGTCCCTGAGCCCCCTAGAGAAGTCCCTAAGACCTCAGAGACATCCCCAAGACCCTCCCAATGACCCCGAGACCTCCATGAACGTCCCTCAGACCCTCACAACTGTCCCCAGAACGTCCCTGAAACCCCAGCGATGTGCCCAAGACCCCAGAGATGTCCCCAAGACCCCAGAGATGTCCCCAAGACCCCCCTAAACATCATTTTTTTGGCCACACTTGGGGGTGCAGCCCCCAAACTGGGCAGGAGACCCCCAACCCCCAGTACCACGCTCTGGCCCAGAAGATCCTTCTCCAAAAGGGCGTTTTTTTTTTATTTCCAACAATATTTTAATGAAAAATCCCAGAGTTTTCAGTCTCTTTTTTAAATAAAAAGATAGTTTTGCCCCACCTCAAGATGAAGGACGAGCTGCAGCAGCCTCCAAGTCCCAAAAAAAACATCCAAATCCTTGTTGGGATCCAACCAAACTCACCCAAATCCATCACGAGGTAGTAGCTGGCGGGGGGTCTCCCCCCATCTCAGGGGTCTCCGGGGCTGGGGGGGTCGGATCCTGTTGGTTCCGGTGCTGCTTCTTGTGCCGAAGGATCTCGGTGGGGGTGAAGGTGAAGTCCCGTTGGCAGAGGTCGCAGTGGTAGGCTCTGTGGAGGGTGGAGCTTTTGGAAGAGCTTTGGGGTGGTTCTTCTTCTGGGGGGGCTGTGGAAAAATGGGGGAAGAAAAAAAAACAAACAAAAAAACAAAGCAAAAAAAAAGAAGGATTCAGAAAAAAAATGAAGCGACAAAAAGAGTCGTCTTTTCCCCTAAAATTGCGGTGTCTTCTAAAAGTTGGCGTTGGGTTCATCCCGACGTTCTCTACGGAGAGATGTCGCCTCCCAGGGGATTCCCAGTTGGCTCTTGACCTGTCCCTTGTCCCAATCCCTTTTTTTTTTTTTATCTTTTTGAGGTGGGGTCTCTCACCTTCAGGAGGTCGACAAGCGTTTTGGTGGCACATTCGCTCCAGGGGGGTGAAGGGCATGTGGAGGTCGCAGTGGGGACAGGTCCAGAAGCTCCGGAGACAATCGTTGTAAAGATCCGTGTCCGTCTGCAGGACGTCGAGAGGGTGTTGGGACAACCCCCAGGAGGGTGACAGGCGGAGGAGGAGGACGGGGAGGGGGTACTCACGGCCAAACAGTTGTAGGTGAGGAAATCGGTGATTTTGTGGCCGCCTTTCACCTCGTCCGGCTTCATCTCCGTGCCTTGGAAGAGCCCCGGAAGCCGAGGAGAAGCCACCACGGTTTGAGGGCCGACGTAGAGGTTCTGCTTCTCCAGAGCCGTCAGCGGGCGCAGCCGGTACGGAACCTGCTCGGAGAACGTGGTGACATCATGGAATGGTAGGGGTTGGAAGGGACCTCACTATTTTCCCCTCAATATCTGCATCTTTCTCTTCAAAAACTCCACCTTCCCCTCAAAAACCTCCATTCTCTCCCCCTAATCTCGATTTCCCTTAAGAAAATCTCCATTTTTCCGCCCAAAATCTCCATTTCCCCCTCATTTCCCCCTGACACCCCAGCAGGGAGCCACAGGACTCCTCCTCAAACCGGGACAGCCCGGTCCCTCTGCAGACCCCGAGCTGGAGGAGACCTGGACATCCCTCCTGAGGTGTCCCAGAAGGTCACACCAGCTGTGATTTCCAGCTCAATAAAAGATTTTTCCTCTTCAAAAAGTCAGGATTTGTTCAAGAACCACCCACCCACCTTCTCCTGGACTCATTGAGTCCGACCCCCCTGCCAGAGCGGGATCCCCAAGGGAACAGATCCGGGGGGGGTTGGAAAGGCTCCGGAGAAGGAGACTCCACCACCTCTCCGGGCAGCCTGGGCCAGGCCCCGGCACCCTCCCAGCGCAGAAGTTTCTCCTCCCGTCGAGGTGGAACCTCCTGGCTTCCAGCTGGTTCCCGTTATTCCTCGTCCTATCCCACGGAAAAGAGCCCGGCCCCTTCCCCTTGCCCCCCAGCCCTGGGATATTTCCGGACAGGGATCAGCTCCCCTCTCCGGCTGCTCTTCTCCAGGCTCAGCAGCCCCAGGGCTCTCAGCCTTTCCTCCCAGGAGATGTTCCAGGCCCTTCCTCATCCTCACGGCCTCCCTCGCACTCTCTCCGCTCTTTCCCCGTCCCTCTGGAACCGGGGAGCCCCAAATTGGATCCAGAGCAGAGGGGCAGGAGAACCTCCCTGGATCTGTCGGACACCCTCTTCTCGATGCCCCCCAGGAGCCCCTTGGCCTTCTCGGCCACCAGGGCCCATCGCTGCCTCACGGTGAACTTAACGTCCACCAAGACCCTTCTCCTCACCTCTATAAACTCCGAGGAGGAACGACCTGGGGAGGAACAGCCCTTTATTTCCGTGCCAACCTGGAGAAGCCGCAATTTGTACCCCCAACCGCCAGAAGCAGCAGGTTCCTAACCCTTCAGAGCCCTNAAGGCCTCAAGAAGGTCTCCGGGGAACCTTCACTTCTCCAGAGGGAACAACCTCAATCCTCTCAGCCTGTCTCCATAGGAGAGGAGCTCCAGTCCTCTGAAGGGGGCCTCCAAGAAAGCCGGGCAGGGACTTTTTGGGATGTTGGATCAAGGGCAAGGGGGAATGGATCCAAACTAGAAGAGGGGAGATTTAGATTGGACTTCAGGAAGAAGTTCTTCTCCATGAGGGTGTGGAGAGCCTGGAACAGGTTGCCCAGAGAGGCGGTGGAAGCCCCATCCCTGGAATTTTTGAAGGCCACGTTGGATGGGCTTTGGAGCGACCAGGTCTAGCGGGAGGCGTCCCTGCCCGTGGCAGGAGGGTTGGAACTGGATGATCTTCAAGGTCCCTTCCAGCCCTGATGATTCTACAATTCCATATCCTTCAAGCAATTCCCAATCCACCTCCCTCCCCGCTCATCCAGACCACGCTCCCTCGGCTCAGCCGCCAGGACGCCGTTGGGAGACGGCGTCAAACGCTCGACCGAGGTCAAGATGAACCTCCCGCACCGCTCCGCCCTCATCTACCCGCCCGGCGACGTCCTCCTAAAAGGCCAGGAGGTTGGCCAAAGACGCTTTTCCCACAGTAAATCCACGCGGACTGCTCCTGATGATCCTCTTATCCTTGATATCTGTAGGGGAGGGTTTGGCCACCTCCCCCCACACTCCTCTCTCAGCTCCCAACCCAACGTGAGGCGGCGGAGACGGAGCCCGAGCGCCCGTAAACTACGTCACCTTCTCCTTCAGGAAGTCCAGCAGCCCCCGGGTGAGGCCGGAAACGTGGCGGGAACCGGGCCGAAGGTCGGAATCTTCTCCCCGCCCTTCCAGGAGTCGGTGGAGGAGCTTCTCCCAAGCGTCGCGTAGCCGCAGGGCCTCGGAGAGCAGGCGGAGGGCGGAGTCGGCGTCGGGGACGGTGATCTCCAGCCAACCGTCGGCCACCAGCCGGGCGCAGTCGGCGCTGGTGTCCAACGAGCGGGAGAAGAGCAGGAGAACCTGGAAGGGGCGGAAGGCGACCGGGTTGGGGGGGCGAGGAAGGTTCCGAGAGGAAGAGGAAGGGAGCGAAGAGCTCACCTGGAGAGCCGGGACCCGGACGCAGTTGACCAAGTAGGGCTTGGTGGTCTCCAGCAGCGAGACGAAGGCGAGGAGCTGGTGGTGGGAGCTCAAACCTTCCGTGGAGTCTACCGGGAGAAGAGGACGCTCCATGGGGACCTCGACACCCTCCCCCCAGCACCCGGGAGTCGGCCGGACGCCCGAGAAGGGGACGATCGTCGCGGGGATCGGGGTCGTCCCACCTTTGGCGCCGCCGCTCGGGGGTTTCTCCCGGAGGCGAAGCGGCTCCGGGTCGGAAGCGAAGACGGAGGTGGGATGAAGAACGACGCCCTGCTTGGTTTTGGTGTGAAAAATCTGCGGGGAGGAGTTCAAAGAAGAGTCGGGGGAAGCGTCGGGGCGGGAAGGGACAGGGTGGCGGCGGGAGACGGACCTGCTCCGAGTCCTTCCGGCCGCGGTTGAGCGGGTCGGGAACGGCGAGTTGAGGGTAGAGCCCCCGGCACAGCACCAGTTTGAGGAGGGAGAGTTGGGAAGAGGAAAGGACGGAAGCGGAAGCGGCCTGGAGCTCGTCCACGTCGTGACGGAGCTTGAACTTGACGTCCTGAGGGGTCGGGAGGAGAAGGCGTCGGAAGGAATCGGGCGGCCTCGTCCCGCTTCCCGGCGAGAAGACGGAAAAGGAAGGTCACCTGGATATCGACGCCGAGCTTCCCTCTCTCGGCGTCGCCACCGTCACCTTCTTCCTCCTCGTCGGCGGAGGAAGGGTCGGCCCCGTCCGACAGCCTCAGCACCTTCCGCTTCCGCTCTTGCGTCTCGGCGTGGGAACGGAAGAGCCGGTGCAATTCCCGGCGTTCCCGGCGGCGGCGTTGCCGGTCGTAGCCGTCGCTGGGTTGACCGGCCGTTTCCTCCAGGAGCTGGTGGTCTCGGAGAAGCTCCTGGGAGAAGAGGGCGTTGAGCGATTCCACGGATGGAAACGGGGACGTCGGGAAGCAAGGGGTGAGAGTGGGGGAGTCGGGTCGTCCCCGGATCGACGGCCTCGTCCCGTCGGCCTCACCCGGAACTGGCGCCGGAGGTTGGCGGCCTCGTAGAGACGATGTTCTTCCAAACCCCGCCGACGGCACCACCTCCGCGAGTCGCCGCCGCGTTCCGACTTCACCTGCTCCGGGAAGGCGGCGGCGGCTCGGGAACTCCCGTCGGGACGTTCCTTCGCCATTCCTCCCAAACCACTTCGGAAATCCTCCGGATTCGTCCCGGTCTTAAGAGAGGAACCCACCTGGACCCAGTGGTTGAAGATGTTGAGCAAGGTGAAGGGGTCTCCGTGGGGGCTGTAGAGGGGCCGTCGGGCGGCGGAACGGTCGGGATGGGGCTGAGCCGGGCGCAGGATGGGCGAGGGGACGCTCAGCGCCGAAGCCACCGTCAGGGCGGGCTCGGTCAGGTCGAAGAGGGCGCCCAAGATCAGGACTTTGCCTGGATGGGGGCGGGAAGAGAAGGTCGAGGAGATCCCACACCACCCGGCGCCGTCGTCCGCCGGAGGACTCACCGACCACCACGTCCACCGGCAGCTGGGCCAGGAGGTTCCCGATGGGCGTCAGCTCCTCGGCCTGGTCCAGGGCTCCCTGCTCCATCAGGTAGCTGACGGCCGTCTCCAGGCTGGATGGAGGAGGAGGTTCTAGGAAGGGGAAGGTCCGAGGGTCGCCCAGGCCCATGCTCTTCAACTGAGGGAAGAGCACAAGGAGGTGAGAAGGTCGAGGTGGGGAAGGAGAGAAGGAGATGCCCAAGGTGGGGAAGAAGAAGCTCGTGGTGGAGAAGGAGAGGAGGAGAAGCCCAAGGTGGGACAGGAGAGGAGGAGAAGCTCGTGGTGAAGGAGAAACTCAAGGTGGGACGGGAGAGGAGGAGAAGGCCCGTGGTGGGACGGGAGAGGAGGAGAAGGCCGCAGTGGGACGGGAGAGGAGGAGAAGGCCCGTGGTGGGACGGGAGGAGGGGACGAGAAGGCCCGTGGTGGGACGGGAGGAGGGGACGAGAAGGCCCGTGGTGGGACGGGAGGAGGGGACGAGAAGGCCCGTGGTGGGACGGGAGAGAAGTTCAAGGTGGGACAGGAGAAGAAGCTGGTTTCCCACCCAGCAGAGAGGTCCACGGACGGGAAGATTTCTACCAGACCCCAGGATGCCAACGGTCACCAACATCGGTGGAGAGGACACGTTTACGGACACCGGGAAGAGCCCGGAGGTTGCCGAAGCTCCCCGAGAAAAGCCACCGCACCCCGGGGCCGAAGCCGCAACCTCGCGTTACGCTCGGCCACCGCCTTTCCCCTTCCCAGACGTCCCCGGATCTCCCCTCGGGAGAAGAAGCGAGAAGACGTCGTCCAAGCCAGACGGATCCCACCGATACCTGGAGGACCAGGGCGTCCAGCGCGACCCGTCGGATCTCGGGCACCGGATACGGAGCGAAGGCGTCGTAGTCGGACTGGGAGTAGAGCCGGTAGCAGACGCCGGGGCCGGTCCTGCCGGCGCGACCCTTGCGCTGCTCGGCGCTCGCCCGGCTGATCCAGAATTCCTGCAGCCGTTGGAGTTTGCCCTGAGGGTCGTAGCTCATCTCCTTGACCTTTCCTGGGGGGGGTGGAGAAGGTGGTCAAAGTCGGGAAGGAGGGAGGAGGTCAAGGTGGGGAAGGAGGAGGTCAAGGTGGGGCAGGAAGGAAGGAAGGAGAAGATCAAGGTGGGGACGGAAGGAAGGGAGAAGGTCGAGGTGGGGACGGAAGGAAGGGAGAAGGTCGAGGTGGGGACGGAAAGAAGGAAGAAGGTCAAGGTGGGGCAGGAAAGAAGGAAGAAGGTCAAGGTGGGGCAGGAAAGAAGGAAGAAGGTCAAGGCGGGGACGGGAGGAAGGAAGAAGATGGAGGTGGGGACGGAAGGAAGAGAGGAGGTCAAGGTGGGGACGGAAGGAGGAGGAGGTCAAGGTGGGGACGGAAGGAGAAGCTCAAGGGGGGGACGGAAGGAGAAGCTCAAGGGGGGGACGGAAGGAGAAGCTNGCCTGGATGGGGGCGGGAAGAGAAGGTCGAGGAGATCCCACACCACCCGGCGCCGTCGTCCGCCGGAGGACTCACCGACCACCACGTCCACCGGCAGCTGGGCCAGGAGGTTCCCGATGGGCGTCAGCTCCTCGGCCTGGTCCAGGGCTCCCTGCTCCATCAGGTAGCTGACGGCCGTCTCCAGGCTGGATGGAGGAGGAGGTTCTAGGAAGGGGAAGGTCCGAGGGTCGCCCAGGCCCATGCTCTTCAACTGAGGGAAGAGCACAAGGAGGTGAGAAGGTCGAGGTGGGGAAGGAGAGAAGGAGATGCCCAAGGTGGGGAAGAAGAAGCTCGTGGTGGAGAAGGAGAGGAGGAGAAGCCCAAGGTGGGACAGGAGAGGAGGAGAAGCTCGTGGTGAAGGAGAAACTCAAGGTGGGACGGGAGAGGAGGAGAAGGCCCGTGGTGGGACGGGAGAGGAGGAGAAGGCCGCAGTGGGACGGGAGAGGAGGAGAAGGCCCGTGGTGGGACGGGAGGAGGGGACGAGAAGGCCCGTGGTGGGACGGGAGGAGGGGACGAGAAGGCCCGTGGTGGGACGGGAGGAGGGGACGAGAAGGCCCGTGGTGGGACGGGAGAGAAGTTCAAGGTGGGACAGGAGAAGAAGCTGGTTTCCCACCCAGCAGAGAGGTCCACGGACGGGAAGATTTCTACCAGACCCCAGGATGCCAACGGTCACCAACATCGGTGGAGAGGACACGTTTACGGACACCGGGAAGAGCCCGGAGGTTGCCGAAGCTCCCCGAGAAAAGCCACCGCACCCCGGGGCCGAAGCCGCAACCTCGCGTTACGCTCGGCCACCGCCTTTCCCCTTCCCAGACGTCCCCGGATCTCCCCTCGGGAGAAGAAGCGAGAAGACGTCGTCCAAGCCAGACGGATCCCACCGATACCTGGAGGACCAGGGCGTCCAGCGCGACCCGTCGGATCTCGGGCACCGGATACGGAGCGAAGGCGTCGTAGTCGGACTGGGAGTAGAGCCGGTAGCAGACGCCGGGGCCGGTCCTGCCGGCGCGACCCTTGCGCTGCTCGGCGCTCGCCCGGCTGATCCAGAATTCCTGCAGCCGTTGGAGTTTGCCCTGAGGGTCGTAGCTCATCTCCTTGACCTTTCCTGGGGGGGGTGGAGAAGGTGGTCAAAGTCGGGAAGGAAGGAGAAGGTCAAGGTGGGGATGGAAGGAGGTCAAGGTGGGGAAGCAGCAGCTCAAGGTGAAGAAAAGGAGAAGGTCAAGGTGAGGAAGGAGGAGAAGGTCAAGGCAGGACAGGAGAAGCTCCAGGTGAAGAAATGGAGAAGCTCCAAGTGGAGCAGAAGCATCTCCAAGCGTGGAAGGCGATGAAGCTCAAGGTGAGGCAGAAGCAGCAGCTCCTGGTGGAGCAGGAGGAAGGGAGAAGGTTTCCCACCCGGCGGAGATGGGCGTGGCCGGGGAGGATTTACCGGAATCCAGGACGAAGCGGACGCCGTCGATGGTCACCGAGGTCTCGGCGACGTTGGTGGAGAGGATGCACTTCCGGACCCCGGGAGGGGGCAGGTCGAACACCTGAGGATGGAGAAACGACGGTTGGACGTCATCCCAGGGGCCTCCGGGGTGGAGAAAACCTCCGGAGAACCGGAGGATCGCGGAACGGGTCGGGTTGGAAGAGATCTCGGAGATCGTCGAGTCCAAGGGTGGCTCCAGCCCTGCCAGGGCACCACCAAACCGTGGTCCTCGGCACCACCGCATCTCCACGCCTTGGAAACTCCTCCAGGGATCGTGGGCACTCCTGCCCCGGGCAGCCCTGGAGGAGAAGATCTCCTCAGGTCCAACCTCAACCTCTCCTGGGGGGACTTGAGGCCGGTTCCTCTGGTCCCATCGCTTGGGGACAAGAGACGTCACCTCCCACCTCACCCCACCCTCCTGTCAGGGAGTTGTGGAGATACACAAGGTCTCACCGGAGTTTCTCCAGGCTCAACAAGAACAGGTCTCTCAGCTGCTCCTCACTCCTCCAGACCCTCCTCTCGCAACTTCCCCGGACCCTCCGCTCCTCACAACTCCTCCGGACCCTCCGCTCCTCACAACTTCTCCAGCTCCTCTCGCAACTCCTCCGGCTCCTCCGCTCCTCGCAACTCCCCCAGACCCTCCTCTCACAACTCATCCGGACCCTCCACTC
>VWZK01008301.1:9756-21259 GCA_013396935.1 Baryphthengus martii
TTGAAGTCTCACAAAGGGGAAGTTTTTTAATAGAAATGTACCAAATAAATTTCAATTACTGGTAAACTAGGACAGTCATGAGTCCATGAGCAATGTGAGTTCTGTACTGTTGTAGGATGTATATACACACACATATATATATTTAATTCCCCCAAAACAATACAGATATTTAATTTATCCCATTAGATGTTAAATGACAAAGAATTTAAAAAATCAATCAAAGTATTAGTACAATTGAATAATCAGTTTCTTTGTTGTAATATAAGGATAAATATAAATATTTATACTTTTTCATAATACCTGTTTATTGAGAAAGTATACTTATTATACAAGCAGATAACTCATGTACACAATGTACACACATACATTTCAGAAAAATGCACGTCAAATGAGGATTTATATAATAACCAGTAGAAATATATGTGACCTCTTTGTTATCTATATTCCTTTTCCCTTTTTTAAACACAGAGACTATGTTTGCTCTCTTCCATTTTCTTGGTATGCTCATTCATAAATTTTCAAAGAAAATCAGTAATAACCCTGAGACCAATTCAAAGTTCTCTATGGATCCTAACGTGAAATGTAACCAATCTGAAAATAGAATGCATACAGATATATGTGTACATATATCTATTCTAGTTCCTTCTGACTTTCATAGTTTTAGGGTGAATACCTGCCCATCATTCAACAACATAAATTTTGTTAGTTGTCTGAGGCGAGCTGCGCCATATAATAAATTATCTAGAAAATTAAGAAAAAAATCCACCTTCATAGAGTTTCGTTGAACAAATTCTCTTTGTTGCAGAAAGATCATGGTCCTTATCCCTATTTTAGTATTAGCATATTCTATGAACTTTTGTAGTATGATTACATTCTGTGCATTTTTCATTTTTCCTTTGTCTTTGGATTTTTATGCAACTGCCTTTACACACTTCATGGAATGCAGCTTTATGGTCAACACATGTCAAGACAGAACCATGCTACTGAAGAAACAGCCAGGTTCTGCTGTCCTTTCTCACATTTCCACCCTACTCCTTAGTTTGGCATGAATAATCGTGCAGCTGCTCAGTGTACCAGATCAACCTGTTGATCTCACAGAAGAGTAAATTTTTATTTTTTTTTCCTCAGAGGCTGGTTTTGATCAGCTGAAAAGAAATCACATGAAAAGTGTAAGTGAAGTTGAAAAGAATGAGACAAGGTTTGTCATATCTTCAATTCATCAATAGCACAGATTGAGATCAACGTAAGCTGGCTTTGAAATTTCTTCTCATTTCCATTTTCTTGCTTTCTGTATGTAAGATCAGTAAATGCATATTGATGTAGCTAATCTTATCCCTTAATACAGTTTCTACTCCTCCTTCACATTAGAATAACTTTTCTTTTACTATTGCTTATTTAAAGAAATACTGCCTCTCCATTACTCTTTTTTTCATGACATATTGTTGACCAATTGTCTGAAATTTATTGAAATATACCTTTCTGAAGCCTTATTTATGAATTCTTTTATTTTCTATTCCTCCTTCTTAATTACCATGAGCTCCATCTTTTTGTGGCTCTATTTGTCTTCTAGATTGTTAATCGGTTCCTCATTTTGGATGAGAAGATTCAATTAAGAGCCTCTGCATAGAAATGAATTATCCTCAGCACATCTGTGGGATGGTAGAAGTTTCTGCCTGCCAGAAAAGGCTCGTTACTACGTGTGTACATGAATGTCTGTTGCGAAAACCTGTTGAGGCTGAGGTTTGTCTTCCCTAAACTGTTTTTAATTTGGCTGTATGTGGACGGGGTAATCAACCAAGACTTCTCTTATGTTCAGTGGCGAGAAACATACGCTTTCAGATGGAAGCACTTGTTCAGTACCGCTCTTCTTTCAAGTGCCTGTTTCTCTTTTGGACTCTGAGGGGGTTGAAAGGGAATATGTCTAGCTTTCGGATGTTTACCTTTCTGACCTCCATAGCTAGATGAAGTAAATCCTGTTACCAATGTCACCTTTCAAAACTGTGGTGAAATCAGTTCCAAAACTGAAATCTCTATGAAATTTCCTAAAAGCTATGGACGACAATCCACAGTTAAACTTAAGAACTGTATAAATATTCTTTCGAATCCTACTGTAAGGATCCTTTGGAGTGAATATAAAGAAGCTGCACATGAAACAAATTGCCTTGTTTCCTTAGTAATATCTTGAAAGTGTGTTCTCTTAGATCAACTATAATATGATGCTGTGTTCCCTTGAACCGTCTATAGCATGATGTTGAAATGACATCTGTCTGATGAATTTTGTTCTTTCTTTAATATACAAACTGCAGTTATTTCTCTCTGGTTTATATCATCAGGAAGAGACAGTCATCATGAAAATGAGCAAGTAGCTTTTTTTTTTTTTTTTTTTTGCTTTTGTCTCCTCCTTGTTCTCTTAAGACAACCAAGCAAACCTTAATTTTCCTCTCATCCTCTCTCTCTCCTGATGCTACTACAAAGTTATGCCCAGTTATTAGAACATGCAATTCGCTTTGTCTTTCAACATTATTCTTAGATGGCCAGTACTTTTGTGCCTGTGTTCTGTTTTTAGGGTAGCTGCAAGCAGCATAGTCTTTGAGTTTTCAGTAGTCTCTATACAGGGTCATACTCTTCTTAACGCTACTGTTGTCCATCATGTTTGTGGACTCTCTTAAGAATAGACACAACTTACTTAGGACACTGTCAGCTCTCAGTAGGCTAAAGTAAAATTACAGCAATTTATACCTACTGAGAACTCGCATGCTGGTCTTTTCATCCAGAAAGGAGGTTGTGATTTAGGAACATTCTGGATAACAACAAAATAAGGTTTGTTGTTATTGTTAATTCTAGAAAAAACATTGAATTGTGTGTATTAAACCAGTCATAATGGACTGGATTTAATGTGGAAATGAAAACTGTCATTTAGAAATTAGGACTTCTGAGTCCTTGTCCCCGTTCTGACAATCTGGGTTACTTTCAGCAAAACAGGAAATTTCTGTTTCTCAGTTTACCTATCTGCAGTCTAGGAGTAATGTTTTGTCTCATGGCTCTTTCAAGGCTTAATTAATGAATGCATGTTTTACAGCTAGTTGAGAACCTCAGATAAAAGGGTCTGTAGAAGTGTAAAGCATTATTATGTTGCAGGAAGCCTGATTTTCTTTTCCATCAGAAAAACAAGACTTTGTGCAGACTTAATTGGTTTTTTTAAATTTATAAAGAGGATTAAGAAAACTGAGCCTATCTAAGTCTCCCTACTGGTAAATAAAAAGGAAAAGAAATAAAGACTAGAAGGAAAGAGAGGATTTATAATAAAATAATAATTAAAAAATATATATCCAAAGGGTAATACACAAGTAACTGTTAAAAGAAGAAAATAAAGTGCCAGATTTTCTGAGCTATGAAGGGGTAGATGAATAGAAACGAAAATTTTGTTTATGAAAAGGTTATGGAAAGGAAATATTGGAAATTATCACATTTTAATCAATCATCCTCACTCAGTTTCTTGATTCCCATAGATAGAGCAGAGTTTAAGAAGATCACTGAAGCTGGAACCACTCTCTCTATGGTTTTAGTCATTTAATACTTGATATAAACATTAGGGAATCATCCTGTGTTACCCAAAGGAAAAAAAAAAATAGGTCTTTTATTTTAAATCAGTTGGAGAAAACTGTAATGGTAGTTAGTATCAGAAGATTAAAACCAAATCCCTTACAGATGGAAATCAGCAAAGCTCCTTCAAGAATAGCACCATTGTGCAGCTATGCCAATTGATGTCAGCTGAGAACCGATCTCCAAATATCACTGTAACTTTGTGCTTGACGTTAGGACAGTCGAAAGAATAAGCTTTCTTACAAGCTTTCAAGGACTCAATGCATTTAGCCAATTTACTAATATTCCTTTTACAGCATATTCTCATCACATGTCATTGTTTTTTTCTGTTACCAGCTGAAAAACAAAAGCATGACAACATGTGCTAAAAGAATGAAGCCAAAATGAACTTGTGTGCTATGAATCCAAAAATAAAGTTTTTCAAGGTTATATTGTACGTTCGTTTGGGGCATTTTGATTTAAAATGTCTAACTTTGGTGGGTTTTGGAATCAGTTGGGAAAATGAAAAGCTTTTCACAGTATTTTTTAAATGTCAAAGCTACTTTATACACATTTGTTCAAAGACAGATACATTTTTAGCATATTTTTCTGAGAGTATGGAGTATACACTGTTTTGATGCATGCCTGTACATTTACATATATCCCTTTCAATACTTTGCACCCCAATATAAGTAAAAGGCGAAGAAAAATGTGAAGAATAATGTGATATTAATTTATCCCAACAACCATGAAAATATATGGCTGTTTAAAGAAAAGAGAAATCTTTTCTACATGGAAACTTCAATCCAATTTCTCATCCTGATCAAAATCATCCTGCATTATCTATCAGAGAATCCACACAGGAGTTAATTGGCTTTGCCTCATTCAGATATTTTTGCTATTTTTCTAACTTAAGAAATTTTGTTTAAAACTAGCTACTGAAAACTTACTGTTATTCAGATGAAGGCTATGACATTGATTTCTCACATGTTTTTTTGTGTTTCCTTTTTGAAAAGCAGACCTTCCTCTTTGTGTTCTTCAGAGTTTGGATTATAATCCTGTGAATCACAGTATTTAGTCACATATCTTTGTTTCTGTCAACATTCCATGAAATGATGGACCTTATTACTCTTGTAGAGTAACCAATTGTATGTCAGTGTTGTCATTTTGGTCTCTGTATGGTGTTTATCACTGATGACTCTCAGATGCTGTCTAGAAGCAGCAGAGATGTTTCTCCACACTGACCAGCCAGGAAATTAGAGCTAAATAGCTTTGGTTTTGAATGATGGCAGGCATAGAAAAGGGTGATTACGATGGCAAACGTGTAGTAAGATGTTTTATAGAAGCAAGAACTTAAGTTACTTCATTTGTTTCGCCCTGAGAAGGCTGTTAGCAACAGTTCATGACAGGCAACTAAAAAGAACAAGTCTACTGTCAACAGACTTCAAATTCCTCAACGAATGTTCAATCATAAAGGTCAAACATGAAGGACAATTCCCCATTCCAAAGTAGAATATATGCTCTAGATAGGATGACTCCAGGCAAAGAGACATGTTTTGGAGTAGAAGGATTCAAGAATTTAACTTATTTAAAAGAGAAGCTTCCAGGGTAATGAAATTTATAACTACATATGATATTAAGGAACTAAATCTAATAACCACAATAGCCCATTCCAGTCTTTCTTCCTTTAAGGACTGATTTTGAAAGCTGTGTAGGTGCTATGCTTCTTTTGAGTTCAATGAGAGTTACTAAGTGAATACTTCTGTAGCTTTAGGCCTACACACTAATGGATTGTCAAGATGTTTCATGAACATGGCAACCTTTTGACCAGGTAAAACAGAGATGACATACCCCACAGCTCATACTCAACATGCTAATTATGAAATCATACATTAGGAAATGTTTTCTTATATCTTTTTATTCTCCTAGGAAGAACGAGAACATAGAAATGTTATAATGATGCAAAAATATGATGGATTAATGAGCCTCTTCATCTCTGTTCCCTATTCTTTTGTACATTTTGTTTAATACACGTAAAAGTAGCAAACAGATAGCTACATGGACAGTTGTATCGCCGAAACTCATATGATGAAGCTGTTTATGAGCTCATGGTCACTTTTTGTTTGTATTTCATTTTCTTTATAACAATTTTCTTTACAACAACACCACATCTAAAAATTGTTTTACGTGAATTCTTGCATGCACGTGAATTACAGAAAGATCATCTTTGGAAGACAATTCTAAGCTTTGTCCATCCTTTGCATGTATTGGGAGAATCATGATGGTGAATTTAATAACTGCTTCAGTGCATTTAGTTATTAAATGCATCTATGCCTGAGAACTGAAGGTAAGAATGTGTCAGACAATGGCAGAAAGGAGCCAAATAGCTGGAGTGCAGAAAGAACAGCTCTGATTGCTTTTATATGGATCTTACATTAAAGAACCCAGTGGAGCTGAATTGTTCCCTGTGGGGCTTAAAAGTTTGATTTTCTTTTTTCCTCCGTACAGGAAATTATGGTGATTGCAAATCCTAAAGCACTAAAGTTATTTAGAATAGAAGCTGTAAATATATACAGTAGAAAATAGGCATTTTCCTTGGTTTATAGCTCCAAAGGATTAAAGTAGGATTAAAAAGAGAAGAAAATAGATTTCAAAGCTGTTATGTTTTCTAACAGTAAATGACACAACTTTTTTACTTGAGGAAAGAGTAGAAAAAGCAAACAGAAAAGAAGAAATAACCACATACAATAAACAGAGAAATAATAAAATAATAAAAATGGTATTAAGAGTAGTAACATGCACACATACACATTTGCATACATATATATGCACATTTATATAGTTAAAATATATACATATATGTGTATATTTATACAGTTAAAACTCACATTTATACAGTAACACTTTTTCTAAAGGAACTCAAAATCTCTAATTGAATAATGTACTGGGCATCCACTGTAGAACCAACTGATGTTTGCAATATCATTTTTCCAGTTTAATTTAAATAGTGTGTTAGAGTAAACAAAGCTGAAAACAGATTACTAAAGGTAGTCGTGTAAGGTGTAAAAGAAGTAGGAAAGTATAGCATAGTTTCTTAGGAGCCGGAGATGGTCTATATTGTTTTGTGCCTAGTTTCCTGAATGCAAAGAAAGCTTAAAATATAAAAGGATAAAAATTACCCTTTTTTTTACGCAACAGCATTTAAATAGTATGCAATACTGTGTGCAGAATATAAATTCTAGCCACCCTAAGGTTACTTTACTTTCTTTCAGGGCCTGGTCAGGGCTAAGAATGCACATAGGCAAACATCACTCTTTTGGTTTCTGTAGAGAGTGAATACTGATCCAAAACTCACTGGAGGCAATAGGAAACTTTTGAAAAAAGGGAAATAGGGGCTTTCGATTGAATTGAAATTTATGGTGCTTGGGAACATGCAACATTTTGTGAGTGGTGCTCAGCACCAAGTCAGGTGAGCCTCAATTTCTCCTCCATCTTGTGACTGAGAAATCCACTTGGATTCCCAGCAGCCATTAACTTAAGGGTCTATTTCACACCTTCATCACAGAGCAATTCCTGAGAAATTGTGTTGTAATTCATTATGTTTTCAGATTTATTTTTTTTTTTATTATTATTATTTTTTTGAGGGATATAAATTACATACATAGAGACTGCTGATGACATGCAGTGAAGTGTGCTTGCTGTTGAGCACTCAATGATGTAGTTTGTGTGGCTGTGAACATTTACATCAGGATAATTTAACATGCCCAAATGGAGTGGCATAGCTGAGGGATGACTCCCTGTTCAAAAAAGGGCATTAGCAGAATGGTTAGCCTGATTCTGCACTTTCTACATGGCATCATTGGTTGCATCTCTACACAGGATTGCAGACTACATTCCCTGAGGTGAGCAAGAAGGAAACTCAGAGTGTGTTTCATATGAGCACAAGCAGTACCCATCCTAGACGAAGCAAAGAAGAGATGAAGCAAATATATGAAATACGAAACTTGGGAAGAAAAATGTTCTGATTGATTCCATTGTTCAAACACTGACCAAACAGACCCAGAAGAAAAGAAGGGCAAGTTATACATCCCTATGGGATGTAGAAAAGGTCTGTGGTGAGTAGCTAAAGTTTCGATTTAAAAATCAATAAATAAATGCATATATATATATATAGAAAACAGAGAGAAGTCTTTTTAGCTATGCAGCAAACAAGACTTTCAACTGTAAATATAAAACCAGGTAGACTTCCACCTAGTAGATGAATCTGAGGAAGTAGAAGAATACTTATGTTTGACAGTTCATCAGTTGTCAACAAGTAATTTCCACATATTCGTATCTACCCCTGAAAAACCTCTGAGGACCTCCCTGTATTTCTACAAGAGGTAATAAATGACTGACTCTCTTCATTGGAACATGGCTCATTCAAGAGCAAAAAGATACCCTTTACAGCTTTTGAGTAGCCTGACTTTTATTAGAACTTCAATTTTGTGGAATTTTTCTCTCAAGGCCAGGATAAGACTTCAAGCAAGCTCCCCTTTCATCATTCCCCATGCTTACACTAGGCATGGGGTACTTTACACTAGGAAATGTGACAGGGACCATTATACAGTCAATGTGCTGACTTTACTCACTTTCTGAGGCCCCGTTTTGCACATAGCAGGGAGGATATTCCACAGTGGCCAGTTCCATGGGCTATAAGGCCGCTTTTAGCTGCCGCAGCACCATAAAAGAGCCATGGTGTAGCTGAGAATTGTGCCTTACAACTGTCTGTGCCACTGGGATGCATCCCTTTGGAGGGATTAAAATGCCTAAAATGAGGGATGTAATGTAACAAGGAAAGCACATAGAAAGACAAGAAATATAAAAGAGAGAAAGGGGAGGAAGTGATTTTGAAGAGGACTAATAAAGTATATGTCACCCTGCTGATTGCTTTCTCTTTTCTTCTTTCCTTTTTTTTTTTTTTTTTTTAGCTTAAAATGCTTCCCATTCTCAAGCATCTGACTTGCCAGTAAATGAATTGCACTGAAAATCTCTGTTAGTATCCTATTAAAAAGGTGAAGTTTTAAAGGCATTTTGTCCCATTATAAATTTGAAGTGATGAAATATAAAAGTAAATATTTTTGCCAGTCTAGTCTGCCCTTTACAGTCCTGCTTTCCTCCAGAGAGACAAAGTCTGCTGGTTCTGGATTGGATCCATTTGCAGTTGCCAACAGATTCTCTCTGATGAATCTTCAAGCGGTTGAGTCAGGTTGGACAGGCAAAATGTCCATCTGTACCATCCCTGATGGATGTAACAAAGCTTGGAATGCATTCACAGTACCAGAGCAGCAATCAAGGGAGCAGAGTATAAGTGGAAATACTGATCTTTATTTTGTTTTAGATTTTATATTATTTTATTGTATTTTATTTTATTTTAGTCTTATTCCATTTTAATTTAATTTAATGTAACATTTAATGTAGATTGTATATTAACTACATTTCTCTATGTAGAAACAGTGAAATCCTTTCCAGAAGCCCAACAGACAGGATGCTTAAGGGAAAATTTTTCAAAGCGAGGGCAAATGCAGGATTTAATCGATCAGCTTCTGTTGATGTTTCTGAGAATCATGCAGCTAAAACTCTGTATGCTGTTTTGAAAAGATACCCCAAAATGTCACAAATCTGGTAGGCAGGCAGCTGTAGGAGATAACAATGGTACATCTCTGTCTGTCTGTCTAATTTTAGGAAGATTACCTTAATCGTATCTAATGACAAGGTATTACTGGGCATAATATTCCTATCAAAATAATGCTGCTAGACTAGCATTTTCTATAGCTCTGCTACATATTTTAAATTTTAATTTATATATTTTGTAGGAATATTTTATATTTCCCTTCTGTTTTCTTATTGAAATAATATTTCTTTTATGTCAGGAGCGTAAACCGAGTCAAAACAGAATTCTCCAATTGAATGATTCAAAGTACTTTAAAGATTTTGTAAAGTACAAAGAAAGGCTTTCAGGTCTGAATGACATTATAGTCTGAAATAATTTGGGCTGCATTTGACCTTTGCTGTACGTTCTTACTCAGCATGACCTATAAAAGTCATCTATGAGGCCTCTATTTCTTCTCAATGGTAGATAGAGGGGACACAGAGCTCCTATAGAGACAGCGTATGAAGTCAAAGAAGAAAAGACAGTGATTCTGTCTTGACTCAACCTAATCATGTATTAGTACTGATCTAGGATGATAAACAAGTCAGGAGGAAAATTATAATAAAGTTGAATAGTGAACTGCTTGAATTAAATTCTGAGTAATCTTTAATAAAGTCTTAGGTTGGACTAGTCTCTAGACAGAATCTTCTCATTGCTGTAGGTCTTTGCTGTTAGCTTCAGATTGGTCCTCCTCTTGCTATACAGAAAGGATTTCTTATTCAAGCTAAGGCCTGCCTTAAAATGTGCTGCAGTGAAATCCACCAGGGACCACCTTGCTCAGAACTGACTCAAGCAGATTATAGTTAATGTGACAAAACCACTTCATCTATGATGTTCTCCAAGATGGCACTAGGAGGAAGAAGAAATTTAGTGCCAAATCTACTGGCTCTATGCTACCCAAATCTTCCCTTTCTCTTTAGACAAATGGAATCTTTGTCCCATTTATAGCACTGCTTATTATAACAGATTCATATATTGGATCTGAACCACCACTTCTTATTCAGGCAGTGATCCTGCCGAGTTCAAAGACTTCCAGCAATTCAACATGAGGTGTTTAGGGGTGTCTTTTCAAAGTAGTGTATCGGTTTAGTCACATAGTTCCTGCTAACATCAAGGGAAGTTGGCTGGTTAAATCCCCATGCAAACTTCCTTTGAAAAAATTACCCCTAAAGCATCCCGTCTGCTGAGGTTTGAAAAGGGACTTCAATCAATATATTTGTTAAATGAAATGCAAAGAAGATCCATTATTTGTACCCTGGATACTGTTGCTTAATAAAGAATGTAACACAGCGATGGTTAAAACATAAGGGTTCTTATTCTGTTTGAATTAGTCTTCAAATGTTTGTCTAAAATATTCATACCTTTCACTTTACAAATCTGGACATAAAATTTCATTGGAAGAACCTTTGCCAGATGACTGATTATGAAAGCCAGTCATCTAGTCAGAATGCTTGCATAATTACATGCTAGTGGGTGCAGGTGTCTGTGTGAACACATACATGCACACACAGTGTTTTTATCAGATCTAAGGATTTTGAAGTTCAGAATCAAAATTCCTCAGGTGAGAGTCTCCTAGTCTAATTTTAGATATTCCAAAGTTTTTTGTTTCATTCTTAAATCAGGATCTCAGATTTCTCAGTGTTTAACAGAGATAAACACTCTCAGAATTGTCCTCCCTTTTTTTTTTTCTACGATATATTTTAAAATATTGTTATGAATCCCCACTCTAATACGGAGACAAATTTTTATAAACAATAACTTTACAATTTGAGGATAGAAATAGTTCTTATATAGACCACAGATAAGTGTAGTACATTTCAGCTGAGGTTCAGGTCATCCCAAAGTTGACACTCAGTTTTGCTTAGATGTATTTCACCCTAAACTCTACTAACACTATTGATCAGATTCCTACTGATTTTAAAAGCAGCATGCTCTAGGTAACATGTAGACATCTTCAATTTGAACTTCTAAGATCAAATAAAATTTATTTTACTATGACAGTTACGCTTGTTATGTACTACTCACTCTTTCTTAAGTATAATGAGAGCCCAGGGTAATTTAAATACTAAGATTCCTACTATAGTATGAATCTGTGCCTTAGTCTGTTTGGAAATATAAAATTGAAGCATGATACAGCTCACTGACAAGACAGGGAAATTCTGACATGTCTTATCACTTAACACATAGAGTAGAGAGATTCAAAAATTAACCTGAAAAAAAAAAAAAAAA
>VWZK01008303.1:0-57694 GCA_013396935.1 Baryphthengus martii
AATTACAATATATACGTTCTTCAAGTACTTTAGGTATTCTTTAACTGGAGCACAGATTGTGAGGTGCTTTACTACATCTTCCTTGAGTTTATGATACAGTTAGTAGGTGTTGTCTGTTTCTTTCTCAGACTATACTGCTTCCGTACAGGGAAAAATATTGCTCATTTCATAATAACCTTTGGTGGAATCAGGTATGTACAGCAAAATCCAAAGGACCACTTTAGGTTAGAGAAGACAATTTCTAACAGTTTGTAAGGAACTTGTAGAAAAAAACTTACACAAAGCATATGGAAGAAACTTCAATCTTATTTTTTTTCTCAGAGTTCTACTAGCAGTAGTGAGAACATATTTCTAAATAATTAATTAAAAAAACCAGGTTTTTTTAGAAGCACATAGCCCTTTGATGTCACTACAGAGCATCTATGAAACATGGTGGCAAGGAGGAAAGCTGATGGGAATGGCAGCAAAACAAGTGAGTGTGGTTAGCAGCAAAACAAACTAGTACTTAGAGTCTAAGTAGGTGATGCATATAATAGGAAATGAGATAATTAGTGGAAAAAGAGCCTCAGACTGAAGAGAGTGGAAAAACTGGTTGAATTCCCTTACTCCAAACTGAAAGTGTCTGTGGTGATAGATTATCAGAAAACGAAGAGTAATACAAGTGATAGTGTTGAGAAACCTGTTATTATATATAATCTTGCAAGCATTAAAAATTTCTTTATTTACAACAGGACTGTATGATAGAGATTTTGTGAGATTGGACAGAAAAAGAAATTTAAACCTCAGGAATGATCTGCAAATAGCTGAACATACAGAGAAAGGGGCAGAATAAATGTAGATGCTCAAAAATGAAGGAATTCACAGGGCAGGATAGAGGCTGAAAGTCTCTAGTTTGCAAAAATAGTAATATGGCAGATTCTAAAAGAATTTTCACTTTCAATGGCATTTTTTTTTTTTTTTACAAGATCCAAATGACTAAAGTGATAGTTTAATGACTGAAAGATTTTAATTTTGTTTTCTAGATATAGAGAAATGTCAATTACTAAATAGCAGAACTGAAACTTCAACTGAAAAATAATGCCAGGAAAGCAGTAAGAGACGTGAAAACAAGTGCCTGACATGGAATAACATCACGCCCCCAGTTAAGTATATTATTTTTTAAACATCATAGATATACAAATACACATAGATAAACATTTTAAGAGTTCAACTAGCTTTCTGTTTCAAGCACCAACTGAAAATTACTTAAGATTCTTAGTTTTGGAACATGAGGTTGTAAGGCAGCCCTTGAGTTTTACATTTTTGTAAAGCAGAAGGATGCTCTTTCAAATTCCACAGCTTTGCAGTTTATGATTTTGTTTTAAAATGGCAATTGCCACCAGCCTTGTTCATCCCGCTTTGTTCATCTCATAATACATCTTTTTATTTCTTCACAAATTAAATTATAATTCATAATTCTATCTCTGAATTGGCTTTCCACAGAGGTCTTTGCTATAACAAATGTGGTTGTTATAAATAATTTTAACAATTTAGTCTATAAACTGATAGAAAGTACTTCTTTTTTTTTTTTTTTTTGGTTAGTGAACCGAACTTATTCTTAAAGGGAATTTAAATATATTATATGTACTGCATGCTGTACATGCAGTTTGCAATTGCAGTTTGCAATTACAGTACATTAAGTATGTAATAATGCAGTAAATAGGAATGTTAGCAGCAGACCTGAATGTGAATTTGAAAGAACGAAGACTAAAGAGAAAGGAATAATACATTTGCAAAAAAAAAAAAATTAAAAAAATTATACTGATGTATTAGTGTATGTGGAAATGCATTCTAATAAATGCTGACATTTCAAAAAAACCCTGTTGCCAGAAGTGTGGAAAAAATTGTCTTATTAAGGTATGCTGAGTTTACCTTGCAGGCAATTCTGAGTGATATGGCAGATACTAGACTTCGTTTATAGATACAGAGATAGACAGATCAATAGATATGTATTTTAAGTTATTTTTTAAGATTGGAAATTATTAAAATGGATATTGTTTGTTTTCTCTCTCTTAGCATATCCCTAAACTGTCAGCAAACAGTCAAACAGAAGGCGGCTGCTCCAGGGCAGCGGGGCTCGCAGGACAGGCAGTGACCCGCTGCCCCCAGCAAGGGGACAGCTCTGCAAAACCTGCACAAAGAGAGCAGGACAGGGATGGTGGTAGTGGCCAGGGACAGCCATGGTCTGATTGTCATACTCATACTGTTCTTTCCCAGGAGAAGGAGCTGCTTAGAGGCATATTTCAGGGCATGGGCAGCCAGCCTTCTTGGTTCTGGAGCCTGTTGGGGTGCTCAGAGCCCTGACACAGGCAAATTCTTTCTCTTTTCTTTCCTCACTCTTCTAGTTTTCTCAATGCAGTTTTTTCTTTCTCTTATGTATAACTCTCACACACCACACATTTTTCTTGCTGAATCTCTGCTTTGGCTTGAAGAAAAGTAGGTATCATATGATTGCTTTCTTACTTATAAAGACTGCATTTCTCAGGAATTTCCATCATCTATACTGTCACACTCAGTCTAAAAAACAATGCCTTGAAATATTCTTTTTTTAAGAGTTAAAATGCCTTGCAAAGATGGACATCAGGCCTTTATATGTTTCTACTCTTTCGTGAATAAACAAAACCAGCTCATGACTGATCATGGGATCTGAGCTCTCCAAAATTGTAATTTCCAGTCCTAACTATCTCTTTTTTTTTTCTTTTTTTTTGTGTTCTCTAGCTCTTTGCTTATGTGATTGGTTGAAAAAAGGATTCATAAACATCAAGCAAATTCATGGATTTTATATCCTTGTATGTCCAAATTGCTCTCTTAAGAATAGAAACCTTGATATTGCTTGTTAGTTCACAAATCTATCAATGCTAATAGATTATTTTTAAAGCAGAGATTATACAATGCCTCTTTGATCATATCCAACTTCCGTTTTTTTCTGAAAAAAAAAAAGTATCAGCAGTCTTCATCAGCAGAAAGCCTTTATATCTAGGTGTCTTTACCCAGAACTGTTCACGCCATTTGAACAGGAATATTCCAAACAACTAAAAAAATTAATTGAGTGATACCTTCAGGCATTCTTGTAAAAAGTATGTTTTCATTATCTCAGTAATTTTTGATCTTATACCACCTCAGAAGATCACTTGAAGGAGAATTTATTAATGTCTGAGTAATTTTGTCAAAGATTTATTTAACACAACAAAAGCAGTCTAGATTAATCTCTCTGGCCCTTGATAGAAACAAATTTCTCAACTGTCTCTGTTACGCAATGTGTAACTGAATCCAAAGAAAACAGTACAAAAATCTGTCAGTCAAAAAACATAAAACTGGCACCAAATTATCATTCTTTTAGTGTAAATAACCCACTGTATTTACCCCATTTGAGGCTATTCGTTCTTTCCAGGAATGAGCTTTTGGTACATTTTGAAGATATCAGTGGGTGAGGGACCTGAAGTTACTTATGTTACACAATTTGAACCTCTGCATCGCAATTTCAGTATCCAATGTTTTTTTTATTTGCTCTATATTTGATACGATAATGAGACTGAATGCCATGTGTTCATGTAAAAGGTTCATACTGTTATTTATATAGATTGCACTAATTATGAAATCATATCACTGTGCCTCCAAACAGGTACAACAGAAGCCATAAGCTAGGCAGAAAAAAATCTGTTATTTGAGACAAGACAGAAATATCAGTTAGGAACTCTACATGCTGATGTTGAGAGGAAATAGCTTCGTGTTCTAACTCCCTGAATAGGAGCAATTGCCCTGAAAGATTTTTGAAAACTTTACACAGAAACGGCATTGTACCAGCTAGAAAAATTTTAATATACGTCTCCATTTCCTTCCAAGTATTAAAGGTTATTACACAGAGAATTGAATGGCATATTGCCTAGAAATACTGAAAATCCAATTTCAATATATACAACTTAAAAAAACAATGTATGCCAAAGATGTTATGCAAGTAGTTGTCTGGCTAAATTTCTCATAATCTAAACTGATTCTGTCCCCAGTTGCTTTCCAAATGGATATGATCTGGGGAGCAAACTAGATCTTCTGTTCATTCTAGATGGCAGTCACTTACCTATTACTTTTATTAATATTAATTAAATTTTTTTAAGTTTATGGCTAAAAATATCCTTGTTCTAACTTTTAGTTCTATATTACTTCAACTCAAGGTCAAAAGGAAAATGTGATTCTTTTATTCCACTTCAATAATAATAGCAATAATAATTTTCCTGATTGAATGAGATATTGATTTTCCCATAGCTATTTCAAGGTAGTACTTTTGTATATATATAGAGAGAGACATGCATATATACACGTATATATGTATTTGAGTATACACATACACACAAAGATGTAGAAACTAGGAAGGTTAAAAAAAATTAAGAAACTGGTTTTGTACTCGGCTTCTGCTAAGGATCAATAAAACTTGGACATCTGAAATCAGATTTGTACCTTTGAAATATCTTTTCCATAAATATCTTCCTAAGAGGTAATATTCAATAAAATAATCCTGTAGTCTCACTGATAGAGAGAAAAAGGGCTTAGATTCTACTTCAGCACATATGCTACAAAACTCCCACCTCTAAACAAATTGTGGTCCATTTACTGTATTTCCTTTTTTCTACATATAAAAAAAGTATCTTTACAACTGACGTTCACGTCCTTTAGCTTCCCATAGTTTTGTCCTAATTGCCATATCACATCTTAAAACATTTAATGCAAGAGAAATCAGGGCAAACCCATAACTGTTACATGATGATTCCCTTACAATTTCTTTTTAGAAGAGAGGAGGGGGAGAGAATTTGAGTTAATTAATTATTATTTTACTCTAAGAGTAAGTAAAATTATGGGAGTAGGTAAGAAGTCAGTCTGTTTATTACTGCTTTTCAACTGTAAACCACTATAAGCTTCATTTTATGAAGAAATGATAATAAAATTTGTAGCTGTTTTGTGAGAACTGAGAAAGTCTAATAGCAAAATATCATTGCTAAAATATCTTCTTTTTAGCTGAAATATAAGCAATTATATTTTTCTGAAAAGGGAGGCAGTTCATATCTGACGGCTTCAACTATTCAACTCCTCTTGGTACTGAAACTTGGAAGCCTTTTCCTCTCTAAGACAATACTCCTCAGTTGCCCAAGCTCAAAATAGCTCATGTCTATGTCTTGAACTGTTCTAATAGTATTTTTCAGTCCTTCTGTATGAACATGACATTGTACATGTGTCCAAACCCTCTAACTACTTCAAGACACTTCCTCTCCTTCATCCTGATCTTTTCTGTCCTCTGTCCTCCGTTAGGTTTTATTTTTTCAAGCTTTTAAAAGTCTTCCTATTGTAGTTCCTATCATCCCTTCCTACTTCTCATCTTTTCTGTGCTTTCTGTAAAACCAAACCGAGTTCTGGTCCCCTTGTAGACAAACTCTTATACCCATCCACACAGTCTTTCTGTCTCTTCAGTTTTGCACAGAAAACTCAATTATTGTCTTCAAACTACCACTGTCATGCTTCGACCCATGTTGATGACTCAACCTTTATTGCTATGTCCGTACTTCATTTCAAGCACGTACAAACTCTCTTGGTCCCTCCATTTCCTGGTTCTTGAATTTCCACTTGCATTTCCTCATCTGGCACTGAATACACACTTGTTTTCCCGTCTGGAAAGTGGTATTTTTATCATGCTGTTTCATTTATCACACTGCCTTTGTATAGCCTCCAATTTCTTTCCCTATTTATCATCTCTCCTGTTGCAGAACACCTGAGTCTTCTCCTGTTTTCCTTTGCTCCAAGCTGCTGTAAACTAGGCCAGACTAATCCCACCTAATTTTAGCTGTCTAAAAGATAGCATGCAGCCTGAGCTGTTCATCCTCCTTTTTTAATTCTGAAGGTGAGAAAGAAAGATAGGCAGTTTCAGAGACTGATTCATGATGCTTACGTATCTCAAGATGGAAGGACATCATCTGTAGAGGTGATTATTTTTCAATATTAACTGAGGAGATTACAGATCTAGATTAGATTACTTTTTAAATGGTTAAAACTAACCCTACTAATACATATTCCATTGTAATTTCATCCCCTGACTTTTTGCCTTATATTCTCCCACACTTATTTTACAGAGTTGTGTATAAAATATTATTTCCAATTTATAAATTAAGAATGTTAAAGAAATTAATGACTAATTTCTTACAAGTGAAATTCTGTTTCTGATAATATAATCTATTATCTTTTATTGTTTTTTTGTTTACCATTATTGAAAACACTTTTTTGTTGTGTTACCTTTGGCTTCTCACTGTTCCTGGGCTGGTGATCAGGATGGTTGAAAAGTGTATGTATCTGTCCCATAATGCGGATTTTTTTAATTCAACTTTGAATATACAGTTGCTAACCAGGAATGAAATATACCCATTATTAATAGAAAAGTCTAGACAAATAAGACTAGTAGTTGGTATAATTTTACAATGGTTCAGACTTGAGGAAAAAAAAAAAAGTAAAAATGAAGGGAATCAAGTTGCTCTAGAAATTACAAAAAGAAAAACCCCAAACAACAGAAAACTCAACTTGTTGATTATGTTAGATGTCTACATACAAGAAAGATGAGGTGTAAATAATTAGAAGTCTTATGAGTTAATCAACACATGACTTATTTGGCATACTACACAATTTGTGATATAATACACACATGTAGTTCATAATACAAAAGTCATATGATATTATGGTATCAATAAAATACCATAATAAATATAGACTATGCATTAATTTATATCCTACATTCATTAATTAATATTAATATAAAATATGAAAACCACACAAAACCGAAAAACAATGCAGATGATATTTATATTATATAAGATATTATATTATATGCAAAAGTAAGAAGTGTTGCTGTCTAGCTCAAAGACACATATCTGCTCTGAAGTCCAAAATGTGGTTGGATTCAAAGACAGTGCATAACAGCTAAAGATGAAAACCATATCATATTAAGGATTATGATGAACCATCTAGCCAAGTGAGCCAAAGTGAGTATGATTTTTTTTTAAAGTAGGAGTAGAATTCATTGAATCAGGGCACTGAATGGATTTACAGAGACATTAAATGGGCACATGTAGGGAGAGGAATTTTGAAACTATTTAGTAGATTCATGGATTGAGCTGTGGATTTGATAGAGAAAGCAAAGGATGCAATAGAAGAGTGTTTTCTTCTCCTCACTAGAGAGTACGTGACGAAGACTGAATGCAGCTGGGGCAATGGTAATCCTGAATCACTAAGTTAGGAACAAAAATAAGGAAACAGTGTAATAAACCCAGAAGACTTAAGGGGACAGATTTCAACAAACACTGGGGAACTGGAAACTAATATCCCACTCAGAGAAAGTCCAATGTAAAAACAAGTAAAGGAAATTTGACAGTTTCTTAAGGAAATAATGCTAATTACTAGCTATATTTTAGGAACTGGATTAGACAGTCCCAGGACTCAAGATGTGTACTTTTTAGATCTTGTGGAGCAGGACTGAGGGTCCAGAAGAGATGGAAAGGACAAACAGATGCACTTTTTTTCTTTTTAAGGGTGAACTGGAAAAATTATACAACTGGTTAAGCTGTAATTAATGGAAAATACTGCAGCAAATAATTAAGCAAACTATACATAAACTAATAGAATGCATAAGCAGATAGAATTTAACAGGAAGATGAGTAGTTTCCAATATGCATTAGTCAAAAAATTTTACTCAAACTGTTTTAATTAGAAGCATAACTAGTTCTGAATTTCTTCAATCTGTGACTGCGCAGATATAGTATTCAGGAAGACAACTACATCTGCCATTGGACAATATGGCATATTAACACAAAACACATAAAAAGAGACAATGTATGTCTATGTATGTGAATTAATGGTTTTACTAGTATTCACTAATTTACTCCCCAAAACCATGAGCAGAATCGACACTATAGAACATCTTTTTTGATTATCTATATATAGTCCATCAATAGATGAGAGGAAATCAGACCTTTTTTTTTTCACAAGTAATGTATACTCCTGGAAAAAAGATCTAATATGTTGGCAAAAGCAGAGAGAGGAAGTTTATTGGGCTAATTTAGTTGAGAAAGAAATGACTGTTCTCACGGTTGCCTCATGCTTTATGAGCAAAAGCACTTGGAGGAGGTAAATGTGTAGATCTTTGAATGCAAGCAAAGCATGTGCATTGAAATTCCTTGCCTGTTAATGCAATAAGTTAAGCATTTTGACTACAATCCACTGAAAGACAACTGGGAGCGACACGCACATTTATATAGTAAATCAGAACAAATGAAAAGAAATAATATATATAGTCTAATAAAAGTTTGTATTACTGCCAAAAAGTAAGTGTTCATGCCAAAAATGTTCTAGAGTACAGCTGCCAAAAAAAAAGCTGAGAGCATTATGAAACACACTAAATCTATACATGGAAGAGGCTTAGAGAAGAAAAAAAAGAGTGTATTTATTCTTAGGATTCAAGTATATCAAATCATTATGGCTATTTTATGCACAATAAGCAAGGCTCTGAGCATGCTGGCAAGCATTCAACAAAGCATTCATGTTGCTTAAGGAGCATGTTCGTCCTTAAATTTAGGAGAATGGCTTAGAAAAGCCATATTTAACTTGAGTGTTTGAGACAAGCTGAATATCCAAAATGACAAAAAAACTTCCATGTGTTGTTGGACATGGCTTGAGAGCACTCCTGTCATTGTCAAACTAGTGCAGCCAGCTCCTGATGAAGGTGATTCAAGACACACATCCTGGGTTCTGTCTTGAAAAAGATGAAAAGTGAGTTGTCATTGCTGCCATGTAGCTCTCAAATTTCCCCCGTGAGGAAGCTGGAGGCCCTAAGAAAGCCTTCCTAGTCTGCAATTTTCAAAACAGTACTCTAATCACCAGGTTCTGGGAGATGGATCATGAATTCTTAGCTTTTCTCTTGAACTTAGTCCATTGAGGGGTCAAAAAAATCAAGACTCAGGAATCCAGGAAGGGAACTGGAAACCAACGGCCAGTGATAATGCAAGATGATTGGGAGATTGAGCTGCCATCTTCCGAGATGAGGTTGAAAGTCTGGGGCTCTGCTTTAGAGCAGAGAATGCTGTGGGATGACAAATTGAAGTTTAAAATTCATGAAGGTGGATGATAAGGTGAACACAGAACTGTTTACCAAATCCCACAATACTGAAACCAGAGGGCACTCAATCACACTAGTAAGGGGTGATCTTAAAATAGCTAGAAGGATGTACTTCTTTACACAGCAGTTATTGAACTTTTGGAACTTGCAGCCACAAGAGGCTTTTTATGTTCTTCATGAAAAAGCATTTCAGATATGTTCTCCTTCTTATTGCCTCTTGTGGCATTGTTAAAGTGTCCTAGTGCTCAAACTGCTTGTGACACCTGATGCAGGAGCCTAACCTTCCTCTGTTTGATTACTGCATGATATCTTCAGCTCTCACCTTGACATTATAAATTCAGTGACTAGGAGTGTTCTCTTAACTTCGAAGCATTACAGCACCACCTGCCACAACATCTGACAATTTTCGTTCAGTATCTGCTGTTTTGCCTATGAAGATACACAAGCAGGCACATTGATTTCTTTTCCAGAAAAGCAGTTTAGTTTATGTAAGCATTCTCAAGGTTCCCTGTGAAATAGGATGCAGCAAGTATGCTCACAACACTTGGAAAAGAGAGGTATATCACAAATATGTGTGGCAGGTTGCTTAACAGTGGCAGAAGAGAGAAATAGATAGAAATCCTGATTTTCAAGCTGATCATTTTAGAAATAGTACTCTCTCAGATTACGGCAAGACTAAATGAAAATTCCTCTTCTACTGTTAATAAAGCACGAACTTGTGAGTGTAACGCCTTCTGCTTTTGATGGGGTGTGAAGATCATGATTAACTTTCTTCTTTACTTCTCCTCTTACCAAAATGCATGTTGAAGAGAAAATGTAGCTTCACATTTTTTGGCCTGCAAGTAGGAGAAGAAAATTGGCCTCTGAACTGATTTTATCTTTTCACTATTGCTGATCCTAAGCGTACAAATCTGTGAGACAGATCCAAACTGAAGAAATTTATATTCCTTTTCACAAGACAAGCAATTTTCCTTTTTCTTATATCTTTTACAAAACTAATAATTGTTATTATAATTTCAATTATGATTTCCAATTTTTGTTATGATCAAGCATCTTGGAATTAAGGTCAATAATAAAAATAATAATGATGGTAGTGTCATGACATCTTACATTCCAATTTTAATTTTAATTAGCCCTTTGATAAAATCTATGTTGATTTTAATAGCTGATGATGGACAGAAAGAGGACTCAAATATTCATCACAGTAAAGAAATAATTAAGTAATTATGAAAATAGTGTGATTGAAACCATAGTTCTTTCTTCTACAAAGCCCTGACTAGTAACATGGTGCTGGCTCACTTCATTCCCAGCTGCTAGATTTCACTAAAGAAGCTAAAAATAAATTCAATACTTTCCTCAAATGACTTTCCTGTGTAAGCAAGTGCTGCAGTTGCCATAGGGATATTATAACATCACAAATGGGAAGCAGTTCATATAGTGGTAAATAAGCACACTGGTGGGCAAGTTGTCCATTTGAACATGTCTCAATGAAGAAATCTCCCAGACAACATTTTTTCAGCGAGGACATTAAAAAAAACAAACAACAACAAAACAACAAGAACTCTCCCACACACAAAAAAAACCACTGCAACCAAAAACCCACACTGTTCTAGTCTGGAGTAGCGGAAATCACTGAATGTTGGTTTTCACAGGTGTATCTGTGCAATTGCAAGACACGTACTGCCTGTGCTGAGTGCTGTAGCACCTAACCTGTAGGACCTACATCTTCCATTAAAAAGGGATAAAAATGATGAAAATATCTGTAAATTCTGTGAAAATGAATCATCGTGCTCTTTCGTTTGCCATTTGTTCAGCAATCCTGGAGCTGTCCAGCCCGTCCTTATTTTCCTTTCTCCTTTTAAGGCATTAAGTGACTGAATTCTGGTAGTATATTTTTTACTCTACACTATCCATATATTCTGAAAGTAAATACAAATAAACACAAAGATGCCTAACAAACCAATGGACTTCCTTTCCAAGATTTCTGCATAATGTTTTACATCATAAAATTTCAAAGGTCAGATGATATAAATAGTGACTTCACTGAAGTTGATACTACTGTCCTGATTTACAGCAAGTAGTAATCTAGCCCCAGCACTCAAGCTTTTCATTCTGTGCTCAACCCAGAATAGAAAGCAAATGGCTGGATAATAAATACCATGGAAACAAGAAAAGAAAAACCTCTAATCCTATAAAGAATCTGTTTAGGAAAAAACCAAGAAAATTCAGATTGTCTGTAGTTAAAAGAGAATTCACGGGGATTCTGCAACAAGATCATTTAAATAAAAAACATTATAATAGGGTTTTTTTTTAGGATAGTTTTCTGTTTGTTTGTTTGGGTTTGTTGGTTTTTTTTTGATATTTGTGGCTTCAGTACATGTCTGAGGGCTTTATCTTTAAGACTGACAGTTTTACCAGTCTTACCAAGTCATTTCCAACTTGCTGTTCTGAATCCAGTTTCAAAGTGATCACTTTCCCAATCAGCTCTTTCCCGTTTACTGGATCAAGCCCTATGAATTAGCCTCTCACAACACTGTTACACTTCTGCTTTGAACCCACGCAAACTTCTTTCCTCAGATAAATAAAGGATGGGTTTCGTCCTTGAAGTGTGCCACATCCACTCTGCACTATATGTATAGCTACAGAGTAGTAGAGCTCAGGCTGGCCAAGGATGTTGACTAGTAAACATTCCTCTCTTTACTCACTCCTGGCTGGGATTTAACCTACACTACATTTATGGCTACATTTTACAATATTAAGCCCTCAGCAGAGGATGAATGCTCTAACATAACATCTACATCACAAACCAGTGTTCTGTGAGCAAATTATATCAGGTTTTGTGTTAACTTCAGTATCAGGATAGAAGTTAGAAGAATCATCCGGATCTATCTCAATTAAACTAATATTATTTGGGACCATGAGGTTGACCAAGTGCAGCAGGTGCAAACAAACCCTCTAGAGTTTGAATCACAGTGGAAAAAGTAACCATGTTGATTAGAAAATTTGAGATTTTCCTCACTCTTTCTCTGTTCAGTATTTAGAGTCTGGTGGTTAGGAGAGAGTAAGTCTTAACAAATGGATATCTAAATGGTACTTGGCCAAATCATTAACGGGACTGCTAGAACTCCACAGACCAGTCTGGATATGAAGATGTACGTCATCCCTCCAGCTTTTAACAAAAATGATTTGTGTATTGCACTAGTCACTTAGATATCCTTTATGGTCAACAGGGAGAAATTACATTAGATAAGCTGAATTAATGTGATTATTTTAGATATGTACTCAAGCATAAGATAAATTAGGTGAACTGTCCTCTGGATACACTTATTTATCTCCTTTGGTTATAATGGAAACCTAGAATGAGCAACTCAGATATGTACGTTCACATGAGAGATGGCTACATCTGGGCAGACAAAACCCACCTTGGCTGCTCACAGTGTCCTTGCCAGCATTCAGCATTTACTTTGAGCTTAGCTTGCCTGCGGACACCATGCTCTTTTGCAGAAGACAATGCCAGAAACTGCCTTAGAAGGATCTCTCTCTGGTAGGCAGGTAGCATTACTGGGCAGCCACTGCACGGTATATGGCAGGAGAGAAGCAGTCCAACAGGTCTGTGTGAGGGTTTTCATCAGGATCTAGTGCCCTGTGTGTTGCCTCTTGCTCTTCTTCTCACTCACCTGTTCATGTTCTTCTTCTTAAACAGCAAGTCAGCCAGTGAGAGACATCATGCCTGTTATTCTTATAGTGACCCTCTTGAGAGGTGCCAGTAGATTTCTTCATGAATACTTTAGCATTTTATACACGTTGGAATAGCATTGACAGGAGAGGTGGACAACGCTTTCCTCTGGAATGTCCCATGATGTAGTCTTATCAGGCACTGTAAGATGGGTTTTGAAGCAAAAAGTAAATTGAATACTTCTCTCCCACCCCCTCTATTTTTAAGCAGTGAGTTCAAAAGCAATAGTCCTCCTTTCTGCCCATACTTTATGATGTTTGTGTTTAGTGTCTGTCATTTTATCACAAGTGGCTGGAAATGAAATACGCTGGAACAATTGTTTTCAATATTCCTGAACTATTTCTTTCAACCCAACATGAACTCTATTCAAAAAGGGTATTGTAAGTTTTGCATTTGACTAAAACTGTAAGAAGATAAGGACCTAAATGTGCAGTAGTTATTGGTTGTCCCAGAAGTATGGTTTTCAATGAAGGAGGTACGTGAAAAAACATATGCACCAGCTGCCCTGTCCCTCTAACTTTAGTATGATGGCTAAATGAGCAGTACGATTCAATATATAGATTGAAGGTAAAGTTGACTTATATAGCACTGGACAGAAAATCAGAACAGACCCTCATATAGACAAATGTTTGGAAAAGCCAGGCAGCTTTCATGAAATTATGTGAGGATCTTACTGAGGCTGGATCTATTGAACAATTTATGGAAGTAACACTAATGGGGAAGAAAAATAGTGTTCAGATAGGTGTCAGCTTCCATATTGTATTACATTTTTGTGTACATATAGAATTTATATATGCATAACTGTATATATACTTATATACACCATTTTATGTTAGTCACAACTAGAAAATTTTGCCTTATGCTGTGCATGCTCTGTTTGTATGCATACATATGTGTATACATAAATATGCACACACATATATATAACATAAGAAAACTGAATTTTCCAGTTTTTATCAAATACACTGAGTACATATGAAAGTACATACAGTCAGTACAGACTGATTTTATGGCCTTTGCAATGTTTTTGTTGTTGTTGTTGTCTTTAAAGAGCGCTCTAATTTGAAATTTAGGACTCAGGTGAACCTTTTATATATCAAAATAGAGAGGGGAGAAGCCAGAAGAGACCTCTGTCAGATGCTTTCCCAAATGTCTCTAATAGCAGCAGCTGAATCTTCTCCCCTCTGGGGAGCACTGGTTACACCTCCAGCTTTTGCTGACACAGAGACTTCTGTTTCCACTTTGTTGGCATGAAATACAAGAAGGTGATTAGATGGGAAAACAAAATTTAAATATTAAAGTAATGTTTCAGTTTTATTGTGTTTGTGTTAGCTGTTTACAAATAAATACATAATTGAGTAGAAAGACAGTTAATCAGTTGAATATGTATGAGTACATATGTCAATTTACAGTGCTGTTTCTATCGAGGTATGAGAGCAACACTGTCAGTGTCATCAAGGAAATTGCCTACTGAGGCTGAGTTACATACCCCAGTAGCAGAACTAAAAGGAAAAGCTCCCTTGAAATGATAGAAGTGTGTCTGTTGGGATATTGCAACCACAGCAGGCTGTCCAAGCTGTGCAAGACGTGAAGGGATGAACCAGTTCTGCTGACAGCAAGCCCTTGCATCTTAATACAGCCTGTAGCTAAAGTTCAATCAAGTTCCTTCCTGTTCCTGACATGTGAAGTATGAGAGTTTCTCATACTGAAGGTGGTCACCGAGGAGGCTGCTGGACAGGACAAACAAACTGCCAGTGACTGCCCCGGGTTAACCCTTCCCACTACTGGATTTACTAACAAGTCTATGAGCAGTTGAATCTTTTCTACACCCATATAGACAAGAACAAACTCCTCAGCTGGAACACCTACCACCTTTTCCTGTCAGGGTAGTCCAGAGAATTGACTCTGTTAAAGTTTCCTCAATCTGAAATATTAGTAGGAGCTCATGCTTTCAGGAAGACCTTTGCCTGTCCTTTTAATTTCTCCTCTTTGTCTCTTGTGTAACATTTTTGCAGATGAATTAAATATTAAATTCTTGCCATAGTGTATATGGGAGCTGACAGATATACTGAGCCAGCAATACTTGCCAGATATATTATATGCCAGCTATCCCACTTTGGACAAACTATGCTGGCAGGTATACTATACCAGCTCCTGACAGCATACACTATGCCAGCTTCTCCAGTTTTGACCAGGCCAAGTGCAGAATTATAGAAAGCAAGGCTAGACATGACATTACAAGTCATATAGAAGACAAGATCAGCTGCTTCTGAACCACTGATGAAAGATGATCATCTTACTGGTTCCTAAAACCAATCAGTGATAGTAATTTCACAACTGCAGGGCAAACTATTCCAGTAAATAACCATCAGACAGACAGTTGGTATTGCTTTTTTATAATGTCTAAAATAAATCTTCCTTTCTACAATTTATGCTTATTACCTCTAGTACTGTTCTCAGAGAATGAGGAGCGTAGTTTATGTTCTTCTTATTTGGCAGTTACCTTTAAAATACGTGAAGAATGTTAGCCCATCATTCCTTTCACAACTCCATCAACTCTTTAATAGACCAAATGAACACTATTCCTCTAGTCCTTCTGCATAGATATGATTTTTTAGATTGCAGTTCATTCTCATTGCACACCCCTGGACTCTTTATGAGACTTAAAGTATAGGACAACCATTAAACAATATACACTCATGACTGCTGCAATCACAGAATCTAAAATGAAAAGTGTGAGGGTGAATTGTTATCTTTCCAGAGACGTGAAATAGTCTATTTGTTGATTTTTTTCAATGAGATCTTTTACTTCTGCTAATCTGAGACAATTTTTGAGGTGCATTGAAGGTAGTACCACCTTAAGCTCTATTTTGTTTATAATTGTCATAGATACAATTACACAGATACCTGCCACACTTTCTGCGATGAAGTTATGACCACATTACACTGGGAAGAAAGAGCATATGTGGTCCCTTAATCTAATAATAGCTTTTGATATCTCTACAATACTATTTCACATGGAGGAAAAGGTATTCTTTTTTGTGTATGAAAAAAACACTGCAAGAAACAGCTGTGTAATTCAGAGGTTGTTTGAGAACCTTTATTTGCCCAGTCTGGTGCTGGAGGGCTCCAGGAAGTTCCATACAGGTCTCACACTTCCTTAAGTGACTTCTTTGAGTCACGTTTTGTTGACTGAGTGGTAATGTCAGCCCATCGGACTGAGATAATTGTAATACACTAAGAGGGAGAATTTGCAGAGACTGCAACATGGAAGAGATTTTTTCCACTTTGTTATTCAGGGTGCTAGCATACACACTCTCATCTCTGATATCCAACTCTGACTTAAGAGACCAAGCACACAGTTTGAAATCTGGCCCCAAAATCCCTGCCTGCATACTTCTGCAATGATAATTCAGCTACAAACAGGAGCAGGGCATCTACCTGATAGGCTCTGTGATGTCAGCAATTGGAACAGTGGTTGTAAAAGCACAAAATGCCGCAAGCCTCTCAGCTGAAGAAATCCTAGCAATGATCACACATGACTGTGGTATACACTGGAAGTGGCAGAGATACAGATTGTGTATGGGTCTGCAGTGACAGGCTTTGCAGGTAGGTTTAGTAAAACACGTTAGGCAAGCCAGGAGCTCTTACTCAGCTATAAATTGCCATGCTGGTGTCTCCTAATAGGAGAGCTGTGATGGAAGCAACAGCAGTATATACCCATTTCCCTCCATGATTAAAAACGCACCTTTTAGGTGCTGAATATGAAATTTATTTAGCTGTGTTTGCTCTTCTCTGTGCCAAAGCCAAGTAATTTGTTGAACAGACATAAACAACAGGTGCATTCTTGATATCTCTGCTACATGCAACAAGGTGAAATGCCATAAAAACTCAAAATAATGCTTATTACATATAACATCCTGTGCCAAAGTACTGTAATAAAAAACTGATCTGTGCTTGCAGACAATCTGTATCTTTAGTCACACTTGGACAGAAAAAAAAGATTTTTTTCTCTCATTTTTCCCCAAACTAAAGTGTTTTTTGAGAGGTTGGTGCATTTTTCAGAGTTTCCAATCTTTAAAAACACCACCTTAAAAATATAAAAGGAATTATCATAAAATAAAACATAATTCTCAATCAAAGGACCTAAATCTTGATTACTTTCTACTTTTTAGTTTTATTTTACCAAGATATTTCCCTCCCCAGTTCCTCATTGGCCTACACTGCTGGTTGAAATGATTTTTCAGCAAATATTTTTTTTTTCCAAAAAGACAGTTCAGTTCTGGATTAATAGTGTCTCTTACTTTTATATAATAGTAAGGATGGAAGCTTCTCATTGAAATGTTTCTTTTTTTTTGCAGATGTTCCATGACGCAGGTCACCTTCCAGTTCTGGACATGCCAAGTCTTTCTTTCCTCCTCTTTGGTCTATGTGATTACTACCGTTATTTGGATATCTTTGGTACCTATTTTCTCTCCTTTTTTTCTACATATGTTATTGGGTGGGTAATGATTTTCATGCCTCCAGGAGAATTTTAATCCCATCTCTCCCTTTTAAGTCATAACAACTGGTCTTGTTAGACCACAAAGCAAAGTATTTCTGGGTTCTGTTTGACCAGCAATTACAGGATGTATTTTCATCACCTGAAGTGCGGGGAGGCGGAATGGTCTGCATGAATTAACTTTCAAACAGGAAGTTCACGAGAGCCATGGGTTGTTGTAATGCTGGAGATTATGCTAGACTATAAAAGAAAATCTTAAATGTGTCATGGATTTAGAGCTGGGGCAGTCACTAGACAAGAGACAGACACTCTCTATTCATCACTGTGAGAGTGTCAAAGCACTGGAATAGGCTGCCCAGGGAGGTTGTGGAGTCTCCTTCTCTGGAGATATTCAGAATCTGCCTAGATGTAATCTTATGTAATGTGCTCTATGAAAATCTGCTTTGAGGATAGTGGGTGGGGAGGGGTTGGAGTAGATGATCTCTAGAGGTCCCTTCCGCCTACAACGATTCTGTGATTCTGTGATTAACTTCTCTCCCTAAGCAAAGGGGAAGAGAAAGGGAGTAAGGGAGAGAGACTTATGGACTGCAAAATAAAACAGCTTTAATGAAAATAATAACAATAAAATTAAATAAATACAAAACCAATCTCCCTGATGGCAATTATGTCACTGTCACCATAGAGCTGTGGAGCAGTTGTTGTGGAAGTCCCACTCAGCTGCAGACGGGAACCGGATTCAGGAGGTGGATTCTGGAACTGGATTCAGGAACACATGGATTGAGATCGAAGGCAGAATGGACAGACTCTTCCTCAGATGCTAGCCATAGAAGAAGAGAGCTTGACCCTTGTGATTCCTCAGCTTTATACTGAATATGATGTATATGGATGGAATACCTTGTTGCTCAATTTAGGGTCATCTGTCCTGTCCACTCCTCCCCACAGGTGTTGCCTTTTACTTTCTGTACCCTCAACGTGGTACACAACATTTAGCAGTGACTTGATCTGCATAGGAGTAAGTATAAGGAAGAGTCTTTTTGCACATCAGTCTTTAGCAGCAACTCTAAACATTGAGCATTACTGTTAGAAGCAGTCTGCAAAAATATGCCATTAACTTCAGAAAGTGCAGTTAGTTGGAAGAGACTGAGCTGAAAACAAACTATGTGTTTCTGAAGAATTTCACAGCTAAATGAAAGACATTTCACTGATGGGATTGTACATCCCAAATATAAGGGTCCTCTAAGCTCTGCTTGAACAATGTAGTTTGATATTACCCTTTGCGTGAGGGCTAGGAGTGCTAGGTACAATCCAATCATAAGATAGTATAAATGATTCCGATTAAAGTAAAAATTAAGGAAGCTTGAGCTTTGAGGGACAAGGAAAACCCAGCAAAGTAGCTTCATTCTTCCCTCCTGTCAACTCTCCCTCACCTCAAAGTCAGCAGAAGTTTTTTTTTTCCCAGCAGTTATGGACCCATATCAGGATTTTAAAGCATCTCCTTATAACTGTCCTTGGCTCCATTATGTTGGGAATTTTTACATACATTTTTACTCATTTGTGGCCTAAAAACAGTATGCAGAGGAGTTAGCTGGTTTCTCAATTACACCTTTCTTGTACTTCCTTCCATCCTAGTGGAAGGATTTTCTTCAGAAGCTGTAAGCCCACAGGAATCCCCTGATATTTTTCCCTTCATTAATTTTTGTTCAGCTTAAAGGAATTTGATAATTCAGTAAATCAGCTACATACATTGTAACTTTTTTTTTAAGCATCTGATGATGTGATTAGTTCCATCCACGTCATAGCCAAGAACAACAGAAGTGTGACTTCTGCTTGTGTCTCCTCTGCTTCATATTTGTGCATCTCCTGGACATCAAGCAAAGCAACAATTATGACAACACTGTCTAGGGGTGGCTCTCAGTCTCCTGTGCAACCTGTTTGACCTTTAGTGGCATCTAGTGGCAAATGAGTTTGTACGGAAAATTTTCACAATTAAAAGACAATTAAACCAGCAAAAACTGATTTAATCTTCTTATGTGAAAGCAGGAAGAGTGGAGCTTGCAATGCATAAGGATAGTGAGGACAGGTTGCTGGCTGCCACGATACCTTACCAGTCTAAACCAATCTCCAGGCACTACTAGGCCATGTGACCAAATTATTTTCAGTGCTAATTTACAGAGCTTCTGAACAGACTCTCTAATCACGGACTGTAGATAGCTAAAAAGTTAGCACTGACCATCTTTTGCAAATCAAAGTGTTCTTTTTGCTGCTTTGTTGATTATTATTTTTTTGTTCCATAAAGTCATGTGAGACACTATTTGCTATCACAATGTGAGTGCCTCTTACTATTACCCTTAGAAATATAACAACAGATTTTGATATTGCCTTGTCAGAAGAGTTAAGCATCTCTTGCTAAACACGATTCACTAGTATTTTGATTTATCAGATGTCACAACAGTTTCTTTTCTTGCCTAGTATTAAAATATATATGGAGAAGTATGCAGGATAGTGGCAGCCCACAGTTCAGAGTCAATAAATGTTTGTCTCATAAACACATTTCCATATTCAGACACCATACTGATAGAAGTGGATAGAGACTTCTAGCTCTGCTTGAATAAGAGTCTACAATTTTTAAATTGCTGGTTTTAATGTATTAGTTTTACATAAGTCAGTTGTATGCAAAGAGAAGCAATTTAATAAGCACTGTAGATGAAGTATGTTAAAGATATTAAAAAAAAATATAATTCCAAATGTTAAAAATTCAAGCCAAAAGATATATATGAAAAAGTCCTGTAGGAAGCATCTCCACAAGTGCAAAATGCCATACATGAATTAATCTATGCATTATCTGTTGTTATTCTGTAGCCCTATAAGGGTGAGAAAACGGCTGTGAATATAGTATTTCCAATCCTTGAAATCTTCCAAAGAAAATTAATATTTAGAGTATGTATGATAATCATGTAACAAAAAAGTTCTGATATAAGCTTTAGTATTGTTCATCATTTGGGCTGACTGAAAAGGTATTGTTTGAGGAGGCTTTCCAATGAAATGTTTTGAACCAAATTATTTCCTTGATTGAGATTATCAGATTAGACCAACATTGCATGGAAGCCTGGTAGGAAATGCAGGAGGAGATCTTTTGGTCATTGTATGGCTGCAAAACACTATGTAGTCAAATCTCTTAGCACAACTAAGACAACAAAAATATTGTTAAGTGGGAGTCATGAAATTCCTTACTTTTGTATTCCAGAAATGCTTTTTTCTTTTTTTTTTCTTGGAAGCTGCCATCTCCTAAAGGTGCTTTGAAGCAGTATGTCACAATCTCTTAGGTCATCTTTGTAAAGGAAGAAATTGATGTTGTTTTAGGACAAGGAACTTGTTAATGAGTCACAACTCACTATTTAAGAAGGAACCAAAAAACCCTCCAATTTTCCTCAGCGGATTAATGAATGAGATATGTTAATACAGCAAGTCCTTCTTATTTCCTCTGCTGAGGGATACACTCACATTTTGGCAGCCAATAAAGCTTGGGAGGCCAGAAAATGTATTTGAGCCAGTTGAGTGTGTTTGTCTGCCAAATTAAATAATAGACCAGAGACACTGGAACAGGACTAGAGGATGTAGAAGATAAGTGAAAGCAGTGCCAGCTGAGAGGTCTGATGGTCTTATTGGAAAGTGGCTTGAACAGCTTGCAGCTGAGATGAGACAAAAGGTCTATGTGGATAGAGAAGTCCATCTGTCTCCGAATGCATTTTTCCACTTAGTGTTTAGGAAAGATGTAGAAATTATATGGGTCCCTTGATTTGCATAGTGAAAGGAAAACGGGAAAAGAAGGTTATGATCTTATGATACTGCACCATGACTTTGAATCAGCTCTTGCTTTGTGCAAGAGAAAACTTTCCTCTTGAAGAAGCATTAAAGCATGTGCCTAGATTCAAACAGCTCCCTATTAATATAACAATGAATAATAAGAAAATTATCTACAATACAGAGCTGATTCTTGCAGCAAAGAAACTCTATTCAGATGAAACTTATTAGATATGTAAAAAAATTGCTTTCTATGGTTCAAGATATATAGACTGTACACCTGGGAAGTGCCAGAAGTGTATCTCCTCCACAGGACGTCGATTTAGAGGAAGAAAATGTACTGGAGTTATCCAACATCCTGGAGGCATGAGACTGCCTAAACCAAGAGGCAGAGTTTCTAGTTGTCTTCTCGCATGCCATAAGCTGACGGCTGACAGCTGACAACTGATCAGACAGTTTATTATTTTCAGTGAGATGGTGGCCTTTAGGGAACTAATAGCTTCTCACTAAAAGAGGACTGGTTGAACAATTTGGGTGTGATTCAAGCAATCATTATGTAGTTGGCAGGTTTAGGAATGCTGCTTAAACTGAAGTGGATTTTCGTCTTAAAGGCTTATGTTTCGCAAGCATGGCTTCTAAGCAGTCTATGTGTACTGCATTCTTCTCTCCCTCCAAATCCAAGAATAGATGAGATTGAAGGACAGGTGCTAGTAAAGCTGAAATACTCTATAAAATTTATAGAGTATCATCAGCATGAGCCACGTTTGTCTAAAAGATGTGACATTTGCCAAAAGGCTTCAAATCTGGAACAAGTGGTTACATTTAAACCCAACATATTAGAATAAAATATCCAAATTGAACAGACTTATTTTTCTTTTAATATATCATTCATGTCTAAATATAGAGGACTAAACAATTGTTAAGGTAAACATAAAAGTCATGGCCAAGTTTACATTAAAAATATTATAGGGAGATGATATTTGGAACACGTGTAGGGAAAAGTTCTATGTGCTGGTGGACAATGGAATATGCTCAGTGAGAATAGCAGACAAAGAAGAAGTAATCCAATCATTATTGCTGTAATTACAGGCTTTACTGTGCTAACCCAGAGTCACAAATAGGAAAAAAACCCAAAACTCACAACATTATTTTCAAAGTAATTCCTTCCCTGAAGAATTTACCTACATAACAAAAGAAAAGAATACAGCGATGAAATAAATATGCAGTAGGGAAGAAGGTAGAATCACAAAACAAATGAACATTATTGCCTATTTTTAACTGATACGAGCAGCAGGAGGGAGAGAAATAAATGCCTTTGGAATAGTGAAGCGCATTTAAGAGAAATGGAGAAAATAAGAGATCAGTATGGAAAGCATGATGTAGGCAAGGGAGAGTACATGCAGCTTGAATGTGATGTTAAAGGATAACTGGAGATGATCAACGGGTTCAAAGAGGAAATGATACTGCACTGAATGCAAGCTATTAGTTAAGATGGAGAAGTTACAAAAAACAGTCAAAGAGAGGATACAATTAATAGGATCAAAACAACAAAGATAGGAAGATAAGATAATTTTTGTTTTTCAAGCCTCAATTTGATAGCCTCTACAGGCTGCACTCTGTGTGCTGAGCACTCTTACCATGGAAAACCAAGAACATTAGGAAACTGTTGCTGCTACTCGCTTGTAGAAAAATCAGCCCTCATCAAGCACTTATTTGTTGAGACTTATTCTAAGGACACACTCTGTGCTCCAGGGTCTCTGAAAAAAATACTTAGAACAAATATTACATTTATTAGCTATTCGGTCATTAAAGTCTTCAGATAAAGTAAGTCACAACAACATAAACACAGTGGGGCTATTGTAAAAACTAAATCAGATCAGCCTTGAATTGGTCTAGTTGATTCCTGGAAATCCCGAGAGACTGCCAGTCTCACACTATCCTCCCAGGACAGGTTTTTCCTAACGTCCAGTTCAAGTCTCAGTTATTCCTCTTCAGAAATGCCTATCAATTCTCAAAATCTGTAACAGAAGTTAAAAAGTCTCTTTATTAAAGATAGTTTAAATGCCAGAAGACAAGTTCCTTGCATTCAGTTATGCTTCTCATAGACTCTTTATACTGTTAGAGAAGCAGCAACAACACTATACCAGCCGATTTAAGATGTTGGGATAACCACACAAACATGTCTAACTATTTACATTGTCAATTTTATATCAAATATGTGCCTCCACTTTACCATCACCTATGTTGTAACAAAAACGGCCCATAGTTTTGGCAATTATGCTTTCCCTCACGATGGTAAACAGAGCTTAAACCTAACAGTGGACTGGTGAAAAGCTGCTTTCTGCATGCAAAAATGAACGTCTGAGATTACACCCTACTCTGGATTATGAATCCATACAGGCTGCCTCTGTTATGAATGAGGTTTTGGTCATTTGAGCTGGGGAATTGAAAGCAGCTAGATATAATGTTTGCTTTATGTGCTGTTGGCTACAGACACTAGAATTCCTTAGCCACTCAAGCTTCCTCTGTCTTTGGAGGAGTGCTTTTTGACCGCTGCAATGCCAGTAATAGGTCTATGCTTCTACAGGCACACTTCAAGTTCTTCAACTCGTTCTTCCTTCTCCCCTCGCAATTAAGCAGATTTCACAGTTTGGACAAATCTGGTATAGGCATGTATATTGGATGCCTGTGCTGCCTATCACTTGCAATAGGAGCACAATTGCCAATGATAATGTTTCATTTTTCTCTGCTGATTCACACAGGAATGCAATTCTCCGTATATCTGAGCAAGGAATCAGTCAGTACTAGCATCAGAGGGGTACTTAATAGGCAGTCAGTGATTTAACATGAGTCTGAGGTCTTACAGTTTTAAAATGTTGATTTCTTAATTAGTAGTCTTCATGGTTTTGGTTTTGTCTTTAATGAAATCAGCACTCTGTGTTGCAGAATCATTCATGCAGATCTGAATAAGCCTTTATATTTCCCTCACAAACTAGATGACCATAGCATTTGTAACTACATTTGTGGTTTACTTTTAACTTGTACTCTTTTGTAAATGTACATTTTCAAGTATAGAAGTAACTTTAAAAAGAGTAATTCTGCCTTAACATAACCATCTGCAGCAAAAGAGTAAGCACTTGGCAACACTAACTAGTTCATAGAAGTTCTTACTAGATATAAATAATCCTATTTTCTGGCAGAGAAAGTCCTCACAGTGTGATCTTTAGTTAGCGGAAAGAAAACTTATGTTAGTTGGCACATCTAGCAGCATAATGTAGTTATTATTAAAAAAGTGACCGTGTAAAAATGGCACCTTGTTAAATAGTGTAACAACTCTCTGTGTGTATTCTGGGGTAGATTGGCTTACACTGTTTAAAACAAAAACAAACTTTTATTGCTTTCTACTCCTGTTAACACTACAGAGCCAACACATCCACACAGAGCAGCAAGAGGCCAGAGCCAAATACTGACTGAACTGTTTTAGCAGGACCAAGATAGACTTTAAATATGTAAGTCATTAATATAGATTAAAAAAATGGGGCTACTATAGACCTAAATTTCTAACAGAATCTCCTTTCTAACAGAAACCCCGATCACAGTGATTTTGAAGAATATGTCTGGAATTTCAAGACCTCTTGTGGTACTGGCAGTCTTGATGCTTCCCACCTGGCAGCTGCATGACCAGAAGTCTTAGGCATGCTTCCCTCTTGTGAATATGGTTGAGATTTCTGGACGTGCAGCCATCTGCTCAGAGCCACTCTACATTTCTTATCCACTCCCTCTGCTTCAGGGAAGCTCTAGGTGGATTAGTGACACATGCTGCACAGTGGTTGCTTCTAGACTAGTAAATTAGATGTGTTCAGGACTGCTTTCTAGTGTGGACCCCATTAGAGAGAGATATGCCTTGTCCTTGCTCTTAACTCTGTCCTACCTCAGCACAGACTGCTTGCATTTCTCTGCAAGAAGATTCAAATCCCAAGCCAGAAGTGTACCCAAGACACCAGCTTTTTGACAAGAGTGGATGATGAGTGATGTTCTCCATTCATTTTCTTGAGCAGTGGTGTTGTATTCCAGCAGATGGAAAGAGCATCAAGGCAGTGATATTACAGCTTTGTGACAAGGTCTTTCTTTCATAGTCAAAATTCTATTATTTCAGGGTTGCCCATGCATTTTACATTTAGTCCCTACACTAGGAAGAAATAGGCTCTATCGAGCAGGACTTTTTTATTTTCAGGCAGATGATGTAAAGAAAGCTTACAATGCTCCTACCCTTGTGCAGAGCATACTACTGTAGATGTGTTTGGAAACAATCACTGGGTTAGGGATTGATGGAGAAGGACGGTCCATATTTAGGTCCTTTGGTGGCTAGATGTGTAATGACCATTGTGTTTCTGTTGATGCCCACAATCAGGGGTTTAATCATCTTGGGAACATTGATATAGATAACCGAAGGGCCTACGCCCTACAAACACCCTGTGGGATAAGTGAGAAGAAGGTGAGCTGAAGTTTGTCCTGATCATATTTGAGTTTAATGGCTCTAGGTTTTATTAATTTTCAGGTATAGGACAAAATTTTTTCTCCTCATAATCGATTGTTCGCTTTTGTCATTGAAGATAATAATATGCACAATGGAAAGAATCTCACAGGAGGTGGGATTGTCCTTCTGCATAGCCATTGCCAAAACATTCTTTTTACTTAAAAATTGCATTTGACTGAAAACATACCTAATCTACAGCCTGCTGTCTCCAAGACATAGGATTTGTACTTCTTCCGTACAATAAAAAATGCAGTTAAACTAGTGGTTTCATTTCCCTACATTTCTCCAGTTTCCCACTGCATTGCATTGCAAACTGTATCACAGAATTTTCAGTACAGGATGTCTTTGAGACTTTTAGTCCTGCTTTACTAGAAAGCTTAAATTCCCGGATTTTTCAGTTATTATTGATCCCAGCTCTGAATGACTTGGGTGATTAATATTAACAGATAAATAGAATGAAAAGTAAATAAGATATTTTGATTTGCTACAAAATTATAATATTTGTTCAACTTATATGTATTCTACCAATAAATTGTATTCTTAATCCTACTATTTGCATGCAGGGTGAAATGAATGTTTAAATGGAGATATTATTGATAGACTTATTTATTAATTTAACATTGCAACTAAAAAGCTTCAGATAAAATTGCAAAAATTCATATCTTTAACCAAAAAATGACTAATTGTTACTGTAGAAATAATCAAGGGCACCTACCTTCTAAGGGATTTACTGTAAATCCTCCATGACACATTTTTAGGATGTTTCCTAACATTTTCAAAGGAGCCTTTCCTGCAGCTTTTTGGCCATTTAAGTTCTAATACCTGTTTCCAACTTCAAAAAGCTTTGGATTTTTTATTTTTTCTGGAAGAAAACCACTATTCTGTAATTCACTGAAATCATCACCACAGGTAATTTTGGTTATGAAAAAATGTATGCTATGTAATTTATTTTTAAGCACTTTAAAAAGGTCTACAGTGCTGACTCAGAGATAATGGTCAGTTATATGAAATGACATTTAAAGCAGCTTTTAGAGGACCTGTGTGTAAACCTTAATTATTACTATTATAAGCTATATTCTGAAGGGTTATTCTTACTTTAAAGGTTAGAATAAACAACTACTTAGAGATAGCTAGAGTTAGGTATGAAAAATCCTACCCATGACGTCTGGGAGAGTATCTACTGACATAAACTAGGAGAGTGCTGCAAGCACATACATGAAAAGTCATATGTGGAAATATATTCTCTTTCCTCAAAGGTGGATTAGTCTTTAATGTACCAGAGAGATGACTGGTAAGCTACTCTGTAGTTATTTAACTCCAATTTATTTGCCTCAGTATGACCAAATTTTAAAACTGTACCTCTTTCCTTTAAATGAGTGAGAATGAACGTGTGACTGAAAGGTAAAAAACAAGCTACCTGGGGACTGAAGGAATTTTTCACTCTCTGAAGAACACTGGTCCTACTGCGCCAAAAGCAATGCTTGTCTCTGATTTAACCAGACTCAGATTTCATCAGACGCACAAAAATGACAACTCTGTCAGGTAAGTGTAAATCTGGTTCTCACAGGCGTCCAGCTTCCACTGATAGAAGTGTAACTTCAGCATTTCTAAAAGTCAACCTTTGGTGATAACCCCGTTTAAATCTAGAAAGTTCAACTACAAAGTTGTATGTGCCTACAACAGCTAAAGTAAAAACGGTTCTTTTTTTTACCAAAAGAGAACTTGCAGACCATTTCTGCTTGGTCTGTTTTCAAATGCAGTACTGCTTTTTCAGCCACAGGTGAAATTTTGTGCTGTAGAGGAACTGAGGGAATCAATTCTAACTGTCTGGTAAAGGCCGCAGCTATTGACATACTGTCTGCCCTATCAGCTACTTCGTATCATTCATTAGTGCAGCCACTATCTCAGCAGGTGGTTTATTACCTAGCATTGCCAATAACATTTAGATGAGTACTCAGGTGCATTCCAAAGAGATGACATTTTTTTACCAGTTGCAGTAAATATTTATACTCATCATTCCTGAATCACTGCATTCTCTTTCCTTGTATACTAGTCTTGTACAGCGATTTTTAAAATTTCTTATTGTTCTGATGTGATTTTTTTACTATGATACAAAACTTATCAGATAAGGTCAGGCAAAATTCTCCAAATGTTCAAATATACTTCTTATATTTATTATGTGCTCTGAGACAAATCTGCAAAATTTCTAGCAAAGTTTTGTTAAAGACCCAATTCTGTCATGACTCTGTCTTCAGAACTCCTACTTCTTGATAATGACAGATTTGAAATGTGCATTAATGGCTAGAGCTGACCCCTATCCCTTGATAAAGACATCCTCCTTATAATAGCAGAGAACAGTCTTTGCTTCCAACAAATGCTTGAATTTAAGGAGTTGCTTTAAAAAAATAAGATTAGAAAGAACTATATACAGGGTTACCCACACCAGTCTCTAAAGGCATTTCTGAAGTCAAATAAATTGCTAGTAAACCCAGAGTTGATCTTAGATTAGCTATTGGCATAACCCTCTGCATATTTTCTGCAAGGTGTTCTTGTGAACAGTTATGTATCTACTCAGTAGGTCAGTAATCAGGAATTTAAGACTCATGGCACTGAGCATATTGCCAGATGCTCTCAACTTCTAACATGGTGATTTTATTCCCACTAAATCCTACTGGGGAGAACTTACAGGTTTGGACTGACCTTGAATGTAGCAGAGGTTACAAGGAGAAATTAAAGCAGATTTCTTTCACTACACTTACGACAAAGCAGAGAGAGACTCCCTGTTCTTATGTATAACCTGAGGGCACTGACGGCTCCAGAGGACCAGGACAGAGAAATTAACACACTGTTCCTTCTCTGAAATAATGAGCAAACTGGTACTGAAGAAAGGGCTTCTAGTCTTACACTGTTTCTCTAACGTCTGTTATCATGACTAGTTTAAGCAAGATGATAAAGAAAACAAAATTCAGAGTCATATTTTCTTCATGTTGCAAGCTGTGTCTTAAGTTTTGCAGAGGCTACCTGTCACTGTGTTTATTAGCCATCAGTGGACCTTTCTTATACACATTTGTTTCACCTTGTTCAATCTTATTTGTACTGATAGAAAAACATCCAAAGGCAGTGAATTCCCCAGATCCTTAATACAGAATGTGAAAAAAAAAGCACTTCTATGCTTTGCTTTTAACTTGATGCCTCATGATTTCATTTAGTTCCCTTCAGTTCTGGTATTACAAGAAATGATGAAAAATCATTCAACATTTACCTCCTCTGCCATGCTTCTGTCATGCATTTCTTTCATTAGTTTTTTTTTTCATTTTTCTAGGCTAGGTCTTAGTGAGTTTAGACTCTGCTCGTGTAGAAAGAAGCCTTTCTGTTTCCTCTGATCACTCCTGTGGCTTTCTGTATCAATTCTTTTCTTTTTCTACCGTATCTTTTTTTGAGGTAGAATGACCAGAATAGGGCATGATATTTAAAGGCAGTTTGCATTAGGAGTTTGTACAGTAATATAGCACTTTCCTGTTTCATTTTCTATTCTCTTTCTACTAATTCCTTGCATTCAATTTTCCTTTTGGCTAAGCACTGAGAGGGAGATTTCAAAAACCTGTGACTTAAAGATCTCTCCCTTTAGTGCTAGAAGTTCATTCAGAGTTCATCGTATAGTTTGGGTTGTTTTTACTATGTGCATTATGTAAATTACTGACAATGAATTTTATTTTCCATTTTATCACTCTGCCGCTCAGTATTACAAAATGTTTTTGCAGCACACTATGGTCAATTTCAATTTTGGCCACTGAGACTATTTTTGTATCATGTGCATATTTTTTAAAATGTAATTATTCAGGCTTTTTTTCAGACTATTTAAGAATATACCTGATCCCTAAGACAGTTCCCCTGACAATCCTCTCCCTTTTTTGAGAATGAGCGTTTATTGCTGCAATTTATTACTTATTTTTCAACTTACTTTTCCACACGACAGCCTAGTTTGTTTAAAGACCATTGTGGTACTCTCTGGAAATCCAAGATGGATTAGATTGGAAACCTTCTCCACATGATTACTGAGTCCATGAAAGAACTCATACCTCTCAAATTTGGGAGACATAAATTTTCTCTTCAGATGTTAAATCTTCTCAATTATATTATGCTTATGTATTGGATTACTAATATAATTTCTACTAATAGATCAGGACTAAAAGCCATATTCACTGGTTTATGATCCTCTTTATTCCTCTTTGAAGTTTTCTTTTTTTTTTTTTTTTTTTAAAAAAAAAGAAGTTTCTGTTATCTTGTTCCCTTCCCTCTGAGAGTAGATGGCATAAGAGTAGGTGACAGTAAAAGAAGCTATGAAATGTGTAATTCAGCAGTTTTACATCTGGGCTTCTTTGGACTTCTTAGGTGAACATCGTATGGTCCAGCTGATCTACCTTTATACATATTATGAACTGATTCCAAAATCCTTTCACCAGTGCCAATCTTGCAGGGCGAATGAGGCAAACTGGGTGAACTGATTCAAGATGATTCCCCTTACGACTGTACTTGTCTCCCAGGGAAGATTTGCCTCCCGTTCAAATCAAGATGGAATAGTGAACCTCATGATGCCTGTTGCTACCCTTTGTACCTAAGAGACGTAATATAGCCTATGCTAGTGAAAAATCCGATTGCCATTTCACATGCACCATAAAAGCGTCATCCTACCCGTGTGTCTCAAAGAAATAAGTGAAAAAGAACAATCCGTGTTTCTCATTTTATTTGAAATTACACAGAATCACAGAATGGTAGAGATTGGAAGGGACCTCTGGAGATCACCTAGTCCATCACTCCTGCCAAAGCAGGATCACCTAGACCAGATTGCACAGGAATGTGCCCAGACAGGTTCTGAATATTTCTAGAGAAGGAGACTCCACAATCACTCTGGGTGGCCTGCTCCAGTGCTTCATCACCCTCAAAGTAAAGTTTTTCCTCATGTTTAGATGGAATTTCCCTTGTTCTAGCTTGTGCCTATTTCTCCTTGCCCTATCACTGGGAATCACTGAAAAGAGACTGGCCCCACCTTCTCAACACCCATCCACTCTTTAGATATTTTTAAACATTGATAAGATCCCTCCTCAGTCTTCTCTTCTCCAGGCTCAACAGACACAGATCTCTCAGCCTTTCCTCGTAACAGAGAAGCTCCAATCCCCTAATCACCTTCATAGCCCTCTGCTGGAATCTCTCCTGTAGTTCTCTGCGTCTTTTGAACACTGGAGCCCAAAACTGGACACAAAACTCCAGACGTGGCCTCACCAGGGCAGAGTAGAGGGGGTGGAGAATGTCCATCGATTTGCTGGTCACACTCTTCTTGAAGCACCCCAAGATGTCTTTGGCCTTCTTGGCCACCAGGGTATATTGCTGCCTCATGGTTAACTTGTTATCCACCAGGACTCCCAGGTCCTTCTCCATAGACCTGCTTTCCAGCAGATCATCCACTAACCTTTACAGGTGCACAGGGTTATTCCTCCCCAGATGCAGGACTCTATACTTGTACTTCTTGAATATTATTAGATTCCTCTCTACCCAATTCTTGAGCCTGTCCAGGTCTCATTGAATAGCAGCACAGCCTTCTGGTGTGTCAGCCAGTCCTAAATTGTTTAAGAAAATGGACCACTGTGATAAAATACTGTAGAACTACTGTGTAAAATGTTTAATCTACTATACATTTGTAAAGGCAGTCTACAAAGAGACTGAAAATAAGAGGTTTAAACTTTTTCCTGTCTTTATAATATATAGAAAAATTCTGATATGGATAAAAGGGACTCAATGTCTTGTTACATATCAACAAAACATGTTTAGGGAAGGTGGGGGGGCAATGAGAAGTGTTTGACTTTTCTATGATGAAAACTTCAGATTTTGTTTCTGCATATGTCTTTTTCCAGAGTTTCAAAAAAATCAATTCATCTAAGACAGGTATGTGTGATTTTCCTTTGCATTGAGGAAAACAATCTTGTCTGATTATTTTCTTTTAGCAGTTATGTACACATAAATACTTTGAAAAAAAAGAGTGTATGAACATCTCTAATGACATTGCTGCTTGTAACTCTTTCAACTTTTAATCAACAAAGAGATGTAGGTAAAAAAGTTGCTAATGAATCTTTCCACAAAACTGACATGACATCACTGATATTTTTATGCTTTAACAATAGCAGAGAATGAAAGCCTTTAGAAGGGAAAACCAAAAGTTCTTTCATAGGGTCCTTATAATAAAGAAACAAAGGTTACCTGTTAAAAGAAAAGAAAATTGGGTTATGTGCTCTTTAAGTATAAATACATGACAGGTTCAAATAGCCATTTGAAAATAGTCTTCAAACAAATTTCCTGGTACTGTGCTATAACTTCTTTTTCCCCTTAGCTTAACAAAGCCTCTCAGTAAGAATTTGTAGAAAATTTTAACAAAGCCGCAAGCTATTACCTACTGTTAAAAATAACCAATATCTTCAGAAAGTTCTTTGCTACTTCAGCTACAGATGGAACCTGCTGTTTCTTAAGGAACATAAGAAGTAGTGTTGATTTAGAAACAAATAAAAATCACTCTTAACCACAACATTTATCTAGGCTTAGTATCTCCATTATGCAAGAGGAGATGTATTGTACTCTCTGTTTTCTTCTTCATGCTTTACACTTTTTTGTCCTCAGGATTAGGATTATGGTCATGACTAAGAAAATATCCTGGAGACTTAAGACATCTTTCATGTTTCCCTTGAAGCAGCTCCTGTTGTTGGAGACACAAATATTTACAGAGAAACTCTGTTTTGGACGGAAATTTGCTATAATTTGAAATGTAAATAAGTAAATATAGTGATAGGCTTAATGTCTGATTGTTGAAACTGCATAGTGCCAGGTTCTTCAAGAAGGTAAGCATAATTCCAGAATATTTCTAAAGCAGGCATTTAAAGTGAGTGCAGAGGTATGACCTTTTGATAATGACTTTTACAGGAGGTACTGTCTCTCGACTGTCATAAAATCTTACTGTTATTTTCCCTTTCAGAGTAAGCTCGGTATTTACAGAGGAAGTATTTCTAGGAAAACAGTAGCTGGTAAAACTAGGAACATACTCAAGATAATACCATTTTTCCATTGACACTTCTGTAAGAAACTGTAGTAGAAAATATATGACTCTAGATTAAGTTTAGTGTAAGTGTAGCTACATCTGTAATCCACTAATCTGAATAGCTGCATCTCTGCAACATCTCTTTGAGTTTTAATAAGACTTTGCATGAGTTAACAACCTTCATCCATGTATCACATTAAAGAGTAGAGATCCTGAGTTGAGTAATATTCATTTATCAGGTACTGTGTTTTCTTACATTTATTAGTTTATAAATAAATCCTTTAAAATAAGTATGAATCAAAGGAGACATTTTTCTTCCCTTTCATCTTCTTCCTTGTCTCACTTTTGTTGCCCTTAATCTTTTCTTGGGTCTTCATTGCCAGACCATTGAAGCCTTCACCTAGTGCCACATCACTTTTGACTCTAGCTGATTGACATGAGTGCTTACAGACACAGCAAAGTGCATCACAAACTCACTCTCGGGTTGATCTCAGAAGATGTGATCACTTGGCTGATCTTTTCACTTCCATTCTTCAAAGAATATTGGGACGGCACTATCCTGTAAACCCATCTGTGAAATCTTCCCCTTCGTATAAAGTGGTACAGTTACATGCATCAAAGTCAACAAACTGTTTTGGGAAATGATGATTCTTGAAAGACTGCTGATGAGAATGCCATAGAGTTTCCTCTTGTGACGTTCTGACATCTACACATGCCTACATTGCACCTGTGTCCGTTTGTCTTGGTTGTGTCCCAGGCATCCTTCTACAGATATCTTTGTTTCACTTGTGGTTTCTATTTCTATTGTTCCTCTATTAGAGATTTGTGAGGATAAGAATATGTCATGCAGGTTTCAGGTTTTGATTTTTGAAGACATTATAACGGAAATTAGTACTGGGCTGTCATTTTCTTTTGAAGCCATTTGTGTCTTCTAAGTAGCATGTGTCAGCCTCATAGATGAGCAGCTTCTGAGCAGATGTACTTTGACCACTCACCCCAACTTCTGTGTACAAGGTACATGTGCAATGCTTAAGGCCAGCCCTAAGAACTGTCTTATCTCGGAACCAAAAGAGGGAGGAAAACCGCTAATATGAAATCCAAGGCCGGGAGTGATCCCAGGAATGGACTATTTCAGATGCCACTCCTTAGGTAACCAGAGGTTCAGAAATGTGCTTTACATATCAGTTAAGGGTCTTGCCCCACTTTCCTACTTCCCCTTATAATCAGCCTTTCCCAAAATAGATTCACAAGTGCTCTTTTTCTTATCTGATAGAAATAATGTCCCTTTGAAGAGACTAGAGACACACTCTTAGATCCTCAAGTGTATTACTGGATGAAACCTCCTGGAGGATGTGGCAGCTTCCTATCGAATTTCTAGGTAAACAAACAGGTTGCTCAGTGTGCATAGATGCCTCTGTCAGGTGAGCAATTCTGTGAAGGTAAGTGAAGAGCCTTGATATGGTAGAAGGTGCCTGAGTGGCAATATTCTGTTCTTGTGACAGAAAAAAAAGAAAAAAAAAAAAAAAGGTTGTGGTTATGAGCCATCTTTCCAAAATTTTGGTGTAGGGTACGCTGCTACTGAGATGTGCCCAGGCAGGCTGCACACTCCTAAGGCTGGTGGAGAGGAGCTTGTGAAAATCTATGTTCGCCAACCCACAGAGAAATACTGTGCAGCATAGCTTGGAGGTGTGATGGTAAGATGCAAGGCTGTTGCACTTGAAGTTGTGGTAGGTATGCAAGGATGTTCTCACCAAGGGCCTGAGTTTGTATTCTGTAGACCACTCACATAAGCAGAAAATCCTGTGTCACTTCCTGGGTTTATCAGGTGGCATATTCTGTGACATTATCCCCTGTGGTTAGCTAACACGTGCTCCTCAGGTTTTTGTCTTTGAGGGGAGAGATGAAGGCACTCTTGCAGAACAGTGTGAATATAGTTACTCATTCTTTTACATTTATTCAGCCTATATACTGATTTCAAACAGTTGTATAACTATGTAGCTCAAACAAGTTATGGCATGTATTAATAATTTACAATGTAATGACATGTCCCACAGTCAGTGACCTACCTACCATAGCTTCCACTAAAGCTTAATGTGTGCACATTCTGGATGAACCACCTCTTAGAGAAAGAAAAAAGTAGACTCTTAAGTAGATTTTCTTCCTTTGCTTTATAATTTCTTAGCTGGGTTGTTCTGGTTCTTTTTTGTATCTTCTTCCTCAAATTTCCTAGATTTTCTTTTAATATTCTCAAACAGGACTTGGTTCTCCATCATTGTAGCAATATTTATTTAACTAGGATTATTTGAAAATGGAATATGCATCTGCCACATGGGAAGATTCCTGGACCAAAATATCAACTGCATTGCACCAGTGTAAATCAGAAGCATCTTTACTCATGTTGATGCAGTTAAAATGTAAAAATAATGCAAATGAGATGTCTTCAAGACCTAATACTGTAATTCTTTGAGTAATTAGTTTCTTAATTTAAGCTTGAACCAATAAATCTCAGCCAGAAGTGGAAGAGAGAGAAAAAGAGAAGTTAAATATAATCATACACACTTTAGTTTGGTAAGCACGTGATTCTATTACTATAAACCTTATCAAATTTTATTATTCTGGGTTTTTTTTTTTTGCTTATTTACTTGAATTCCTTTAGATAAAGAAATTACTTTCTTTCATCAGATAAGTGCTAAGCATGTCTGAATAAAAATTAGCAAAAAGGAAATACTATCTCTTATTTTCAGGACCAAAGAATATTAGAATTCATGTTCCTCCTTTTCTCTGCAACACACATTTATACACATTTTATATCATGATCTTATAAACCTCCCATCTTTTGTTTTCATTATCTGATGTTAATTTTTTTTCATCATATGTGAATAATAAAAAAAAAATATTCATTTCCAGTTAATCTTTCCATACCACAAAGTTACTAACTTCCTCTTAATCTGTCAGATGAATAATGACGCTTTTTCTTCTTGGAACAGTGAAAATCGTTAGTTCAGTATCATCTAATCTGCCTACCTAGTCTCTGTCTGGATAAAGGTTTAAATGTATAGATAAATACTTAGTGTATCTAAAAAAAGAGAAGCAACGTAACAGTAATCCCTAAATCAGCTTTGCATGCTGCCTTAAAACAGCGGAATACTTTGCATCATTTAAATAGTAAACTCCAAAACGTATTCTACGTTCATTGCTGTACTCTCAGGGGAGGAGAGGACCTTCCTAATTATACTATGAGAGGTGGGCTAGCACAGACATGTGTTGGCCTGGACAAGTGAAAATAATCATGGATACTAGTCTTTTAGAGTATGACTAACCCACTTTCTAAGTCAGTGACACCAAAGCAGTTTATCTGTTTTCTTGGAAACATGCCTGTGCTTCTGTCCCCTGCCTTCTTGAAATGTACTGCACACAGAGCAGCTGCCAAGCCAGATAAATCGCACACTAGGGGGAACTGCTGAAAACAAGCAGAATGTAGATTGAAACTCGGACTTGGAAATAATTGCAGGAGAGGAAAACAAACATGATTTTCTCCATTGTGGTTTCCTCTTAACCACTTTCCAAATGCTTCATATACTATGGAAAATATGCTAGAGAAGAGGTGTAGTGGCTTGAGCTGAATCAAAAATCCATTGCTGTCAATGACTTTTGAGCACCAGAAGTCTGGATCAGGCCCTCAGTCTCCCAGCATCCTGCATTCAAGGCCTTATATATTAGTGAATGACCTAGAAGAGTGCACTCAACTTCAACGTGAAGTTTGGTGCCTATATTCAAAACTGAAATCAAGTCCTTCTCAGCTCAGACACTGCCAGACAGTAGGAGTATGTCCCTAACTGCTCAGGCACATTCCTTCTCCTGCCTTCCTGGCAAGCTCTGTCTTCTCAGGCCATCGTACAGAGCATCTCTCACACGAAAGGAACAGACTCTAGAAAAAAACTTATGAAGTTGACTTTCTTAAAAGGCAGCTAGATAGGCAATTTCTCCTGGGGATATAATTTGAGCACTCCTCCTAGAAGCAGGGAAATGTTTATTTCATGCTCTCATCTACACACATGCACACCTATATCTTTTACTGCTTTCTAACCATTATAGACACCTTAATGATCTATGAGAGAAAGAGGGAACATTTCTGACTCTTTCCATTGAAGCAGTGTTAGTCTGCAAAATAATGCAAGATTTATTGTTCTATAAAGAGGACATGACACAACATAGAGCAAGACTGTTCTTTCTGTATCCTAGCATGGAGGTAACTATCGAGGTTTCTTGTCTGGATAAGAGGCTTTATAAAGATTAAAAGAGAAATCACTGTGTGAAAAATGTGTAAGGACTGGAAAAGGATTAGGATCCAGATATCCTACTGCCAGTGTGTTACTCATTAAGTTATGAACCAAGTTCATATATTCTGTTTCATTTTTTGTTAAGTTTCCTGACTAATCAATCATGATTTTTCACTCTATAGCTTAGTTTCATCTTCCACTTAAACATAAGGAAAAACTTCTTCATTCTGAGGGTGACGGAGCACAAGCTACCCAGAGAGATTGTGGGGTCTTTTTCTCTGGAAACTATCAAAACCCACCTGGATGTATTCCTGTGCAACCTCCTCTAGGTGAACCTGCTTTTAGCAGGAGGGTTGGACTAGATGAGACATCCCTTCCAACCCCTAACATTCTGCGATTCTGTGATTCGTAATGATAAGTTCCAGAACTGCTCTATTTCTCCCTAAATGTCTTTCCAACTAAACCCAGATCATACTATAGGAGGGTACATGTAGCATGACGGTTAAATTTTTTTCCCTAATGGGTTTTTGTTCTAAAAAAAAGAAGTCTCTGGCATATCCAGAGTAATCCTTCGGGACTGCAGAAGACTTTAGGTTGCCATCTGAGTGTTCAGATCCTTCATTAGGTCTGATCATAAATTAACTAAACATGTGTATGCTTCCATTAGAGTGCCACTTCAGGAAGCAGAATAAAATCTAATGTGTTCTCAACTACCACATGTATCTTATTCCTATGATTACTTAGTAGTGTGGTGCGAGACTGAGATCTGACTGCAGATGACTCCCAATTTAACAGATGATGTCAGGATCCACCTCACGTGCATAGAGCCTTTAGTCACTGCTGTTTCTGCAATATCACCCCTAAAGGAGCTGCTGTATATATAATGGTCTGATCTAGCCTCTTCATGGGGTCACATTGAGTATTTAATAAAAGGCATAACTATCTCAGGTGTTCTCTAACTATGGATCAAATGAAACCTGTGTACCTAAGTGCAAGGGTGTCCTTCAAGCTCTAGATGTGAATCCAAACTGGTCTGAGTCCCATTGTTAAATATAATCTTGGTGAATTTGGTTCTCAGTAGTTCAAGTCAGTCTGCTCTAGCCTCTTTGGTTAGTGGGAGATTTCTAAAAGCAGGAGGAACTAGAAAAAAACTCCTAGTCACCACTGATATTACTTTATTTTTTTTACATTAACACAACTACTATCAGAACTAGCCAATTCTCTTGGTTAGAACAAATGCAGGGCTATTTATATTACAAAGAAAACTAGGTCTGATCCTCAAACTGCAGACTGCTCCAATCAATCGTTTTGTTTGCTCAAACATATGTATTGTATGCATATTTTGTTTTAACACTAGAGTCCTTATTCAAGCAAAACCACCCACTATGGTCAAAAAAAAAAAAAGTAATTTGGCATTCAGTAACAATCCATTCTGAAGTGGCATTATTCTCCTACCACCACTGTTGCTTCTTGCTTGAATAATTATCATTCTTTTAGTTTTTCTCCAGCTTTGTTATTTTTTTTTCTCCTTCTAAAAAGAGAGAATAAAACTTGCCCAAACTGCGACATGAGGACATAGCATTCATATAATATTATCATATTTCTTGTGCCTGCTAATAAGACAGCAATGGATAGTGTCATATTTCCTCTTTTTGCTTTTCTTAATGCAGTCCTAACATGTTAAGTAACTTTGGGGGTATCTGGCAAATGCTGAGCAGATACTCCAGTATGGTGTATGTAATAAAATAACCTCTATGCACATCTTTTTTTCATCTGTAAAGAGTGACACACATTTTCAAGGAAGGTTACTTTTATAACATGAATAGCCAGCAAAGGACAAAGAAAATACATTAGAAATAGATTTTCTCTTAGTATAACATCTCTCAGTGTGAAAACCTTCCTAAAATATTGCATTTCGTATTTTAAATGTATTTTGAGAGAGAATAATAACTTCGTAGACTTAGATCCTAGACTTTTATGTGGACTCATTATTTGGAAAGCAATGTGTTTTTCTGATTATATGTGTATGTATACATATATGCACTCATACATGTACATGCCAATAGTTATAGAGTGCCATCTACTGTCATATGAAATCAAGTAGTGTTGTTTCTGTTAAATTTTTAGGATCAATAAAGTTGTCGTGCCCTTCAAAGACTTTCTGATTAAGTTGCATTAAGAGACAAAGCACATTTTTAAATTGTAGAGGTGGTTTTTCGTACCTTTGAACACATTGACTCCTCTATACTGTTTTACTTTAATTCACGTAATTGCTTAATCTTCTTGGATGACCTATCTGTGCAATCTCTTTATTATTTTGGTCATAAATGACTAAAACCAAACTTTGTGACATACTTGCGTAAAATATTGTTGATTTTTCTTAAAATGTTAGCTTATTTAGACCAACAGGTTATTTTTTTGTTGATCTAGAAATAAATTACAGAGTCTGAACACAGTGTAAATAACAGCACAGGTGTTCATAAGCAGCATTTTATCTCCTTTTTTCAGAATGAAAATCTAAATTTGTTCTTTAGCAGAAAAGTCTTCCTTAAGAGTTGAAGCCATAGAAAGATTAAGGCAAAAATAAACTTTGCTACTTTTCACAGCTTCCTCAGAAAGGCAACTCCAAAGCCCCCAGCCGTATGGCATTTCATTCAAGACTGAAAACTTGCTCAAATACTGTGTCTCTTAAGACTGTTCAGTATTTCCCTCTGGTGGTCTGTGTCATAAAATATTTCTCATAAAACTTAAATTGCTTGAACTCTTTAAACCCAGGAAATTTTGTTAAAATGTAGATGCATGTTTTGCCAGTTTTCAAATGATCTCTTCAACTAGAAGACTGTCAAAACCATTTTTATATTATAGCAAGTTTTGTAACATGACCTTGATTTCCAGTTTGAGTTAGATGGGTCATATTGGTGAAATTTATCAGATCTTGAAAGTTCAGGAAAATCACAACAGGGTACTTAGTTTAATTTTTTAGAAAGTAAGAAGAAAGAACCCCAGCCATGTACTATTTTGGGCAAGATGGTTTATTAATCCCTTTAGGAAAGGTAGCCAGGGAATCAGCATTGGGTGATGGGTAAGAGCATGGGTAAAAAAAACATGGCTAGACTATGCAAAGTGATGCCACCTTCTCATTCACTCTTCTTTTCCTGAATTATTTATTTTTGTCTTTTACTGTGCTTTTCAATACAAGTTGCCTACCATTTGCCTTGCTCTGCATGAAATTCTCTGAAATATTTGACTTTCTGCTGTTTTCTTGTCATACATGTGATTACATAGTCTTCATCATATATTTTTATATACATTTAGTCTATGAAAGATATTTATTTAGAAGTTTCTATCTTCTTCACTTTTTCACTTCCTTCTTCAAGACCATATGTTATTTTTTTTTCCCATGAAATATTACTGTAGTGATTTAAACAGCAGTCAAGGTAAAATATGGGAACAAATGAATCTAAATTAGAAAACTCATTCTGTTAGGTTTCATGCTGCATTATTGCTGATTTTCATCGTTCCCTGGTTATTTAAAATTTTGGAGGATTCAGGAAAGACAAGGATATCCAGGCCATAGATCTATTGTATGTATGGGAACCTAAACAGTTAAATGCAGACTTGTCTTGAAAAGTGAGATTGCCACTGGAAGGATAGTTTGAAAAATATTAGCTGATGGAAACTCACCAACTTGAGTCTCCCTTCAGTGTTTTCTTATATCAAAACCATTTCTAAGTAGAAAATAAACACTGAAGCAGTTATCTAGAATGTATTTCAAATTCTCATATTTCAATAGATTTAAATTTTGACAGCAAAGTATAGAATTAGATACTCAAATGACTTACCTAAGATGTTGTATTAAATGATTGACTGTTCTGTTTGCCTCCAGATGTGTTATCCCATGATAAAGGACCAAGAAAGAAAAAAAGTTACTGTATTTTCTAGAGCTTGACAGGTATGTGGCAAGAATTTTCACTTTAAGTCATAATATTCTTGAGTAGAGATGAAAAGTTAAACATCTGGATTTATTTTTTTTGTGTGAAAGAAATCTTAATTTTAAAAAAATCTATGTAAATAGAAAAGCAGCAACAAACAGAAAACCATTGCATTTTCAGCTTTCTCTTTAGCTAGACACATCCCATCTTCCTAAGTCCCTGAGGATCCAGTTGCATAACTCCACAGGCAGGTGGAAATTAGGTAGCTGAAAGAAAATGGCAGTCTGGCACACCAGACTGAAGACAGCCTGGCAATTAGGTAGGTAAAAAAACAGGCAGAAAAGGAGACAGCTTGTCTTAATCGCTTAATTCCTTAGATAAATTTGACAAAATCAATATAGTATCATGTAGTATTTTAGTCTGGTGTAATTGGCTTATTGTTCCAGGGAATAGTTTCAGTGGAAGATTTTCAATCTATTGTAAGAGTACTTTAAACTGTTGGAATGGCATCCACCAGGGATCAAAAAGCGCTTCCCAAACACTCCTCTTTGAAGCCTTGTAACACATCCTTCATGTTGGGCAAGAAAAAAAATGGGAAAACACATGGAAACTTTTCCTGTCACTGAAGACAATTCAAATTATCATCACTGAGCACTCCCTTCACTTCAAGTGGAAATACCAACATACATTTAACATGCACCCTCTAAGAGAAGGGACCTATTCTTAATCTTGATCTTTCACAAATGCAGATATGTTCTGGCAAGAAAGATAGGAGCAAAGGAAAAGAGGTAGATACTGGTTTTATAAACAATTCTTTTTCTTAAAAATTACTTAAGCAACGCTCAGACTGAACTTCCACAATGATTAACTGGAAAAATTTTCTTTTCAGAATTGTCCTTTACCTGTAAGCCTGCAGATTTGGCAAAAGTTTTACGCGCCCAGTCCTGTTTGTATCCTTTTTGAAACATATGGGTGATTATTATAAGTGTAGGCAACGCTCACCTCAAAAACATGCTACTCTAAGAAAAAAAGCTGAGGATAAAAGTATCTCATATCCCTATTTTCCATTAAAAGCAAGAAAGTTAAAAAAAAAAAGTAATTTAAAGCCTTCAAATTCCTTTCAGGTTCCAAGTATTACAGATGTTCTCTCTGTGAACATATACCGTGATTTAGTATATATTCACTAAGTGCTGTTTTTCTTGACTTCTTTGAAAACAGGAAATCAATAAGTGTCCTCTTTTTATATGTAATATTTACTGCTTTTTTTTTTTTATTGTGTATGTGCTCATTTACTAGGTGCCTTTACTAAGTAACTTGGATCAATGAATTCCATTTTTTCTTATAATCACAATATAAGCACCTGATGTAATTTATAAGATCTACAAAGTGCCAGTGAGGTGTCCAACTGAAATTAATGTCTGTGCAAGACCATTCTGCGATTTTCTTACAGAGTCAAACATCAAGGTTGGATCTGATTACACCAATAGTATAATGAGAAGTAAAGAAACCCTGGGGTACTCTGCTCGGCTCCATGGGACTAAGCCTTTCACTAGAGATCATAAATCACAAGAAAAAAGACAATGTTTCTCACTCCAATATGAAAGCATTTATTTCCTCTTTCATCTATTACTATATTGTTATTATAGACCTTATCACCATACATTTACTGTAGTGCATTAGAATCATCAAAACAAAGGAATTCACTTTGAATAAAACAGATCATTATGTCTTCTATAGTTAAGAGCATTTTGGGGAAAGCATGCAATGGTATCCCTAGGTTTTTGCAAAGCCTTTGTTTGACTCTTGGAGATCAATGCTGTTCTTTAGAATTTTAGTGATCTTCTGTCACCACTAAAAAAGTTCCTAACAATAAATTGTTGAGAAGAATTAAGTTTAATAGTACTCTTAGCCATGATACTCAAAATGAAAGCACTATGCTACACAGCATAATAATGTCTTTCAAAAATAAGTGCATTTTGGACTCTTATTTATCTCCTGAATTTTATACACATGACATATATTTAGGTAAGATTTTCAAGCTTTTCCTTGAAACATGAGTTGGGAAATAGAACAGATGTTGCAGTTGTTTTTATTGTTGTTTAATGAAAGTCGACTTTATTTTACAAGAAGTGAAAACAAAGAAATCTGCTAGGTAGTAGACAAACCAGAAAACTGCCAATCCTAGTACAGCTTCACAAAGATATAATGCATTTCACTGTCATAAAAACTAGCTGAAACTAAGACCTGACTTTAGTATTCAGGAGACAATTACTAATAAAGATCTCTCATTTTAACCATTATAAATGTGATGACACAGAGAAGAAAGTTTGTAAGTGAGAAAACCCTGTTCAGCCATTCCAGGGATGGACTATAGAATTAGAGCTACATTATCAAATGCAAAAGCCATATAAAGGCAAAAAGAAATGTAATTTAAGAAACTTACTTTATTCCTAAAGCTAATAGGTATCAAAGATAAAGATACAGGAATACAGTATCTTTATCTGTTTAGAAGGTTTAAAAATAAAGTTTTAGGAGAATACATATATTTTACAGCAGTAATTTTAAACCTAGCCTTTTGCTCTCCTGTTTCAAGGGAAGGAAAGAGAGATGGAAATTGCCAGAGCATGGCAATTTATTCAGATTCCTACAGTAAGCTGGGAAGAATTGCTGTCTGGAGAAGCCTGTCTTTCTCCTCTGACTATAGGCTGTCTTGAGCAATCAGCTTATACTTGATTCCTAACATTTAGATAGCTAAAATTAGGCAAGATAAATTCCACCTTATGTTAAATACTTTTCCATGAAGACAGAAACATGAAAAAGACTGTGAGGTGAAAGATAATGGGATTATCTGCATTGCTTGTGCCATGGGTGCTCTGAAGAACCTTTGCTCTTCAGTCGAGCTCCTAGTGTGCACTGCACGGTCCAAACACAGAACAAGCGAACACAACATGCCCCTGACAGCTTATTCATTACTCATTGTCAAAGATACTAATATTTCTACCAGAGCAGGAGTATCTTTCTGTTCTGCTCTACTACAAAACTATGATCTCAGTCATAATTTGTGAGCTTTCTAAAGACAATAGAGAATACATTAGAAATGAAAACATTTAATACACTATATTGGTATCTTCTCTGATTCTTAAGCACGTCTTGTTCATTAAAATTCCCAATAATAAAAGGTCTAACTTTCATTACGAGCTGAAAATTATTAACAAACTGAATGTTTTAAGAATTCAGCAGCATGTTTAAGCATCTGGACTTGTATCTTAAGTGTATTAAGTGGTAAAATAAAGGTCTCTGTGTAGCTATAACTAGGCTATATTGTCCCACTTTCTCATTGGAGTGTGTGGAACCATCAGTTTCTAGGAGATTTAGTTTGAGATCCAAGGCTAAAATCAGATAAAATTTTATGAATTTCAGGGTACATATCCCAGCCCCACTATCCATCCATTATGACTTGTCTTCTTTTTCCTTCAAGTTGTACTCATATAATCACTGTGAAGTCTATCACAGCAGACACAAAGTTCATGACAAGGGACAAAATCCCTGCAATATTGGGTGCTTTTTCTTATAACAGAGGTCATATAATTTGTCTCTGGCCAACTTTGCTTCCTTCTTTCTGTGTGACACACAAATATACGTGTATATATATATACACATCAAATCCTGTTCGATATCCCATACAAAACAGTGGCCATGCTAGATATACGGTCAGTGTATAAGGACAGGACAGAGCTTGTTTGACAGGAAAGTGTTGCAAATTCTTCCATATCATGGACTGAGTTATATTAACTGCACTGTATTAATTCACCTTTAAAATTCCAATGACATTTATAAGAACTAAAAGCATTAAAATTGCAACATTGTAGAATAAGCAGTAGGTCATCCAGAGTGAATAACTAGTGGCAAGACAAAATCTATTTACTACTAGTTTGCTTTTTAACAAGCTTTAGTACAGTATCAAATTTTCACATTTACCTGAAAGTTGTGGTTGCTAACTATTAATTAATTTATTTATATTCAGCAAGAAAAATACTCTAAGTTATTTGTTTCTATGATGCATACACTGCTAAATTTAGTAGTTGAAATATAGCTGGACATACTACAACTGAAACAATTCTATGATTCTATGATCTAAGATGAAATTTCAGGGAGTAATATAAAAATAACTGTAATGAATTAAGAGAAAACTGAATTTGAGAATAATTTAATGTGCAGTTTTTTTGACTGATACATTAGCAACGTAACTGTAAAACTCAAGAATTTGCATCAGACATTACTAGATACCTCAACAGAGATAGACAAACCTCTTATTAAAGGATTTGAATAGTTATGGCAGAAAATAAAAAGTTGATGATTCATTTTGCTACTATAGAAGAAATAACATTACTTGGAATTTATAAATTATTCTTTTTGTCATAGAATGCATAATGAATCAAAGTTTTTGTTCATCACTTGCTTATTATTAACTTAACAGGCATAGAGATGGTGTAATACAGTTTCATCAATTCCATTTTTTATTAATAGAAGTCTTCCTTCTCAGGTTTAGCACTGTGACCAAGAGGAATGTAGTGCTGGGGTAATGAAAGAGCAAAGAAAACAAGTCTCCTTGAAGTTTAGTTCTCCTGATTTACATAGCAGACTGCTCAACAGAGAAAATGATTCTATTACACACAACAAAACACACACCTCATTATGGAAGAGTGGTGCATGCTGCTTTAATGAAGTCATGGACTACAATGCAGGGATTCTGAAGGGCTCATTTGGGATGCAGCTGCTTACCTGGTTGCACAAACATGAAGGGAATGCATACATTTTATCCTGTCTCTAGCTAGCATACAAGCAGTTCTAGGGGTAATGATATTATTGGTATTACATAAACATTTTAATAGAAAATGCTAATTTATATCTGTTTAAATACAAAATATTAGCTTTCTTTCCACCCTATTCATATTCCAGGACCTATTTTTGACATTTCTGTTTCTCTGGAGAAAACAGTACAAAAGTTATTAAACACAGAATGGAGTTTTGTTAACCATTCCTTTTTGAAGATATCAGTGACATATATATTAATATATATTAAGGCTCAGTTGAAATATATTCCCTTGATTTGAAGATAAGGCATCTATTATTTATGCTACATTTCTCAAACTGAAAGCAGTGCAGTGCAAGTCTCAGGAGTCTTAGAGGGATTCTGAATGGCTCAGATAGAGCAGATACAGTGGGTCTGTGTTGAGTACATGTTCAGGTACAACAGCAACAGGGGAGCTTCCAGCTTTGTCCATGTTGCACAGCTATAATAGTGTCCCTGAAGCTTTCACTTGGCTTTCAGAATGAATCACCTGAGTACCTACCGTGTTTGACTCCAAGAATGCCCTCCGGGACATCCTGAGCACAATCTGGATCAAAGAAACTGATAGGGAGAAGCTACCCTTGCAGTGCCCATCAGAGCATCGTTAGACACACTGTGAATCACACTGACAGGAAGCACACCAAACGCTCAACCACCCTCAGCACATGTCCCAGCTGAGAAGGAGAATAGGGAGGAGCTGCACCTACAGAATCCTATTAGATGGATCTCCATAAGGAACATCTATATATATTCAGCATATACTTTCAGGCTCTTCTCATCACAAATGAATCTCAAGTGTCATGTGACAGTCTCATATAAGGGCATACGCACATACCATGTAGCCCAGGTCAGCCCCCTGTTAGGAGTAAAAATGTATAAGAGACCATCACCCTGCTGTGACAAAGGCACTACACATGCAGACTCTCTGAACACAGTGCAAACATAAGCTCCTCATCCAGTATGCAGGCGTCTCTCAACCATTCACCCATCCCCAAAGGCTGAAAACTATTTCTCAGCCTGGAAACAGGTCCAGCCATGACTAGCATCTCCAGTAACGTAAAGATGAACTGCCCTTTTTGGGCAACGTCTTTCTGGGGTGGGTCCCAGAATCCTTAAATTTTTCTGCTGTTGCTCTTGACAAACTATCATGTCATGTCCCAGGAGATATGCCCAGGAGAATATGGCAGTGTAACCCCTCACAACAACCTTGCTCTCTTCTTGAAAGGTGCTCTTTAGAACTTTTCTACTGTCTTCCAACCTCATTTATGATAGACCATGACACATACTAGTGCAGTGAGTCCATTATAGGGACTGATGTTGGGATATTTTAAAGTAAGATGGTATTCCATGGCACAGACAGAGTGGGTGAACACTATGAGTGGCTTGCTAGACACGCTGTGAGAACTTATGAGGTGTCTTGATGAGAAAACCTTATGCAATTTGGATATGTCTGAGCCACCCCAAAAATGTCCTGTGAATTTTGTGCATTCACAGTAAATATGAGTCTGAGGTGTCCTTGCTGACATGGTCTTTAGAGTGGCCCAAAAGAGCAGTGGAGACAGAACCACTGAAAATGTGAATTGACAAGTTAGAACTCCAGCTTGCCAAAAGGAGAGCTTCCATGGGGTAACTGTGTAAAGAGGGGCTTAAGTGTGCGGCGAAGAAGCTATCAAATTACCTTCAGATCTGATATTTCAGTTAATACAAAGTTTAGCCTTTATTTTCAAGGTATCTATATTTCTGAAATCAAAATTGAAGTGAAATTGCAGATCTGGGGAAAGTGGAATGTCTGTACAGTCTTACTCTAATTTTCTTGCCACCAGATGACAGTTTAGTTGTCTGGATGACAGAGAGTCCTGACGTAATTTCTCAGTGCATGGTGCCCTGAGTCCCATGACTGTTGCTAATGCAGAGGCCTTCCGTTTTTCTCTAAGTTGCCTCAGGATTCCCATTCTTCATCTTTCCTGTCTCAGAGCTGCTGTGAGTCCTTTTAACCTATCCCCTTGTCTTCCATCACTCAACACTTCTCATCTAAATACCTTCCTTGCCTTCTACCCAACTATTCCCAAACCGATCCCTGACTCAAAGGCCCAAGCTCATTATACTGACACTTCACCACCTCTTCCTACCCATGTCTGTCTCCAAGAGGCATATTTTGGCATAGATGCGACAGTGCTTCTCTACCCCTGCGGTGCCTGCATCCTGTGGAGGTAGCTGCTGCCACACCACTGCTGCAGGCATCTGCCTATGTCCTTCAGCTTTCCTCTACTTGCACCCTCCCAGCAGCAGTTGTGGCTCTCACTGTGGCAGGGATTTCAAAATCCTGCAGAGAGACTGCATTTATAAAGCATTGCCCTAGATGCATTTCAGAGGAAATGTTCAGGAAAAACAGGGGTAAAGAAAAACCTCCCTGCAGGAGCCCTCTCTTCTCTACAAGTCTTGGAGATTTTCTGGGAGGATCTTTGAGTATTTATTTAGCTTTCTCTCTTAAAAGGGTTGGCAAATGTTTTAGGAGACTTTGGCTTTAACTCAAAACCTTAATATAGTATTAAGGAGAATTACATAATTTAAAGACAGCAAAGGCCAAGTAGGTCACCTAGTGCAACTTCTCAGCAGGAAAATCTTGCACTTTTTAGAGTATTTTGTGGTGCTTTTGTCCAGTCTAGATCTGGTTTATAAGGGATGATGCTTCCTGTACTCCTCAGGAGTCTTTCTGACAATTACATGATTTTAACCTTTAGAAGTCTGCAACATAAGAAGTTTGATACCTGCATCTTTCATTTAGACTACAGAAAATTCTGGTTTACACGGTACTAATTTCACTTATGTATGAAAGCTGAAACATGCTGTTATAGCTCAGCAGCAAAATAAGTAAAAGAAGAAGTGGGTTACTCAGTCATTTTCTCTTTACTCTTCATTCACAGGGAAAAAGAGCTCTGACTAAGCAAGATCTCTCTCATGCTATAATCATCAGTCCACCTCACTGGTTTTCAACCCTTACACCTGCTCTTCTGGCTGAGCATGTTCTCTTTTCCCCCTTCTTTCACTTCTCCTTTTCTTTTTGACCTTTTCAGACATTTCTCAATACCTTTTCTGAGATGCTTTGGTGGATTTTATAAAACAATTCAGTGGTTTGCAAAGCTGTAGGATGCCTGAAGTTCGCAGTAAGTCTTACTTACTGATTTACTATAGTGCAGGAAGGAACTGCTGTTCCACTGAAACCAACAAATATTTTGATATAGATTTCTCTGGGGTTCAAATGCCACCTTATTTCTGCTGGTTTTCAGCTTCAATATTCACTTCCAACAAAATTTGGAAATCACTAATTATGACAAGAATTATTTGATACCATATTTTAAAGCAGCAAATAAGATGTGTCAACTTAACTTTTAACAACTGTGTTAAGCAGGATTTTGAACAAGCAGATCACAGTACTGCAAATTTGCATGTTTAGTTGTGCAGACACGAAAAATTACATTAACTTGAGCAGGACTACACGGAGGCACAAATTATCATGGACGATTGTGCGATGAAGGGCATCATTGTTCACGTGATGCAATGAGAACAGCTAGGCTTGTGTTAGCGTTGAATAAAAACCTCAGGATTTCAATTCTGGGCATTAATTGTAATAAGGACATTCTACCTGTTATGTTTCTCTCTGCAATGAAGAAAGGTAAGAACTCTACTAGAACTGGAAATGAAATAAAGGGATAGCATAAGCACTTATGCCCTCAAGTGCTTGGGGTGCCATTTGAGTCTTAGTATACTATCATCACCCACACCTGGCATATGTGTTGTTGAAATATACTTCTATTTCTTCTCCAGCATATTTTTAGACAGAGCAAAGCATTTTTAGCTTTGATAGTGGATGACAAGCTTTACAATTCCATTTTTAGGGAAGTATCTGCAGAGCATTTAAGCAGAAATGAGTAAGATGTGGCCGGTATCTGTCACACAACAGGCTAGGCCTACTCTTCAGAATTCTTTCTAACTATGTGCCCTAGATGTATCTGAAATAAAGAAAATAAAGTAAAACATTTACTATTATATAATGGGTATTCTGGCTGGGATACCTAGACAAAACACATACAAGTTTTGCCTCATTGTAATTTGATGTGCTCAGTTTTGAAAAGGCACTTTTTTTCCCCATTGGGCTGAAATATTCATAAGAAAAAAAAATTTGCTAAACCTGCATTTTTTCCATGAACAAAACAACGTGAAAACCTAGTAAGTGGCTCAAGTTATAAACTATTAATCGAGTTGACAATTGGACATTATGTTGCTATGAAAATAATGTTTTTGAGTTACCTTAAGTGACTTAATCTTTTTGGAATAAAACATTGAATTTCCAAGCAATGATATTTGTTCTAGTAATCTGAATGCTGAACATGATCATTGTGAATAATGGCTATCATAACTATTATAGGAAGAATTAATAATGACTTTCAATTTTGCTGTAAAATGCTGAAGATAATAGGTATCTTCTGTGATGTACTTGCTCTATGTCTACAAGAGATCAATGTTTTAATGCATATCATTAAACGATGTGAAACCGCTATTCTTCATTTCCTTTGCAAACAAATATAAAATATATACGCTTACGGTGGATCAGGTAGTAAAAGCTCATTAAATTGGGTGTATTTACAGAGGGAGTGCATAGGATATGTCCTTAAAGAGAAATTACATTTTTGGACATGGAAGACTTACAATGAGGTGTAATCGATAGTTAACAGATTCAGTCCAAACTGCAACAGTAAACCAATATGAATAATTCCATATTTAGTTTTTAAAACAGGGCTTTCAAAAACTAAATAGCAATTTGTGTCCTTAAAAAGTGTAGTAAATAATCATCTGGTATCACCAGATAGATTCACGTTGACCATTACAGTCAAACTCTCTTCTTGGTGTAATATGTGAATGCCTGTACCAAAAGAGAGCTAACTTTACTCTTGACAACATAAATGACTGAGACAGAGCAAGTGTGATAGAAAATAATAATGAGGACTTGAGGCTTTATAGTGTTAAATGCCATAGTCTTGATCACATAATAGTTCCTCCTATTTTTCATTTTGTTGTGATAACAAAATTAGAGATTGCTAGTTTTATCTTTGGGATCATGTTCTAATAGCTCAGGACTTGAAGTTAGTGACACTTTGGAGAATTCATGTTCACATATAGTAGGCAATCTGGGAAGGTGAGTAAAATATGTAAAAATGGTCCTATCATTTCTGTGAGTAAACTGGGATTGCAAACATCTATCCCAAAGCTTTGTTTTAGATTTAAATCAGTATTTTCCTGCTCCATTTTTGTTGGATTTTGAGGGTCTCTTTTTTTCTAGAATTTTGTCTAGCTCCATATTAGTTGATTTTGAAATGGATGATTTCCAAACTGTTCCCAAATTGTATATTTTGTGACAGAATCATGGAGAAATGACATTATAATTTTTAATGTATATTTCTCTAAATCCCTCCAAATGTTATTTCTACCATGAAATGAAAGTATGAGGTGTTTTTCTGCTTTCTCAGAAGTCCTAAGTCTACAATGAATTCTGAATTCAGTACATTTCTAGATTCAAATTATGTGTGATTTTTCTCTCTGAAATGCAACAGGAGACTCCAGTACACTAGGCAATACATTTGGGACCCCCCTAGACGTATTGCCCTCTCACAGCCCAGCAGTTTCACCCCAGAATTCTGTTGCCATAAACTGGAAAATTCTAAGGCTGTATTAACAGGATGGCTTTTGGGCACCTTTGAAAATGAAAGCTACCGTATTGGGAGACAGAATCTAACACATCTTTTGCTGTTAATTTAAAATACATATATATATCAATAAAAAGACAGAAGAGTGAGGCAGTTGAAATTCAAGATTCAGATTCTTACCACCATTTGTCTATGTACCTTGAGAAATGAGGAAGAAAACAGCTGTTCAGACTGTCCCTGAGTTTAAGGGAAATGTCAATATTCAGGCTGAACATCTTGTAATAGAATTCCAGTGTGCTTGCTCCCATGCCTGTTGGATATAGATCCTCCATGTCCCAACACCTGAAAATAGAAACAACTTTAAATGTCACATCCTTTCACTGTTTATTGCTATGAGAATAGAGATTAGAGAGTGATATCTACCAGCATTGTATGAATCAACAGTTAGCAGATAGCAAGGTGATCTGTAAGGCAAAAAGGGTCACATATCCACCTTCAGTCTGAAAGATCATGCGTGGCAGTGCTTATTGCAAAGTTGTGGAAAAATCCTATCCACAGAAATCCATCCACCATGAGGGATGTGTATTTTTTTCATTTGCTCCATCTCCCTTCTAAACTTTATTTTAGAATGAAGGCTAGGCTGACTTTGACCAAACAGCTCTCAGGACAGGTGGCTAGCTTGAGGAAGAAAAGGGGCCACAGTGTGGGAGCTGTGGGCAGACAACCACCATTCCTGGCTTTGTGTGCCTCTGTGACTGCCATGTATGCTCAGGTCTTCATGGTTAATTACTACTGAAACTTCACTGAATTAGATGTTTTGATATTTCAAAGCTGTGGGACAGGTTCTGCTTTGAAATGGTCTTTAGTTTTGATTAAATAATAAAATTGTTGGACGATCAAACTTCCTGGATCATTTTCTGAAAAGTCTGTTGAAGCCATTCAGAAACACTGGGGCACGAGGTTAGTTTCCTTCTTTTTCTAGAGTTATCATAGACAAGTGGAGCTTTTATATTCTCAGGTCCTGCTTGCTACATTGGGAAAAGCTGTTGATCTCAGAAAATAACACTTATTTGCTTTCCTTTCCTTTTGATATCTATAAAAGAGCTGCTGTGCATTAATTATAAAAAGTAGAGGCAATTTATCCACCTCAGCCACTCTTGTTTTTCTCACCAACTAAACAGGGCAGCATACTTCATCCTAATTCAATTGATTTTTTACCTACTGGGAGCACAAGTAATAGTAATCTTAGTTAAAGATTACTGCAGTGGGCTTGCAATAGATGTTCAGTAGTTTCAGTGCCATAGTAGTCTTTGATGGCTACACAAATTCCCACTAGGTCTGAAAACATTAAAGATCTAAGGAAAGCTGTTTTCCTTCTTAATGGATTGGACTGAACTCATAAGTTCAGGCTGATACGATTAAATGATGTGCTAAGGAGATGGACTTGCCATATATTTTAGCCTCTAAAGAAATAACTAGTGCTGATCTTTGTATCACATTGGCTAAGAGCATAAAGTTGGACTAGGTGATTCTTCATTTGTTGTATTTTATTTTTTTGGTGTGCACAAGAACAATGTTACAAGCTACTTTCTTTGATTTATTGCCTTTTGAGGGAAAAGAAAACTGAAACCTTAGGTAGGTTTAGGGTATTAGAATGCATTCAGGAAAATTTCTTTGGTTTATACTCCTTTGAAGTCCATTAACAGATGAGACGGGACCTAATTTCATTGTCCCTAATTTCCATAGACATATGATCAAGAAAGGCTGCACATAGTGCAAGATGCCATTCATTTTTTTTGACCTCAGAAGTGTAATCTCCAAAGTATAATGCCTTATGACAAAAGAAGTTCTTGGTGCCATACATATTATTTATCATCCTTGGCTGTTCCCCTTTCTAGCATTCATTACAATTTGGTGTTGTTACATGTATTATGAAATTTGGAGGCATTTAACTACTCATTTTATAAATAAAGTAAAATAAACATTTTGTTCTCAACTTAAATACTTAGAATTCCTACAAAAAACAGATGAAGGATATGGGTTTTTAAGTAATTTTTCTGTACCCCATTTCTCATCTGTACATACATAGAATAACGAGTACAATTTTACAACATTGCTCTACACCACTGTAAGCTATTGCCAATGTCAGAATGTTTGTTCCTCTACTAACAGACACAAATCTCTCCAAAGTTTAGTTTTAGATAAGAATAGTAACAATAATGCAGCCTCTGTTTACTGAAATGTTGCAATGTTACTTCCATTAATGGTAAAAATGTGGATTATCCCACACTTTGTTATCTGCACTGACCATGTGGTTTTGATCATTTGTATCACTTTGTAGAAACTGGAATTTCTTTTCCAGGAATTCCGCTCTTTAGTCTTTGAAGACAGTGACAGTACTGTCATTGACTTTACTGGAATTAGAATATAAACCTTCAGGCTCCATGCAATCTAAATTAAATACACAGCTTCCTTTTTGTTTGTCTTCTATTGCATTTGCGCTGTAATGATTGTTTTCTGAACTCTGAAGATTAGCCTTTCACTAAATAATTTAGTAGCCCATTGGATTTACTTAATTTTCCAGATTCTGTTTTGGTTTGTTTTCCGCCCCCCCCGCCCCCCCCCGGAAGGATCTTGTCAGTCATCTTCTACTGAAAAATGCCACAGGTGACATAATAATAGTCATAAAAGTAACGATTCAACCAATGCTATTTATATTCAGGGCGGGATATGCTGCAATCCAGTTAGAAAGTGGAATGGATTGAACTATGCCATTCTGAACTGTTCTCACAAAACCCTCAAATGGTGATTTCCCTACAGATGTTGTGCAACATTCTTGTCTCTGAAGGAAATTATTTCGATTTATAGATTTGCTCTCTTAAGTGCAGACTATTGAAACCTTAACATCTTATCCATCCTCTCCCTAGAAAACAAAATACCAGTCTTCAGTTTGATTCTCCTAATTTCTGTTACTTTCAGATGTGAAAGTCATTTCTTCATCAATAAAATAAAAATCATCATGATTTCCCCATTGTTAACTATATATCAATGTAAAATCACACAATCACTGAGGCAAAATTACATGTCTTCTAAATGCAAAAATCACAAGGTCTCCTACATGATTCATCTTAGACTCTTTTGGGAATTCTTGAGAGATACAAGCACCTGAGTTCCTCATGGATTCAGTAATGTCTGCTGATTTCTATGGTGCCTTTCAACCTGTGCTGCGTGCACTTTAGAAACTGCCCACACAAGCATGCAGAGGACATAGGATCTTCAGGTCAGGGCCAATCCACCTCTGTGGACCATTATGAAAGTTTTGCTTTCCTTAGAGAAACTAACATCACATCTGAGAAATGTCAGGCTAGAAAGACTCTGAGAATGAGAAACCCACATTTATATTAGTGCCAGAAAAAGCAAGTTACAAGACTTGGTACGTATTTTAAGCACTGTAATGATTACATAGTTTGGCTTTAAGAAACTGAAGGCCCAGCACCTCAGGGAAGGATTTACTTACTGTGCAGCAGCATGGTTTTAGGTATAGTGTGACATTAGCAAGTTTGTCTGAAAAAAATTTCAAGATGTAGTACTAAAGATGACCAATTTTTTTTTCTCATAACTCAGAAGGCAGAGGGAAAACATGGAAAGTAGTAACACAGTTATTAATCCCTAATTAAGCTGCAGTTGATTATTTTCTTTAGATTTTTCTGGGCTTGATGTCTTTGTTTCTATGGCAAACTGTCAGGGTAAATGAAAGAAAATTACTAAGCAATGCCTTGCATGATGATCATGTGTCATACTTTAACTCCTCCACAACATGCATATAACTCACTCTTTGGAGCACACTGAGGAGTATAAGAGCACAATGCTCTTACTCTTTGTCATAGACTATACTGCCAGGAATGGAAATCAGTCTCATTGACCTGTAATTTCCAGAATGCCTTCTACATCCCTTTCCATGGATAGAAGTTAAATTTGCCATCCAGCTCCAATCCAGGGGCTGCTTGTAATAGCAAGTTACACAATGTGGCTAGCAGTCCTGTGGTTTCATATGCAAATTACATTTGATCCTGGTGATTTGTTAACATATAGCTTAATTATTTGGTCTAATACTTCCTGTATACTTGCTTCAAACTCACCTTGCACTTCTGACTTACCTGCTATAAAGGATGCATCAGGTATGGGAATCTCCTCATCTTCTTCACCAGTAGACTAATGGAGACAATCATTGGGCTTTTCTGCTGTAGCCTTATCAACCCTCAGTGGCACTCCTACATATCTGACATTAAGCTATTCTGTCATTTCTGTAAATAGCTTTCTGCTTTTCATATACTTAATAAATTTTCTACCATCATTTTTCATCTTTTGGTAAGTGTCCTTCCTAAGTGTGGTTTCCCCCTCTACTCTGCTCTCGTGAGACCCCACCCGGAGTACTGTGTCCAGTTCTTGAAGCCCCTAACACAAGAAGGACATGGAGCTGTTGGTGCAGGTCCAGAGGAGGGCTATGAAGATGATCAGAGGCCTGGAGCGCCTCTCCTAGGAGGACATCATCCTATGAAGACAATTAAGGGACCAGAACATCTCTCCTATGAGGAAAGGCTGTTTAGTCTGGAGAAGAGAGGACTGAGAGGGGATCTTATTAATGTTTACAAATATCTGAAGCATGGGTGTCAAGTAAAAGCAACTAGTCCCTTTTCAGTGGTGCCTTGTGATAGATGAGGGGCAATGAACACATACTGGATCACAGGAAGTTCCACCTCAACATGAGTAAAACTTCTTTACTTTAAGGGTGACAAAACACTGGAACAGGCTGCCCAGAGTGGTTGTGGAGTCTCCTTCTTTAGAGACTTTCAAAACCCACCTGGACACATTTCTGTACGGCCTGCCCTAGGTGATCCTGTTCTGGCAGGAGGGTTGGACTCAATGATCCCCAGAGGTCCATTCCAACCCCTAACACTTTATGATTCTATGATTCTATGACAGGCTGAGGCAGAGATGTTGTTTAGCCTGGAGACGAGAAGGCTCCAGGGAGACCTTATTGTGTCCTAGCAGGAACTGAAGGGGGCCTACAAGAAGGATGAGGAGGGACTTTATACAAAGGCCTGCAGTGATAGTATGAGGGGTAATAGTTTGAAACTGGAAGATGGTAGATTTGGATTGGAAATAAGAAGGAAATTCTTTACTCTGAGGGCAGTAAGAGACTTGAACAGATTGCCCAGATGTCCTGGTTTGAGTTAGAACAGAACAATTCTGTTCAGTGATTTTACTTTTCAGCTCAGTTCCTTTAACTAACTGCACTTTCTAAAATTAGCAATTTTTGCTGGCAGTGCCTGCATCCAGCAGTGATAATACTCGATGTTTAGAGTTAGTACCAGGAACTGGTGTGCAGACCAAGGCCCCCGCTAGATCTTGTGTGCCACATTGCAGGGTGCAAAAAGTAAAAGCCACATCTGCATGGAGGAGCAGACAGATGGGTGCCCTTAAACTGACCAAGGGGTTATTTCATCCCATAGATGCCATATTCGGCTGTTGGGGGCCTTTGCTCAGTTGCTCTCGGCTCGGGGGCTCTTACTCGGAGCCCTTGCTCACATTCTTCCTCATTCCTTCAATGGCTGGAAACCAAGGAGGACTCTGTTCTTTCTGCCTTCGATCCTGATCGGAGTGTTCCTGCATCCAGTACCAGAATCCAGCTCTTGAACACGGTTCCCATCTGCTGTTGGGCACTGTCTGCAACTTTCGTGGTGCCTGCTTCACAATTCAGTGGTGATGGTGACATACTTGTCATCAGGGGGGTTTGGGTTCGATATTGATTTTGTATATATTTGTACATATTCTATTTTATTCTTCTTATTATTTTCCTTTTCATTAAAGCTGCTCTAGTTTCCTTTTCTAATAGATAAGTCTCTCTCTCCCTTATTCCTTTTCTCTTCCCCTTTGGGAAGGGAGGGAGTTTAACAGAGAGTGTCTGTTATAGGTTTTAGAGCTGCTCTGACCCAAAACCACGACACCAGGGAAATTGTGGATGCTCCATCACTGGATGTGTTCAGCTCCAGGTTGGATGGGGCCTTGAGCAACATCGTCTAGTGGGAGG
>VWZK01008304.1:0-69069 GCA_013396935.1 Baryphthengus martii
TCTCTTCTTTGCTTCGCTTCACTCCTCCTCTCTCTTCTTCTTCTCTCTTCTCTGTCTTCAGCATTTTATTGTGCATGCCACTGCAGTTGTGAACTCAGGTCAGACATGCCCAGGTTCCCAAAGCTTCCTTGCTGGAACAGAAGTTCTCTGTTCAGCATGCCTACAACTGGCATGCTTGCTTTTGGGCATTATAGCACTGAGCACCACAACTTGTCTGTTATGTGCTGGAGCTGGGTTCAGGCTTCTAGCTCATGGTTGCAGTTTCAACTGGTGGAAGTCTCCGTAATAGCTCCTTAAAAAAAAAGGGAGATATTTAGCATTGCAAATCATGAGGACTTTTGTGGCTTGAACTCTAAGTTATTCTTCAATTCATCACTCCGAGACAGATTTGGCAGAATTGGGTTGCTGGCTTGTGCTGTAACTGGTGGAATTAAAAATTCTGAAACTGCTGAAATCCTCTTTAGAGCCTAGGGATTAATAACGTGGCTGCTGTTAACTGTGAGTGCTGTTTCTGTGCCACAGTAAAGAGACCAACTACTCAAATACTCAATTATTCTGTCAATGTATTCCAGATCTCTGGGCACCTCTCCTCATTCTATTTTCTGTCTCTAACTCCCTCCACTTTGTTTCATTTTCCGGTGCAGATTCCTTGTGCTCAGTTCTGTTCTGAGGCAAGGATAATGTGCTACTACAGATAAATTGAAAAACCCTGAATGTCCCCATTTTACATCTGAAACAATAAGAGTCTGGATCGAAACACAAGACATTTCTGAATTTTCTGAGTGTACTTCATGCAAGGCAAACCTAATGTGGAAAGAGATCTGGTTTTATTTTTATTTTTGGTGACACTGATTGTTTTTTCTTGCTGTTTCAGGCTTTATTTAAAAGGTCACAGTGGAACAGCTGGAAAACAGAGTAGCCTGATCTTACATGGTGCTGAATTCAGTACAAAAGATGCTGACAATGACAATTGCATGTGTAAATGTGCTCTCATGTTGACTGGAGGTGAGTACAACTCTGAAAATATGTGGTACATCATTGGTAGGAATTTACTATTTTCCTAAAGCGACCATGGATGAAGTTGCATTCATGGATGTGCAAGTACTGTGTGAAAATTCCTATTATTTTTACACCTACTCTTTTCTATATATAGCAATAGTGCCACTACCTCAAGATTCCTATCAGCAGGGAAGGGATTTTTCAGAGATGCAGTCAGTATACTTCCAGACTGAAACTGTTGCAATGTCAAGGAGGAAAGCATAAGTTAGTGTTATTGTTGGGGCAAGAAAGGCGAAATAAGAGAGAAGAAGCTAAGAGACAAAGAAGGGGGAATAACTTTGTTGGAAGAGGGAGAATCAGCCAGAAAAAAAGAAAAGACAAAATGAAGGGAAAGAGTAATCAGAAGGTAAAGTCTAAAAGCAATCAGAGTATGGACTTGCAGTATATTACCTGTTTCACTTAGCAGTGTGATTCTGTTGCTGAAATAATTGTACTGATTCAGCTTTCTGTCTTACATGAGCATAATGCATACATACATACATAGTGTAATGGCTAGTTCACTCATCTGTGAATGACTAGACCTGCAACCCCTTATTCAAATTGTGGCACTTAGCTGTTTTGGAGGATTTAAAACAGCATTCTTAGTGAGCTGAGTTTCTTCAGAAGGAGAGAAAAAAGACTCAAGGTGGGAGAGAGCACAGAAAAATTATACTGGGACAATTTAAAGCAACAAATTGCCAGCAAGTATAGTGTATACGACTGATATTTTTTTCCTTCCAATGCAGAGGAGGAATGTATGAGATTTTCTCCCAAGACAGACACCTAAAGCTCTGCACATGAGTGAGAACTTTCATTGGCAAATTATGCTTATTTCTACTCCCTCTATGGGCAAACTCATTTTTATCTCTAGGATACCATGTAAAAGCAGAAATCTTAAATTGGGATTCTTTGGTTCATTGACTGTATGACCAAAAAAAGGCCCTTATCTTCACATCTGATCTTCTTTGGAGACTCTCAGTGATTTCTAACTTTCCTGGAAAAAAATCGTATAACATATAAATTGTTCAGTATTTTGGATCAAACTGTTAAACTGATATTGTTTGTGGTTACTGGTACTTTGACCGAATCTAGCTCTGGCCACATTCAGACATATATGAGCCTCTAAAGTTATCATCTACTAACAGAAGATGGGTTCCCACTTTATAGCAAATACACATCCTAGCTCCTCATTCTCTTTTGCTGATTGGAAATTACTCAGTTGGGAAAGTCTTTAAGTAGTCAATTTTTCAAATTTTCCTAACTTCCTTTAGTGACATAATATTAAAAGTCAGGATGGAAAACTTCCTCCGGTAGACAGGTGACCAGACCTTTTCATTTCTATCAAAAAAGAAGCTAACCAGGTAGTTCTGGATAAGATAATGAATAAGAAGTCAATAACTTATTTTAATTAAAAATATTGACCTTTCCCTTTAGAGACGGTGCTAAATTAAAGTGTGTTGATTCCAAGGCAGGCCAGAGTCTAGTGAGAAGCTCCTAAATGTGAATTGTGTTTGTGCTGAAGTGCAGACTCATTCCTCTATCTGAGCTGCCTGGAAATACCTCTGCTCCCAGACAGCTAATTCTGGGAGCTGAGGGTTTTGTTTATTTTCCTGCCCTGACTTCTGTGTCAGGTCAATGCCCCACTAAGGTCAGCCTGCTGTTGAACAACCATTCCACAAGGTTCACATATATTTTGCTGTAGCAGTCCTGTAAATCAACAGGAAAAGCACGTATTGGAATATACTGGTAGCAAATGAATGGAATAAGGACGGTGGGGGAGAATTACCAAAGGCTGAGAAAACCACAGATAGAACAAATCACTGCAGAGTAAAAGGAGATGTGCAGGGAGCTTTTGGACATAGATGAGTTGAGTCTTTTGGACTAGACTCTGAGTACTAGTCTTTTGGAGACAGACTGTAAAGCACTGGGTAATTTGTAGTTCTTCAAGAAGAGAAAGACTTTAATCATGCTAGAATTCTTCTTAAACACTCTGCTATGCTTTGATCCTTGAAATTTCTTTCTCATTCCTTAAGAAATATCAGAAATTGAATTAAATACCAAAACATTTGTTTAGTGGGTAGATTTCGGGTTTGTACCACAAAGACTAATTAAGAAAAGTAGCAATGTTAACAGGTTTCAGAAAACCTCTTTTTTTTTTTTTCCGAAAGATATCAGACTGTCTGTTAGTTTTGGCAACATCACAGAGAGCTCTTTAATGATGAATGATATGAAATCGACAGACAGGTTTCTAGCTATCTTGACAGTTTGGGTGAGCCTATTATCTCTACGAGGTGAAATGAATATATTTATGTCAGGAATAAAGTCTGAGATAAGCTGAAGCTCAAGACTGTGATATGGTTGTAGCCAAGACTGAAAATAAAAATGTAAGGAAAACACACATTTCTCTCTGTGATCTTACTAGTTGTCAGTTTTATTTGGTCTATATCAAAACTATTATTCTCTCTCCTCCTTTCTCTCCTCCCTCTTCCCCAGAATAAGAAATTAAATATGGGGAGGATAATACAGTAGCATCAACAGAGTTTTGTGTGTGTGTGTTTCTTGTCCTTTTAAGAGCCGTGCTATGCTACTTGACTCTATCTTAACATTGATTTTAGGGCATGGCTTCAAAATTATGTGCATGAGCTGGATTTTTAGCCCCTGTGAACTTTACAAGGTAGTTAAACATTTTAGCTGTTTTTTTGTGCTTTGGAAAATTTAAACAAAGCCTGGTTGGTTTATTTTAGAGGAAGACAAAGCATATTTATTAAAATAATTTCTTCATTTAAACTTAACATTTGTCAAAATACTAAAAAAAATGTTTATTTCATGAAAATACCTGTTAAGAACTGATACAATATCTCAGGCCAGTAAACTGAAGGAAGTTTATGTTTCAAAGCATTATTCTGATTAGTACACCAATGAGCTATATACACGTCTTTTTAGCAAGAAAGAGCACTTAAAATGTAACAAACTGTCACCAGAATGAAGCACTGAGTAGATGTCCAAGACACTTTAGATAGATTTACATTTGGACACTTATCATCTCTGGATCAGATTCGTGGGCACAAGGCCAAGTTAGAGCAACCCACCAGGATACCACCTGTCAGATGAGCCACAGAAATTGTTTGCACAATTGGTTTCAGTCACTGGAGTGTGATTCATAGTAACTCGGCCCATAATGAAAGAGTCTCAAGGTGATTTGCTTTGTCTTGCATTGGCTGCGGTCTGATGATAAGTGAAAATGTTACTAAAATTCTGGTCTCTGAAATAGTTTGAGAAAGTGACAAGGAGACATTCTAGATGTTTTATTAGGATGAAATAGCATAGAATTATTGAAATAACTTTTTTTTTTATCTTACTGGAAACAAAGGTCCATCCAGCTGCAGTCTCCTGTCTCTGACAGCAGTCAGCATCAGATGCCTCAGTACAGGCATAAGAACAATGCAAATAAATGATGCTTCCTTTGAGTATTTTCCCAGTATGTTTTGCGTCTCTGGGGCTTCCCAAGTCAGAGATGGTTCCCATGTACTTAGTAATCCTCAGTGGTTTTCTCTCTATTAAGTGAGAGACTGCTCAGTGACAATTCCAGTCAGTGGTGTAATTGCTGCCTGTTGTTTCACTGTCTTTTTCTCCAAGTGGTGAATGTTATGAATCTCTGGCAAGAATGGTATGGAGGTTTCTTGTCAGGACTTGGAGGGAAGTTCTTGGCTGAATATAGAAATCCGCCTGTACATTATCCAATCAGAAAAAAAAATGTATAGTTTATCTTATATTTTGTTTGAAACCAAAACTTTGAAAGTAGCAACCTCAGCACACTTGAAGATGTCCGGTTTGAACCCCTGGATACACATCTACTTACATAGGAAACCATAAATTTTTAGGTTTTATGCATATTGTTGCTTTCATAAAGAAGTTATTTAGAAGAATCATTTATATTGCCTAACATTTTAATAGAAAAAGATAACAACTATACAGATAAGAAGTAATAGGAAAATTATTTGATTTATGCTAAAAATACTAGAAATATTTCATTAGACATATGACTACTCAGCAGATTAACAAAGCCATTGCTATATTGCTGTTTGTCAGTGCTAAGTATGAACGATAGTTATAAAATATTAGAAGAACATCAAGAATTGATTAACTTAAAAGTTATTTTATTTATATATTTAGAAGACCAGAACATGGTCACCAGTCCACAAGTTTCACCTTATTTTTACCTCATAAAAAGGTCCTTATGAAAAGGACTGTGTTATCCAGTTCATATGAAAAGCTAATACCACTTCATCTTATATCCTGGCAGCTAAATTCTGATTTGATCTTCAGAATGTCAAGAACCAATTGCTAAGTGATAGTCTGGTCAAACCAAGAGTCCCTTTCAAAGCAGATTGTACCTATTTGTTTCTGTCTGTCTGTTCATCCTCAAGTTTTCCAGTGATAATCATTCTCATAATACAATCTGTTACTGAGTTTAGCTACACTTAATATAAGAAAATTTTGCTTATTGACTAAACTATTTCTATGATAACTTAAGTGTGTTCCATCTTGTCCTACTCTCCTTCATTGGAAAGAATAGACCATTCCTTTGCATTCATTTGAGAAGTTGCCTTTTTCAACAGCTGTTTTTTGTATGAATTTGAGATTGTTGGCAATCTGTCTTTTGAATTCTGGGCTAAACAACTCTGAATCTTTCCTCTTACATTCGCTCTTTTGTACTTTGTTTAGCGTCTCCGCATATAGCTTGAGGTGTCATCCAAAACTGCACCCAGTCTTCTAGCTGAGAAGTCACCGATGCAAAGTCAGACAGAGTCTAAGTATTACCATCTAACTTTAAAGCACAGAATATCAGAAACATTGAAATCTTTCATAAAATAAATGTCTTTTGAGCGAAGAAGACTATTTCAATACTTTTGCATTAGAAATTCTTCTTAATGGCTTTGTTGTCAAATGCACTAAATTTTATGGACAAACCCAGAAGACTAAAAATAAATATTGGCTTTTCATAGAATCCATTTATCCCATAAACCCCTACAAATGTACTATTCAAACATACCTTGGATCTTATTCAATGGATTGTATTGATCTTGCTGCATGTAGAGGCATTCGGTGTGCTCATGAGGGAGAGCAGAGATGCGTGTGAAGAAAGGTTTTGCATCAAATATGCAGGGCTTAGACATCTTTTAGACCATGAAAAGGATCTAAGAACCCCTCATCAAACCTGAGTGATTATTAGCAGGTTTCCAATGCAAGCTAGGTTTACAGCACACTCATGAATTGATGAGCACTAGGTTGCTAACAAAGAATTTTACATACATACACGTGTAACTACTATTTATACAAGTCAAAAAAAGGAAAGTTGTCGACTTTGCACACAGAAGACTTTTTTAGGTTGCTTTTGATGAAAAAAAGGTAAAATCTGTCAAATAAAAACTATACTTCTGGTTTCAGAAAACCATTATAAAAGATGACTGGATTTCTTCTTGTAGTCTCATTGCTCATTTGAGCAATGCTCCTTTATTAGGTGCAAGAATTTGTAGAAATTGTCTCAATACACGTTTGTATTTGGATAAAGGTATCGTACAAGCAAGTCTGTGAAGCTGAACTATACTGTGATAGGTGGCTGAAGTAAGCCAAAGCATTCAAAATACATTTAATGAAGAAAGCTAACATGAAATTTAACAACTTCCCAGTGGTAATAGCAACACTAATTAAAGACCTAATCATAAGAGTCCACAAAGCATGAGCACGCTGTAACTGCTCCAGAAGAGCATCTGTCCACAGGAGAGATTCAGGTTTATTTGTATAGATGAACTTTCAGCCAGTTTATCAATGTATTACCTAAATTATTTCTATTTGGGCAATATAATTCATAACCTAAGGATTTGTACAGCACACAGAGTAGTAGTGCTGCTTGTACTATAAAATTATTAGAGGTGAGTTAACCTCAAAAGACTGAACTACCCTCAGTTCAAACAAGCAATTAGTGACTTTGTGATCACAACAACTTGAAGCAACTGCCTGTGTTTCTGGATAAAAACTTTCTTAACATTCTCATGAAAGCCTCCTCTTTACCACTTCATTAGTCACTTAAAATCTTGCTTCTATTATTATTTCTCATAATGCCCATCCTTCATGATTCTTATACATGACTCAAATATCCCATGGAAATCATTGCCAAAAGTTAGCTTTGAGCTTAAACTCTTACTGCTATTCAGAAAAGATATTTATTTTTGAAGGCCGTCACCTTGCAGTTAAACAAACTTATTCATGAGCAGAAAATCCTGTAAACTCCAGAAAATAAGCCAACATCTAGCTACTTGGAGTCTTTCCTTGGGTCAGATGGTCTCACAGCTCTGGAGCTACTTTATTTGGTGTTTTCTGCAGTGGCATTACGACAGGTGTCTCTTTCAGAAATCTCTTTTTTGTAGTCCTCATAGCTACCAAGAAAATCACTGCTTCCATTCCTCTTTTTCCCAATATACAAAGTGTCTGAAAAAAATATTTACATCTATACAAAGATATATATTTTGGTGTTGAGACAGGCAGTAGGAAGCTTTGTGATAATCTGAGGCACTATGGTGAATGAAGTGCTTTTAGACGACTACAGGGAAGGATAGAGAGAAATAATTATGTGGAGAAAATAAAACACTTGGGAAAAAAAAGAAGACAGAGAGAAGATAATCCAACATTTTAATGTAGTATTAGGAAAAATCTTTTTTTAAAGAAAAGAATAATAGTTTAACAAGAACAGTATAGTAGAAAAGAAAAAGATGCTCATTAAGGCACATTTTGAATAAAAAATACTTATTTAGGAGAAATCTATGATGAGAGATTTAAGCAGGTCCTCACAAAATGTTTGTAAAATTTTGTGCTTCTTCATTCCACTTTTAACATGGATTTTGCAGGGCACTGCTGAAAACCTTCTCCCCAAAAAGGCCATTTATGCTGTTGCTGTTTCCTCAAGATGAAATGGTAACTAACACAGCTTGCCATGTCTTCATCTCAATACCATAAACAGAACCCAGCTGCATCTCTGTTCCAGCTTTGAAAAATGAGGATTAGATTTTCTCTGTTTAAATTTGTCTTAAGTTTCTACAAAATTATACTCTGGTTACAGTAAAACATCAGCTGTACAGCATTCTCTTTCTTTGGTTATTGCCCCCTAAGGTATAACATTGTAATCAAAGAGAGTTCAATTGTATCAAAACAGAGGTTTGCCAGAATTTGTCTGGCATAAATTCTTCTCTCCAGATTTCATTATGAAGTGTTACTTCTGAAAAAAGCCTGCTAAGTATTATCCAAAAGCAAAGAAATTACAAGACAAGAAACATAAATTGTGTGGATCTGAACACAACGGACAGGGTAAGCACTGGATGTAAAGGCTAATCTCAGTTAATATCACATCAGTAGTAGTTTAAAACTTTCATACAACGCCTTCATTGTAGGTAGATAAAAGGCTAACCACTGTTTACGATGAAATTAGAGGGTTCACTGGGACAGCACACACTGTCTAAAAGGAGCTTCTCACAGTTTAAATCCATTTCCAGAAGTCAGAGTACGAAATATGCTGAAAATTTAAAGTTCTGCATTTCAGTTCACAGTGACACCTGCAGAATTCAGTAGCCACTCTATAGATTATTGTTACCAGCGGTACTTGAAGAAGGTTTGCAAGGGGTCCTAGGATGATTACAATGCTGTGATATGCAGGCTGAAATAGCTTTTTTAAAATAAAGTGACGTTTAACTACCAAAAACAAAAGCTACCACCTGATCTTTATATTCTCATTTGCCTTCATACATGAATACAAATGTTCAATACAACCATATTACATGGAAGATGCTTAAGACCTGTGTTAAAGATTCACAAATCCTACAGGTCTTACTATGAAAAAAAACAGCATAAATCTTTCTGACAAATAGCACTTCTAGCCATTGAGGCTGATGTATTTTTGACATGGGGAATATTAGCTTTTTACAGTCTGGGGATTCATTCCGCCTTCCTAAGTCTGAACTAAGCATCTATCTTTTACATTACATAGATAGCCTGTAAAATGTTGCAGAGAAAATTCTTTTTTCATCAAGATATACAGCAAAACTCCCACTACTTTCAGTGGAGTCAATGCGTCACCTAGTTTATCTTTGTCAGTTTGTGTTCTGTAATCTCAGTGTTGCCAAGTTTCATGTTATTTGGAATTCTCCTTAAAACTCTAACTCCCGTAGCAATCTAAAATTCACCTTAAAAAAATCTTTGAAAATATCTTGAAGATGTAGACAAGAGAGTTGACCGATCAATTTAATCTTAAAGCAACAATTTAAAATAGATCTGGAAATTCACACTGAGTTCACTACTGAACTCCACTTTCTCCATTGTTTAAAAACATATATATCTTTACTGCAGAAGTCTAAAGGTGAGATGACATTTTTTTGCATACAGTTTTGAACCAAAGCTATGCTTCTAGCAATTATGAATTTTCTATATTCAGTCATACAAATGGTAGCAAAACCTCTGTCATTGTTAGTAATAATTGTGATTATTTGGTAAACATTTCTGGTTTAATTTCCTTTCTGTGTTAACAGAGCATTCTCAAAGGAGGAGGTATGGCTCTACATGCATTTCTTTTGACAGAAAACTCAGATTAAAAAGTACCTGAGCTGTTACACCTCTTTTTTATGATAACTTCCCAGTTACCTCTGCTTCAGTTATGCCAACACAAGGGTTCATAAGGCCTTTCCGTAAACCATATTGCTGGTTCGTCCTCAGAAAGCAATGTTCTGGATTTTTTTTCTAAATCTATGTCACATCACTTTTCAGAACAGTCTTACAAGGCAGCTATTGGAGCAGTGAACTAGAATCATAAGCATCGGGGCAAGACATTTCTTACCCCATCTTTCCGGTTGAATGAAATATACTCAATTGCACACAGAGTTCAAAGGATTAACAAGTAGGAAGGCGCTTCTTGCTGGGAAAGAGCAGGCAAGTTAAGGGGCAGAAAAGGCAGTTAGCAACTTTCCAAGCCTAACCTTCATATCAATCAGTAACATTTTAACTATGTTTTTGTAGTCAATAGGTAACTAGTAATTTTCTGCTACACATAGACATGCAAATAAAGTGTCTACAACCCTATTTTCAAAAGAAAACCAAAACAATTGAATGGACATGTGTTGACTTTCTAAGTGCCAGGTGGAAACTTGTCCAGAGGCTTTGCAGAGAACTGAACAAATCTCAAATTGATCTGAGTGAGGACACTCTTGATACTGCTGCCCTAAAAGTGTTCAGCAAATTTCAAGATGAGTATTAGGTGACTCAAGATTTAATTTAGATTTTCACATTCAAAGTAATAAAATCAAGGACTGAATGTCATCCTTCTGGCCCAAACTGTAAATGCAATGAATGTATCTTGAAGTTGAACGTACTGTCACCTAAATGCATGCACGCTCAGGTAATCATCTAAATCCTATATCAATGCACACAGATATTCTGACAAACTGTCAGCAACTTACAGTATTATAGTCTTCTTCACCTAGTCCTTCCATTCGTTTTCTGAGTCTTGTTTACATATTTATCATGTCTTAGAGAAAGAGTCTACCCATCTCCTTGTACACGGTTCTGAATCCTCATTATCTATTACTATAATACCAAAATTACTATAACAAGGCAGCACCACCATATGCATAACCCGTGTTTGCTAAGAACATCTAACCTGGGAGCAAAGGTAAACTGAAAAACTGAACAATCACAGTTAAAGGAATGGAAAAGGACTAGTAAATAAAATTAAATCATACTTAAAATAACCAAGCAAGTGAAATTATGTAAAATATGTATGAATTATAGCCTTTTTCTGAGGTTTACGCGAGATGAGTGGATGGATATGCAAAGCAGTTTATTTGTCTTTGTTGTTCCTGCTCTTGCTTTGCATACTGTTTATAAAATCAGCATACGTTAGGACTTAAATACTTTTCCAACTCTGTAAACACAAGTGTGAATTTTGCAGCACTGCTGGCTATAAAATGGCACAAAAGAGCAAAAAAGACAATTATGAAAATACTCTCACCACCACCACAGCAGGAGTGTTTGTGAGCTTGGGAATACCAGAATTTGCTAGTCAGCTAAACCTGTAAAACAAAATAAAAATGCTTAGTGCACTTTGTAGTTTGTTTGTCTTAATGGTTTCAGGATGGTGGTTTGATGCCTGTGGCCCCTCCAATCTCAATGGGATGTTCTACACAGCTGGACAAAACCATGGAAAGCTCAATGGCATCAAGTGGCATTACTTCAAAGGCCCCAGCTACTCCTTGCGCTCCACCACCATGATGATTCGGCCCTTGGACTTTTAAATACATTCAGTGGTGAATCCTAGAACAAACCAGGACAACACTGCCCTCAGCAGCACCACTATCACAGCCTGAAGGTAAAAGGTGAAGGGCTTCTTGAAACCAACACATAGGAGTGATGCAAAGTCTCTTCTTTATCACTCCATAACCTGCAAAAACTCCCCAAAAGTCACCTCACGTTTTGATGACTGAGAGAGAGTTGGTTTAGAAGAAGGCGATTGCAGTGGTCTTCCAGAGAAGAACAGATGGATCTAGTTATTCTGCCCAACCTTGATGCTTGTCAGTGGATGTCTTTTTTTTTTTTTTTTTTAATAAGAGATGCAAAATCATACCTGATTATTCAGCAACGGCATCAGAATTTGAAGAACTGAAACATATCAACCACAGTTTATTGAGTAGAACATTATTCATCAGTGAAATGCCAGCATTATACCCATGAAAAAGTATTACAGACACACCTTTATTAAAACTCATTTTAAAGCACTCAAGGTGATGACTCCAAATACTGTTTTTCTTAAATGAACTGAATATGAATGGTGGGTGGATTTGTGTTAATACCAGAGTCAAATAATTTGTGCAAATATTATTCTTCGTTAAATCCTTTAAGGACAGGTTTCTCATAAATAGAGTCAAACATATGAAGAATGATAAGGGTAATAAGCATAAATTATTGAGTTGCTCTGTAGAGGTAAATCAGATAATTGGCATAATCCCTGAGCTAGGATTTATAGCATGATAACAAAAGTAGCTGTGTTTTGGGGTTTTCCCCTTCTTTTCTTAAAGGCAATCTGAATGTCATGTAGAAAAATTAATGGAAGGTTTAAAGAATGTGAAATATTATCCTAAAGAAAATATAGGATTTTGCATGGAATAATTCCATCAAAAGTACACGGGAAAGAAAACTGTTAGGATATATAAAAATTACATAAATGCATAGCTTAAAGCAATGGATTCATTTTACAATATCCTTGCATGTGAACAATTTATCATTATTTTACTTCTTGTTGCATTTTTGTGAGTATCAGAAGCATGCCTGTTCTACACAGTGTTTAGGCTACAACTATAAAAATTACTCATCAGAACTGTATAGAAAATAAAGAATTGTGGACTTGTAAATAGCGTGTTTATATTTCCTGTAGTGGTCATCTAATTTGTATAGGCAGCCCTGACCCTACTTAAAGGGTGCAAAGCCTCGAAAGGATATAAATATTAAAAGAACTTTAAAAAACTTCACACAGATTGCTACCAAGTAATTTTCTTGTATTAAAATATTGCAGGAATGTAGAGTAAGATGCGCAATCCAACTATTGCAAAAGATTAAGTTCTTATAACAAGCATCAAAGGAGCTGGGTGGCCCATGAGGGTATAGAAACAACTCTTTCCATTTATAGCACCTTGTGATTTAGTCATATGAATAAAGTCCATTTGGGATTGTAACTTGCAGTCACTCTACTGATATATATAAAATGAAAAAGTTTGCCCTGCTCCCAATTAAATCAAAAGTAACATTTTCTCCGATTAAATTGGGACCAACACGACACACAAAATCTGCAAGTTTTTTTCTTCTCTGTTTGTGGCTTTGTTTCACTCACTAAACTGTTCCTGAGATCAAGCACAAGAAAGATCTGATTCTTTTTTAAATTATGATGATAACAGAGTAACTACCTTTCTCCCCCACCCCTTTTTGTTTGTTTGGGGTTTTGTTTTAGCAGTTTATTTCTATGGAATAGAAAAAAAAATGTTTGGATTTTTTTTTAAACAATGCTTTTGAAAGATTGCAAGGCCCCGCAGGGTTCTCTGGTTTTGTTACAATTTGATGTTTGTTTGGGTTAAAGTGGGAAGATTTGGGGTTTGTGTATTTGTATATATTTATATATATATTTGAAATAATCTTACCTAAGGATTAATTTGTTGGTTTATGCTGAAAAAGTTACCAAACTACTCCTTACTCAGCAGTTTCTTCACAGAGCTAGTTTGTCTCAATTTCCAGTGATTTTTTGAAATTATCTTCATTTATGTGCAAAACATGTGATCTGTCTTCCTCCATATTCTCAAAAGATATATTTTTGCAGGTCTGCAAGTTAGGGGTACCATTGTGGCAGATCCTTTTGCAAAAGGCAAAATACATTAAAAATCAAAAGCATGATATTTACTGTTTATTTATCTGGGTTTGAAAAAAAATGTGGATTTGGTTTTGTATCCTTTATAATAAAACTATTTTTAAAATTGCTAAGTCTGTGATTTGATTTGCTTTAAGTATACCTTTCTATGATGGGCTGACAACATTTTACAGGCCATCATCTCTTCTTATAAGAAATATTAATACATCTAGACAAAGCCTAGGTAGCGAGTCTGGTTAAAGGTAGTCCAGAAATTAGTATTTCTAACTTTTCAAATCCATGTTTCAGCATTTTTTTATTCCATTTTTTTGATTAAATTTACAGATTATATTTCTTATTTTAAGTTCAAATCATACAACTCTCTATCAATCTTTAAAATAAAACGTTTCTTTAATTCCACAGGCAAGGATACAAATTGAATGACTGTGATACATGTTTCTCTTGCTTTAGTATGTGCTCTTCTATCATCCATTCAATTATGTCACGTGACAGTGACAAATTTCCACTGATCTTTTAGCCAGAAATGCTTCTTGCTTGTATAGTCAATTTATCCTCATTTTCTCAGGAATTTTTGCTTAGTTGGACTTGTTCCTTTTATTAATTTGGACCAACCCAACTTTTTAAATCAACACTAAAGCTGTGAGCAACTACATACATTAAAACCACATTTTGCTCCTTAAGTTGGACATGTGTGTACTGCATGAATTGGAGTTAAAAATTAGTAGAAATTATCTTTCTGCATTTGTTTTTTATTAAAATATTGCTTGCCTTGAAATCCACTGAAAAACAGTCAATGGTAATAGTAAATTTAATGTTTACCCTTGACAGTAAATTTCTTCCTGTTTTATAAAACAGAAGCACACAAAACTTTCACAGATCAATAGATGTGTTTTTCATAGCATATAAATCCTTAATTTTTAATCTCTTCTAAGACCGGAGATGTAATTTAAATACACACTTTTCTAAGTGCCCTAGCATCCAGTACTGGCCTCTTAAGTAGGCAAGTCATCTGCATTTATAATCATCTGTACAACAGGTTTCCAAGACACAGTTCCTTAAAAAATCCTTGCAGTTATAAAAAAACCTTCTTTCTCTGCAGACCTGCAGCTCAAACCAGAGCTCTGACCATGGCTCAGATAAGTTCTTTTGGGATTGGCACAGCACTCACTTCTCCTTTGGGAAGAACAAAACTAAAACAGCAGTCACAAGAGGTTAACTCTCTAGGGAGGGTCAAGCACAATTTACAACCAAACCATGCTGCAGTTGTGTCAGATGGCGTTCCTGCCCACCAGCTTTTACATGAGCTGGGCAGTTTGAGGAGAGAGGGGGTAACCCCTGACTAGAGCTGGTGCTGCTAGTATTGCCTGACTCTGACCTGTGGTGTTGAGGTGCTGGGGTCTGAATGCTGAGCCCTGAAGTGAACTTGACATGTGGATGAATCTCACAACCAGGTAAAAGGACTAAGGCTGGACAGGTGCCTCCTACTATACTCAAGGGCAAGACTGGGTTGGCCTTTGTGTTTTCCACCAAGAAGAACTTTCAGCTCCGCTGCTGGCTGCAACCCAGTAAGCATTGAGCAGTGGGGACACATGCCATACCAGACCTTGATATGAGAGACGGCCCCCTCTGTTGTAAGAGGGCCCTCCAGGAGGTGAGGCCAGGCCAAGCACACCCTGAAGTGCTAAGAATTAAAGTGGAGACTCAAAACAGCTGCTATTTAGGTGGTGACTAGGAGGAGGAGATAAAAGGCCAGTAGAGCTGCTGGGCATATGTGTGTGAAGGAGTTTTGTGGAAGATCAACAGTGTATGTAAGAGTTGAGAATAACAATGGTAATGGATTTGATAATGTATTTTTTGGTATTTGTCTTATTGGTCTGTGCATGGCTATGATGGAATATGGGGTGTGATTGATTTTTCCTTATATTGTTGAATTTTTGACCCAGTTTGCTTTCTCTTCTGTTGTATCACCTGCAGTGAGCAGGTTTGTTGCTTCGTTGGTTCCCCCTCTTGTTGGCTGTGCTGTGTCATTTCTGCGGTCCGTAAAGATGGATAGTGGAGTCTGCGTGTGGCTTTGCCTGTGTTTTCTGTTGATGGCTGTGTCCTTCGTGCTGGGCCATGTAATTGGTAAAACAGTTGTGTGTGCACGCACACATACACAAGTCAGTATGTTTAAGAGATTTTGACATAGTCAATCAAAATTACCTGTTTTAAATTTTATTTGGAGGAACTGTAATCTCAGAACAATAAAAAAAAAAATCCAGAAAGCACCAAATATTAAATACATGAAAAGTGCAAATACCAGTAGAAAGGGAGGATTAGGGAAAAACATGTGGAAAGTAGAGGAGCAAGACCAGGGAAGCAAGGCAGGATTATGGGTTTGTAATGAAGAGAGTGAAGAGACAGACAGACAGTGAAGAGCTGAAGGGAAGGGATTACTCATGAGACATAACAGCTCTCCATTTCTTGTGCTATGTCTGTTATGCAGTGTCTCGCCTGCTTTCGTATGCTTGGGGGGGCTTGTTTGTCTGTGTACTTAACTTTTTTCACAGGGAACATTTTCATATCAATCTGAGGGATGTGCTGTTTATGGTTATGTCAAGATGCTCTGTAGCAAGTTCCTTAAAAATGGAAAAATGCCTTTAGAAAATGCCCTATTCTGTTGTGTGAATTTTAAGCACTGATAATGAAATAGAACATATGTCCATGTAAGATCTTTTGATATTAGAGTCTTTATTCTTCCACTAGCTAAAATTTCTGTTGGTAGTAGACCTCTGTCTCCATATAAGCTCTGTGCAGTTTTCTTAACCACTAAGTTCAATGAAAGAAAATTAAATAACGGATATATAGTGTAAATATACATACGACTAAATGAAGGCCTTGACACCAGTCCTATATTTTGGTAGAAAGGATCTTGAGCCTCCAAGTGTTACTACAGATTTTCTTTCTCTCATTATGCTTCTCAGTTTTCTAACACTTTAATAGGACCCCATGCCTCCTCTTAAACTGCTAACAGGTCTCACCTTTGACTGCCTGGAAGCAGTCACAGGAAGGCAAGCAAGACACTTAACAAAAGACCAAAGTCCTGCAGATGCTTGTGTTCACAACTACAGCATCACCTATGGGGAGAGGAAAGTCAGTCCCTTCGAAAACACGGGATAGGCCCTTGTGGCAGTCATTTTTCTCTGCAAGGCCACAGAGGGAAAAATGGACACATACGCACACAGAGGCCTTCTTTCTAATCAAACAAAGTGGATGCTTTGCCAGGTCAACCCTAGAAGCTCTAATAGCATCCCAGAAGAGTAACTCATGGGCATCTGCTTTAGCCCAGTAGGACAAGGAGGAGGAAAATCTCTGAGACAAGGAAAAAGGAAAATTGGAGACTCTTGATACACTGAGATGGGTAAGAAAGAGTTGAGGAAGAGTGAGAAAATGGTAACACAGCTAAGAATGCAAAGGAATCACATTAGGAAGCTTAAGGCAAGGCCAGCAAATGAAGGCAGTCAGTCTGACTAAAAAAGCATGGAGAAATGACAGCGATGAAAGCACAGGAAAAGAAGGAAAATGACAAAGAATTAGGCAGAGGAATCTGTTAGTATATTTATTAGAGGTGAATTGGTATTTCTCAAAGCCTAAAAAAGGAACACTGTGGACATTTTACTTTCTGCTTTTATTTTGTATTTATACTGACATCTGGTAAAATCTAAAGGAATACTTATAAAGCAGTTCCTTCTTGGAGGATTTTTTGGTAACATGCTGTCTGAGAAACAGTTCATACTTTTAGCATGAGACAAGAATCCACCAGTAGATAAATCAGTTTTGGATTATGTTTATCCTTCCAGTAAAAGATGTGGATCTCCATCCTTTTACAGCCCTTTCACGCTTGTATTTGAAATCATTGTCTGCTCTAAAGGAAACTGCAAATCTCAGACCTGATCTCAGTCAGCTGCATTGTTGAACTATTAGTTTGTTTTCTTCTGAGTAATGGAGCAGAACTCCTGGGTACATGTTTTACTCTTCTTTTGTAGCAAACCTATTTTCTTTTTTTCTTTTTTTTTTTTTTTACGCATTTAAGGCTTCTGCCTTGAGTTCATCTTTGATCTGCCAAAGATTATTATTTAATCTCTCTGATACCTTCACTTAGTGCTGTTAGTTCTGTAAAACCCTCAGGCAAAATTCTCCTTTTGGACTCATGTAGTGGTTCTTGTCTTCAATCCTCTGCTCTGCCTTCATGTGGAGTATTGCATCGCACTGCCAGGCACCAATACTGTCCTTTCTGAAATGTTTCTTTCCGTCCAGAGAATCTCTCTCCAGAGGAGAAAAGCCTTGGTGCTGGTCATGGGCCCCACAAATCCAGGAGCTGCCCTTACTGTCAGAAAGCTACATCAGGGGGCTATCTCTACCCTAGTCCAGGCAATGGGGGAGTCATTAAACCTCTCTCTCTCCCACCCCTCCTTCCTTCCCTTCCTACCCATTTCTCCTGGAATAACTCCTTATCCCAAGAGTGGAGACCACAGCCCAGGAACCACAGTGATTGTGGCATTTTCTCACAAGGTGAGGTCTCCGCATACCTCCAGGCTATGCACACAGTAAAGCAGCCTCTGTGGACTGAAGGTGGTGGTTTTAGGCTGCCTGGTCACAACCCAAAGATGATACAACTACTACATATCAGTATTTTTTAAGAAGTGTGGTGTTATTAGCTTTTCCACTAATTTATTCTGTTTGTTAGATTAAGCAACTAATGCTGGTTTTACCACAGGAAGAGACAGGCAGTTCTCTAAACACATAGGTAGAGATGTGTCTAGTGTCACTCGGAGGACTGATACAATCACTCACCTTCAGCATGTTACAAAAGATTTGGCACGTATTTAGAGCTTTCAAAACTTTGGGAAAAGACAGTATAAACACATTGGACTCCATGTTGTAAAAATGAATTTATGAGCAAAAGCAGCATCAAGTACTCAACAGTGTAAAAAGATGGAAAATTTACCTCCGTGACTGGCTATGGCTTTATTAACAGATATTTAGGCAGCAGTCAGCAGTTCTGTCACCGCTTCTTTTCAATTCTCTCACTTGTGCAAATTCACATGACACCAGCATCTCTTGAATCTCCTTTCAGGCCACAGCAAGCTGCCCCACAGCCCAAAGACTAGATCAGAAAAATTGTCAATTTGATATAATCTGAAATAGAATAAATGATATTGCTGCTAGCCAACAGATAATGCAGGTGCTCAAATGACATTTTGATGTAAGATGATCAAATGTAAGATGATGAGTCTATTCAAATTTCACATTTTATACATGTAACTAGAAAAAAGTAAAAATGCTTATATTTTCAGTACAGTTAGATAAAATATAAATAGATTAAACATGTATCTTAAATGTGGAGGAAACTTACCCTACAACGAAGAAAGCTATCCTATCTCAGCTCACTCACGGATGCAGGCGAGACCTTATTTCTGAAGTTTCTGCTGTCTGCTGCCACCTATGGTTCAAAAAGAACCTTCTCCAGAGATCAGTTCATCACAAGAATCAACTAAACATGTAATACAAGATCTGGAAAAAAAAAAAAGGAAACTGAAGGGACTAATAAAAATAATTAGGATGTCCAGTGCAGATGGTCAAAGTTTAATCTGTATTTAAGTATGTATTTTCAGTTTTACAAGTACTGAACTCCCACTGATTAAAATTTATCCCAAACAGATTAAAAATACATTGGTTTTATGTCAGTGTAGGACTTCTCTAAGGAAAATAACGTTTATGAAGTAAAAAATTGTGCAAAAATGCATAGGTGATGAAGAAAGGGGAGTCATACAAAACCATTCTAAGAAGTCATGTTCATTTATTACAATTTGACTGGACCAGAGATACATATATGAAGCAGACATCAGGTAGGCCTAAGAAAGAAGAAAAGAATGCTATACTTTGAGATGGGAACTGAACTATAGTTTTTAAAAAAACACGTTAATATTGTCTTGAGGACAGTTGTAAATTCGGGTTGTTCTTTCAACCTAAATTTAGCCAACTTAATGCATAATGCATTTTTCTGAAAGTCTTTAATTACTCTCTCTCAAACTGATTTTATCGTATGGTCCAAGAACCCCATTGCAATAGGGTTTTGACTCATGCGGAATAATTCATATGGAAATTAAAGTTTATTATTATAATTTTGTATTTTCAATTCCCCAACAAATCAGCTCATTTTGGTGCCTTCATTTACTCTGGAATCCTATTTAGCAATACAAAAAATACTATGCCTTTTCAAGATGTCAAGAATTCCTTTTATTCCCTTAAGTGCACCTGAGTGATATGGGCCATAAGATGGTTTAAATTAGTATCTTCAGAGCAGCCCAAACTGCTAATCCTGTTGCCATACATAAGCTATCTCATTTCTCTGACCTTTCACTTTCCAGTGTTCAAAAGAGAGTCACACTGAGGTTATGATTTACAGGTCACAAGGCCACAGATAACCTTAGATATTAGTAGAACTCTATGTCATTTTCTTACAGAAACCAGAAGTGAATCAATATTTACAAAGCTGGAGAAACCCAGTTGTTCGTGCCCTTTTGTCCACTTTGAGTTTGAAAAGCTGAGAAATTAGCAGCACTAAAAAACAACAATGAATGCAGATGAACCAAAACCAGAAGCAATATGATTACCTGTGGGCCACAAGCACAATGGACAAACACTGTTTTGCTCATGACTGCCTAGGATGTGCCTCAGCTCCATATCCAGGTTTACATGGTCCCTGTGGTGCAGCATAAAGAAGCTGGTGCTGTGTTAACCATGCAGTGAAGATTTCAGTCTAAGCACCTTAGCTCTGAAGAGAAGTAGACTAAAGGAGTATGTATCATGAGAAAAAGTAGTATTTTGAATGGAGGTTTAATGGCTGAAAGGTCATCTTTCATGGCAGCTGTGCCCTGGCACTGTGGTTCAGATCTCATCTGCTCTGAATATAACCAGGGAGCTTGGGGCCCCATGGTGAATTGGACTAATGCCCTTCCTCTGACTTTTTGTCCTCTTGGGTCAGATGAAGCTCTCTCCATGAAGGCGCTTAGGAACAACATCTCATACTAGCTCAAATAACTCTTCTCAGAATCACTAATATATACCTGAAGGGGCCCAAATCAGCATTATTTTTTTCATCTGTTTATGTCTAGTTAGAATCAGTACTTTCAGACCATGTCACACCTACTGAGTGGGGGAAAATGAATGTCTTAGTTCACAGCAATCCTATTCCTTCTAAAGGCAAGGGAAACTAGACATGAAGTCACTGTAAAACCTTTTGTAATGCTAACATTTGTGATGGCATGAACAGTCAAGCTCTTCCAATAGGGACTGAATTATTCCCCTGGACATACCTTTCCTGCTGTTTTTTAACACTGTGTCTCTTGATGTCTTTAGCAGCTAGAACTTTGGGGCTGGTTCAGTGTCTGTCAAAATGGATCCTGAATTGGTGACCTTTAATCTGGAACATAATGTAAATTAAGATAAAAGAAACAAAACAAATGAAGTCAAGAAAGGCTAGTCGGCATTATTTCTCTCTGTATTCTCTTTGTCAGAAACAATATTCAATAAGACCTTTATTTACACAAAATAGCAAGGCAGGGATAAACAGGTATTCTGAAATCCACCAGGTTCCTCCATCATCAATGGGAACATGGAGAAACTCTGTTTATGCATGCACTTGTCTGACTCTGTTGCTGGCATCTGCAAATCAGTATATTAAACTGTGACCCAGGAAGAACCATAAACAGCAACATACTAAGTATGGTAAAACACTAAATGGATTGTCAAATAGATCTAATTTGTAAGAGAAATCTTCAGTGCTCAGAGAATGAATTATAAGATTATTTTCATGGAAGGGATAAACTTGGTATTCCACCGGGAAATACCAGGTTACTCTATACATTCCAAAGTATCTATCTCCAGTTAGTGCTCTCCACATTGTTATCAGGAACAGTGATTGCACAATGAACAACACTAATACTTAGCCAGCAGGACCCTGACAAAATGCAATGCTCTCTTTGGTGCTGTGAAACAAGCTTCTCTTACAAGGGTAAGATTTCACCTTCCTCCTTCTGTAAAGACCACACTCCTGAGGGAGTATTTTCAATCCTTGTTGTCTTTCCTTGTTTGTATTGATGAGCTTTAAACTGAAGCTTCTATAGGCTTTTTTCTTTTTTTTTCTTTTTTTTCCTTCTAGAAAGTGCATGTGGAAATGCTTTAAAAATGTTAATATGGGAATGATCCTAAAACAGCTCCATTCATAATGAAACTTTCAACAGCCCTGTTACAACTAATAATTTTGAAACTTTCTCACTGTACCTTTGTATGACGCCTGTGAAGAGGAAACAGAAATTTAACTAGCGAGAGGCATGCAAGATGCGCTTTAATTTTAGGAAACTGCAGCTGCAGTTTCCTAAACTACAGCCCCTTGAGACAAAGTTAAGCAGCTGCCACTTAAGACTTGTGAAGGACCACGCTGTCCTTCATGGGCTCCATGTCCATACATCATGGAGCTAAAAGAAAACAGCATAAACCCTCTTCTTTCCCTTTTTCAGTTTGCTGTGATTAGCTAGGGGATAGGAACATCTTACGTGCACTGCCAAGAGGGTACAAGGCAGATTGACGAGCTTCTGCTGGAGAAAAAGAAAAAAGTTTTTTCTCTAAAAGTCACATAACTGTTTGCTCCATTTTATGCCCACAATGGAGTGGGCACTCCAGCATCCAGAGGCATTGGGAATGGTTTGGAGAGGGCCAGGGAGCACACTGTCACCTGTAGAGTCTGCTTAGTGTTCATATTCATCTGCAAGAGAAGTCTTCTTCTATCAGCCATGATTTGCTTTGCTCAGGTTGGACTATTATCATACTTCCAAGATCAATTCCTTTGTAGGGTGATGTCCCACTCGCTAACAGGATTGCTGGTGGTTAGTGTATTAACTGTCTCTGCAGGACAGGCAGGGCCTGGGCTATTCTCAGGCAGAACTCTGCTTATTTGAGTTAAACTGCAGTGCACAATCTACCCAAAAAAGTGATGTGCCATTTCTCAGAAACAGTATAAATCCAAAGACTTTCTCATGTTTCATAGACTATGAACTTTGGATCCTCACATATTATTTTTCAGTGGAAATACGCTGCTGCATTGTCCTTCTCTATTTTATTTTGTACATCCAGATGAGACAGCCACTACAAAATGAAACTATGTCATTGTTTGCCACTGTTTAATGTTGAACAGCAGACTGAGGAAATATGAGGAAATTCCCACTGAGGTTTTCTTAGTAACTTGAATAAACAGAGTTGAGGAAGAGGGGGGAAAATAGAGTAGTTAAAATGGAGTAAAAGCATATCTGAGAGTGCAAGATTCTCAGATCACTCCAGGGCCTCCATCACAGGGAGTTCCTACCTACCAGAATCCTTGGCGTAAGATGGAGCACTATCTCCACAGAGACAAAATTAAAAATAGTGCCATGGCATTGGTGATGCTCAGACAAAGAAGAGTTGTTTTTTTAAAAAAAACTCAGTAAGTAACATGTGTCTGTCTTTCTGTTTCGATGCCTCACTCTATATGAAATGTGAAAAATCAAACGAAGGATGAGGCATGATCAGACTTTGAAGTCCTGGGGTTTTTTTTGTGGTCCACCAATCACCATAGTCTGGACGGTCACTTCATCTACTGGTGACAGAGTTGCCCGGTTTATGTTCACTGGCCCCTGTGCACCCCTCAAAGCTCCTTCACAAACACATGGACTTGAAAGGAGAAACAGTAATTCAGGAAGTCTCCTAGCACAGCAGGGTTACATTTGTAATATGGAAGGGTTAAGATTGCAAACTGAAGTAGTTTAATTCTATTTTCAGAAATCAGTACCTAACAGGATTATCTTTAATGACAGACACTGAGGTGTCAAAGGACTGTGTCGTGTTTCAGATCTTTCCATAGTTTAAATTCTTGTGTTTATTCAAAGGTTAACTGAATCACTGCTGGTGGTGAAGAGTTACTTCAATGTGGTGGTATTGTGGGTGGCCTACAATAAGTAATACCATATCTGGGCAGTGGTATCCTACATGCAAGCATATTTCCCATGCATGTCTTTGTGTACAGAAAATATGTGAGAGAATATATACAAAGTATCTCTCAGGAGACAGTGCAAAATAATTCTAACTTCAATTATTTTTTTTAACTGCTTCATCCTTTAGCTGAATAACCCTAATTTTTCTCTTAACTCTTCAAAATTATTTCCTTTCAAATAGGACAAAATGAAACAACAGCAATTAGCTTTGCTTTAATTCCTGAGTTTCATAATTCATACCAGCAGTATTCTGTTTCATTGTGTCAGGTTGCACTTTTTTATTTGCTTTTTTTTTTTCTGGCCAGCTTATTACTAACAGAAAAAAAAAAAAAAATCAAACTTTTGTGAACAGATTGTCTATTGGCTTGGCGATACTTGGCATGTATACATAAAGCAAATCTAAAAAAGGAATGGATTGGTACTCACCAGTTGAAACATAAATGTTATTTTTTTCCATCTTTAGTTATTTGTATTGCAAATAATTTCTGTGAAGAGTATGGCTGTAGAATCCATGATTGTTTTGTATGTTCCAATATAGCTTTCTACCAAGTTTTAAAGAATGTTTCTCCCTATCCATTATTGCTTGTTATGGTACCTAAGTTGTTTGTTTTAATTTGGTTGATGGTGATACCCAGAATATTAATAGCCTACATTGAGTAGCTTTATCCAAAGTATTTCTTTTGAGTCAATTTATATTTTCATTCTTCACAGGGCTTGACAACACGTATATAAAATTTATGTTATATCATGAAATATATTACCTTGTAAAGGATTGAGGTATCTGACACTTATTCTAGATTTGATATTTAAAGTTTCCAAGTCTCAAAAAGGTGAACAATATGATTAATCAATATGCTTTAAAAAAAAATTGGAAATGAAAATTCTTTCCTCTACAACCAAACGTCAAAATCGTGATGGTCTATTTCTACAAACCAAGGATTTCCACAAATTTGCTATTAAACAGAAATATTGGGGGGAGGGGGGGTTTCTTTTAAGAAATATTTGTGATTTCACTGAAAATCTTGAAATGAAGTGTTTGTTTTTCTAATGAGTGGTCCACATATTTTGTTATTGTGATGGAAGAATTCTGCTTTTTTTATTGACTTCTCCCTTTCCACTGCCAAATTCCACTAAGGAAATGAAAAATTAACTATAAATAAGAAACAATAATTGCTGAGTTTCTGAAAAAAAACAAAAAAGTAAGAAAAAACTGGATTTCCTGCCTCTCCTTTCTATATTTTAGGTAACACAAGGGCATGGTTTAGTGTCTGAAAGCGTACTCCTGTTTTAGTGCCTCTGTAATTCAAGCCGAACAACTGATCCAGCCCTACTAGAATCATAGTTGCATAAAGCTGGAAGCAATAAGCTGAGCCGAGGAAGTACTGCTTACTGAGATCAAGTATCACGTACAGAATTTCATGGAAAAAAAATAGTTAATTTTTGTTGTGTATCTTTTTCAGTAACATCCAAAGGAAAAACCACTGTTTTCCTTAAGGCCCTCCAAAAAAAACCACATAGCTTGAAAGCAATTAGAATTTGTGCATTCCACAAAGGTGCAGTCAATTTCCTACCTGCATTCTGAAGCTCTCAAAGTGACTTGTACAACTGTGAAAAGTAGTAGGAAACCTCTTCCACTTCCAGATTGTGCAAGGTCTCTTTCTGTATACCACCTTTGGCCTCTGGCCTGATTCTAAGCACACCTTCAAGTAGCCCACATGGAAATCAAATTAGTCATAATTAGGAAAAGCACAACTCTCACCATAGCCTCCTGAAGGGTTCTTTGTATGGGGGGAAAGAAAAAAAAAAAAGATCAATTCCACAAAACAAAGTTCTGTTGTTCTGTATAATCCAGGCAATGCACTGAATTTTTCACCACTTTTGACCAAACATAAGGGGAAATCCTGAGTATGTTAATAAAATAATATGAAATCTGCTGGACATAGAAAGTCATGTAAATGGACTGCATGCTAAGCCAGCCTCTCCTGATGCTGGATACATGAGGGCATTAAGAGAAGGAGGAACCTGCATCTGCTCTGAATTTATAGACAGACATAAAATGACTATTGCAAGAGTTGTAGATAATATGATCCAATATGGATACAAATCTCTGGAGTATTCAAGGAATCCATTTTAGTTTTGAGAAGACTTTGATCTGGTGACATTGCCATTTTCTATTCTAAATAACAAATAAGTATTAGAGCGGTATGACTGAAGCCAGATTTTCTTTAGATTTCCACCCCACAACAATAGATGTCAGATTGTAATACAGGATAATTGATATAACAAAAGAAATCATCCAAATTTTGCTCATCAAAAAAGCCCTAATATAATATCTAATCCAAAAATGACATCTGCAGTTTTAAGCAAAGCAGTTACTTGGCTGATTAGATATCGTGTTCGACTATAAAGAATTCATGGCCTTATTTTGTTCCAAAAGCTAAGCTGTGAATTTATATTACTTATTTGTCCAATACTTTGGATTGTGATAGAAGTAATGAAATGTGTCAATAATTTCTTACTTTAGACTCCTTGCTTCAGAAATCTGGTTTCAATTCTATCTGGACTATCATCTACTTCTAACAAGCTTAACTGTTTCAATATATCCAAGGCCAAAAAAAACAAGTATAATGCTGAATTGAAATTCAGGGGAATGTTTCAGTGACTCAATCAAATAAAAGAATCATTAGCAGTCACAATTTGAACTCTAAAATCACAGTAAAATTGCTATTGAACAAAGAAGTATATTCCTAGATTTTGTCGTTTCTTCAGGGACAGTGACCCTCAAGGAGATTTCAAAATGACTAAGACTATACCTTGATGCTGAACAGGAAAATTTCCACAGCAGCTGCAGCATTCATCTGAAACACTCACCAAAGCCTCAAGGAAAGTGCTTCTCCCATTCACCACTGGTGGCACACGCTGAACCCAGTCTGCGCCATCAAGAAAAGAGTAGAAAGGCTCCTTGCTTTTCACACTCGCTTGTTTTCCCTGGCAAGACTAGTAGGCATTTGACAGAGAGAAGTGTGGGAGACATTTCATTCAAAGAAGACTAAAAAACCAGAGAGTTACAGACACGATTAATTTTGCTGAAGATCTTTTGATAGCAGCCAGAGAAGAAGAAAAAAAAATTCCTCTTAATTCTTCACTTCTCTAGCATATTACAACATATTATTTTTTAGTATATGTATATAGGTAAGGGAGATTTCATGGTATCTTAGCCATTTTCTTGAAGGGAGAGAAACAACCTTAATTTCAGTCATGAGTGAAGGCTTCACTGTGAGAGTTTAAAAGAAATACTGAAGAGGCAACGACTTTTTATAGGTTACTTTTTGTATTTTTTCTTCATTTGAAAATCAAAATTATTTAGGATGTACAGGTTAAAATCTTCCCATTGTATGTATTTATCACTCCTAGAGTAACAATGTCTAGTATGCTCCCTACATAAAGTGTTCTTGAGCTTTATAGAAAGAAAAAAAGGATATATTTATTTTGAGAATCCAGTTATTACTTTGACTGTAATCCCATATTGCTCATAAAATAATTTACTCTTAATCTGATATGATGGTTAAAGAACTTTCCTTAAGTTCTGTTGGAAAGTTTTCATTTAGCAATTGTTCATTTTGCTAACTCTTCTGCCTAATCCACGCAATTGGGAATTTTACGGTGATAATGAAATCGCAACAGTCATCCAAGTTGCAAAGTTTATTATTCCTAAGGAAGGTCTTCTTGGAGCCATAACTTCAGTATTCACTGAAGTTGGCTCCCCTTTGTGTGCTCACCTAACATCCAATTTTTCCATGAAAAGTTACCTGACTATATTTCAACACTGGCAGCCAACAAGAAATCGGTTGAGCCCAGTAGATCAGCTGCAGTTTGGCACATTAAGAGGAAAACAAAACCATTGTTTTGTTTACAAGCATTGCTAAGCTTGTACTAAACATTGCTTGTATTCACAAACTAAGCAAACCAAACTAAAGCCTCATTTACTCTAGTGAACTATCGTGTCCCTCTGCTACTCTGCTGGCTGTTCCAAGTGGCAGAATACAGCTTGAAGAAAATGAAATGTTTTAAAGTACTCTTTGCCTCCTATTTGTTTTTCACTTCATTTGGTCTCAATAGTGCAGAAATAAGAGTATTTGAGTATTCACAAATGCTGCCTTTTTTTTTAATTGTGTTCAATCCTAGAGTATCCCAGGAATCCTAAACACAAAGTTTAAGTCTGATAATGGCCTTAAAATCTTAAGCTAAAAAATTTAAGAAACACTTATCATTTAATTAACTATTTTTGCCCATCCTTGAACAAAAGAACATTCATCCAGACCAGTTTAAAGTTCCAAGATGTTTATATGATCAAAATATCTGAATAACCACGGGCAAATTCTGTATTTTTTGTTTGCTACTCTAGCAAATCACCGCACACCTCTACAGTAATAATATCCGCCAGGAATTCCAACCAGCTCAAGCATGTTCTCCGCTTCCTGAGAACATGTGGCTGTTCTCAGGCTGTCAGTTTTTCCAAGGGTATCTTTATTTGATCTTGTGAAATACTTTTGTCCCATATGAGGCTAAATGCATTGATATACAATTTCTAAGCAAATCCCTAGACCACTTTTTTAATAATGGGGTTATGCTAACCATGGCACAGTCCTTGGAGAACTTACTTGTACTAAGTAAAATCATAAAAATATCTACTTAAGCTTCTCTAATTTCTAAACCCCCCTTTTCTTATCATCTTTGGACAAATATTGTTTGGCTTGATGCCTTGTCAACAATATTATCCCTTGACTCCTTAATAATCTTTCCTAGGGTGGTTAGTGTATTCTTCAATATTTTGTTTGATTTCCGTAAAAGCTGTATGGCTATTCTGGATTTCTCAGTCTTTGCAGTTAGAGGAGCATTTACAACACATTTATTCTAGAGCTTTGCTATTCCCATAAGTTTACTTTTAAAATTCAGACTGTCCACACCTCCGAAGCTAGCCATGTAACTATAGTTTGCAAAAGAAACTTGATAAATGGAGAATTCTCAAAGAAAATTGATTCCAGCAGTGGGTTCACATAAACTACAGCAGTTAAAAGTGACATATGTTACACTGAAGCAATTTTTGGTTTGATGAAAAAGATACATTTTTGACTTGATGGCTTTTCCTATAGGAATTGAGGTTGTGATTGGAATTATCTGTAAAAGTTTAACAATTTATTTTCCAACTTACTGAGGATGTCACTGCCCCTAAATGTACATTAGGACCAATCAGGTTCTGTGCCTTCCTTTGCTTTTACAAGTGGATGGTTTTGGAACCTGCCAGTTTTCAGAGGGTCCAGTACTATATGTCTGACATTGTTCCAGTCTGCAGAAGTGCTTGTTGTCCTTTTACTATGACTCACCACTGATGAGGTGACTCTCAGGGAGGACAGAAATAAATGTATTTAGACAAGATCAAAAAGCCATCCATGGATTATTATTATATAGGTTTCACACAAAGGAAGAACCTAAATACCAATTAGAGCAGGAAACCATTCCCATCCTGTTTTCTTCGGCACATACAATGATATAGACAAGACTGTATGTGAGCTGATAACTTACAACCTGCCAACAGAGAACAGACAGATGAGACAAACATATTGAGTTATAGATAGATTATCTGTTCCCAAGAAATCACAAACCTCTAATTGGAGTCAAAAGGCTGAATTTATACTGAGTTTATAACCAATGAGGAAGAAGTTCACTAACCACTGGCTTTTAATCAAAACTTAGAGAATACCTAATAAGTATCCTGTTGTCACTAGTACTGTTATGCTGAAATATGAAAGAACTGATTCAAATAAATTTTGAAAACTTAAAGAATAATATATAAAGAAAACATGAATGGATTAGTTCTTCAGTGTCTAAAAGTCCTGCTGAAGTCTCTAGTGTGGTACTTTGAATCACTATATATGGAAAAACTACATAACTGTTGTTTTTGCCATGTATCTCAATTAATGCTTCACAAAGGCATTTGCTGAGGTGTGTAGATAATCGGGTATTGAAAGGGGTCAAAACTGGCAGGTTGGTGGCCTCTCTGTTTCGAGCAGATGCATCATGCTCACACATTGCCTGATATCATGCACAGCACTATTTCACACAGTCCCACTGGAGCTGAAGGGCCTGAACCCTTGAGTATCATCCCAGAAAAGGACAGAGACTTACAGCTTCTGCTGGGAAAAAGAAACTATAAGCTGGAAGCCCAGAACAATTTAAATCCCACATGAATTTCCACTGAAATGATGTCTGCTGTCTTGGTGAGTGCACTGAGCATAGAAACACAGACCTCCAGTGCACATGATTTATCAAAAGGCACTTTTGATAGCTGTGGGTGGTACCTTGCTCATGGTTTGTGTGCTTCCAGCACAGAAGGGGTTATCCAGCTACATTGACCAAAGCTTTGTGCCGACAGGCCCAACAACAAGTAATCTTTCCTGAGATCAGCAAGCTTTGCAAACCTGGGACATAGCATTATTGCATGGTGAATTATGAGTAAAACTAAACTTGCAGTAATCCCATATGAACTGTTTAATCCTGTTGAAGATACTGGAAAATGAGGAGTAACATGATAAACTTTTATCCTTTATCGTGGTCTAGACCTAGGCAGGAGCTGAGCACCATGTGGGAAGGGAAGGAAAATAGGGAGAAAAAGACAAAACCCTGTGGGTCAAGGAGAATTTAATAGAACAGTGCAAGAGAGAAAAACAACAACAATAATAATAATAAAACCACATATAAAGCAAGTGATACGAACCGTACAGACTGACCAGAGCTACACCAACAACTCAGTGCCAGAGACCACCTGCTCAGCCTGGCCTGCCCCCCATCCCTATATAACAGCAGGACATCATTATGAGATCAAATATCCCATTGGCTGGTTCCTTGTCTAGCCTGGTTGTGGCAAGTTCCCCTCTTCTGGTGAAAATTAACCCTATCCTAGATGAACCCAGGACATACTTTTAAAATATCATCTTTTAAATAAAGATTCCTAAGTCCGTATTAACAAGCCTTCTGTGTTCTTTTGTTCCTGTCTTTCTTTTGTTCTTTAACTTTTCACTTTAAACCAAAGTGACGCAGCAATGCTGACTTTGCAGTTTATGCTGTTTCCTGTGAAGGCTGCATCTCTTCTCCCTCCTGTGGAAAATTGAGATTTATAGGCCACGATTGCAATTGGGTGGCCGTTTCCAAAGGAGAACATGGGAAAGCTTGAATCAGATAAAATTAATCTCCGCCCTGTATTCTGTTTCTCTGTAGAAAAAACCCTACACAGTATTGAAACCTAAGAGAAAGGGTAAAAGCAGTCCCAGAATGTAGGGATGATTTCCTTTAGTAGTGCTCAGGAATTTCTTCATTCAAAGGCAATGTCTTTTATTTAATAACTATTGATTTTTCTCCCAACATTTTTTTTCAATTATTTGTTTTAACCATTTGAGCTTTTAATCCAGGCTTTCTTACATCATGAGCAGGCAAGTGAAAGAAATCGTTTACATCATAGCTGGAAAGTGAAAAGCAGTCAACATTTTCTGCTCTACATCACTCATTATTTTAATGGACTATATATTCCTTCCTTTATCTCTTGCTTAGTAGTAGAAGTTTCATCTTCGTTTGTTGTACAGAAACTGTTCCAAATCTTTAATCATTCTTTTTGCTCTTCTCAACCTCTTCCTTCTCTTTCCTCTGCCACTGTACTTTCTTCGTAATGGAGACAACATAAATGTAGTAAGAACTCAAGATGTGAAAGCCCCATAGGATTGTACAGTGGCAGAGGGTGATTAATTCCTGTTTTCTTTCCTGCTTCTTTCCAACATTTGATTTGCTTTTCTGATTATAGTTGAACAATAAGCTGATTAAATAACAAGGTAAGCTCTACGCTTCTCTCATATGAGCTCTCCCACTCATGTATATGCACTAAAAAATTTGCAGATCCAATCACAGACTGTATTTTTTTAAATGCTGTTAGTCAGAAATTTAAATACATACAAGTTTGCAAACCAGGAAAAAAACCCTCTAGAAAAATATATCTAGTTTTATTAGAAATAAAATTTATATTCTGTTCTTATAAGTCATTTCAGATGGATTCTGGAATACTTTTATAGAAAGTTACTGGAATAATTTTACAGAAAGTTACTTACTTTTTAAAAACAAAGTTTCAATTCCTTTTCTAAAGAGAATATAAAAATGCTGCCCCTTTTACCCAAGTGAGTAGTCTTTTTAAGGCATAGTCTGCACTCACTAGCACTGACTTAAATCCAGGATAACTGTATTGGTTTAATCAGAGTGCATATAACTTTGGAGCTACGTAGCAGTTTGGCAAAGTTGTCTCAGCAAAACTTTTTATGTGACAAAAGCAAAAAATTATTAGCTACATTTGAAAACGCTGGTTAGAACAGCAGATATATTTTCCTTTACGAAGTTGTTGCTAAGAATAATGTCATTTGACCCTGATATTACTTTACAGAGTGAAACAAAGCCCAGAAAAATCAATGTAAATTCATTCCTCTCTTCAGATATGTAAGTACAAATCTCTCTGACATCAATGTACTAAAGCTTACTGTCATTTTTACCAAGTGGTTTTGACTAATTCGGTTGATACAGTATGGGGTTTTCCACACATATCTAAGATCAGAATTTAACAGAGAGTTAACAATGTATCCTAGGATATGAGATATTGCATAACTTTCCTCATATGGTGTACTGCTGAATAAATATTTTCTCTGAGACCAAGATGAAGTTGCTCCAGTATCACTTCCAAATAGGAATGGAGGAATATTTGACCGCAGCACTCAGCTTTTGATTAGCATACTCTGTGTGAAGATCGGGCATTTGTGGCAAGAACAGAGCATGGCAGAGCAGCTACCTTACACAGCTGCCATGTAAAGTTAATTTTAAGTTGCCATAATTGGCACCTTCAATGCAGTAGAAAAGTTGGAGTTACTGGCACTGGTCTTAGTGGCTACTGTGCAGCCAGCACCCTTGAGAGCAACTCCTCATTCTTGAGAATGAATCATTTGGAAACTGTATGGTAAATAGCTTTCATTTCTACCCAACATGAAAATTGACATTTGAAATGTCAACATTAGCCCATCCAAGGAAAAGTCATTAGAATCGGACCATTACGTACAAAATGAGTAATATAATTTACTCACAAAATGTATAACTTAACATCAGCACAGGAGATTTAGGGCTAATTTGTTCTTGCTTAGAATGGTCTAAATTGCACTATATGCTGCCCCGATGAAACTTTAATCTTTTTGCAAACATGTGCAAGAACAGGAGTTGCTTCAAGGCCTGAAGATGGCTGGCAGAAGATACAAAGGTTGGGAAGATGATGCTTCTTTATCTCAATACAGCAGTACTTTGTGAAACTACTTTGTTTAAAGAGTAAATAACTGTAGGATATCCATATATGACCAGCTGTTTGCATATTTTAGTTGATCTGTTCACAGTTTTGTGAAATAACAAGGCAAATGGCTGGTTATTTTTTATTTTTGAGATGAAATCATTCACCTGTGTGTATCTTGAAGCTAGGGCACTAGCTGCAGCAGCTGCAGTGCAGCATAAACTCTCATGCACACACATGTTGTTCCCTTAAATAACTCCAATCAGCAGCAAATTATACTATTCAAACATTCAGTATAAGGCAGTAGGCTGACAAAATGGACATCTGGATTTTATATTAACATTGACAGAGCATGCTTTTCAAATGTTCTGCTTTATTTATGTGAAATGGAAAAGCAAACACATGATAAATCATTAGAATGTATTTATACTACACTGAAGCCACAGAGGTATGGTTTAATTCAGGGTTTATGTTGCCATACATGCGAACAAGATATTGTTTATAACTCTACTGGGAATCTCACCTAAGAGACCTGCAGGAAAATGAGCTTGAGATGGTGCAAGGAACTTGCTTATGCCAGGGAGTCAAGTGGAACTACTAGTGCTGTGAGGAGATGGGGCCCATGAAGTAGGAAAACTGGGAATGATTATATTGGCAGAGGATTGGGTTTATTCAGCGTTTACCACTAACAGGACTACTGTGTTCCTGTTAAAATTTCTCCATGTAGACTGCATAACAGCTAGCAATGATGAGTACATCAAAGATGGCTTTTGGTGGCAGATCTCAAGTTCCAGTTGCCATATCAGGCTACTCAGTGATTCAGGTTTGGTCATGGAAAGGGACTGTTGGCGAAAAAAAACATAGATCAAATTAAAGGTTTCTCTCCAACTTTTATACTTTGTCTTTTCCAAAGGGGTCACAAGATTCAAGCAGAAAAAGAGAACCTAACTCTGTAACTACTCCAACTTTCTTTTCCTCTCACAAGCTGCAATTTCACCAACTTCATGGGTTTTTTTGCTTCCTGAAGCATATCTGTTGGGCGGTCAGCTGCTGTGTCCTTGAGCAATCAGATTCCTTGCTCCTTCACACTGCTTGGTTTCCCAGCTTCTGACAGATCCAGTCCCCACTATTCTGACATCAAATCCTAGATTTTATGGTTATGTCTACACTAGTATATAAAATGGACTACAATTCATTCTGTTGGTCTCTGAACAGTAAGGGCAAGAAGTCAATTCTCTGCCCAAAACACGTGAGTCCCCTGAGTCCCCTTGAAACTGAGTCTCAGCTGGTGGGAAATTGAGGGAAAGTGTTCATATTCCTTTGATCCAGCATCACTCCATCAGCATGGCCTCTGAAGGCATTTTTCAAGTGATTTCAATACGTTTTCATGGTAGTTGTTCACGAATAGACAGAACAATCAAGGAATCTTTTGAGCGATATGAAAAAATAAGAACTCGAAATACTTAAATCATGTTTGGTTTGTTATTCTAAAATGTCTTTACTGACATTTATGGGGAAATAAGTTTTCTTTTTTTCAGAGTGTTCTGTGGTATCCTGGTAGTCTCAGCCGAAAGTTTTCCATGGACTCAGGAAAAATCCAGGCTGGGTAAAAATGACAAAGTTACTATTTTATGCATATTTTAAAAATGAAGTGAAATGGATCTGTGAGAAATTCAGAATTATAAAGCCAGTCAGTATAATTTTTAAGGATTATAACTGAGGCTGAGAACACCATCAAATAGTCCTATCAGACACTGTAGTATGTCTTGAATTTACAGTCACAAGAGAAGGCTGTGACCAAAGTGTGTTTTGGAAATACTTGACAATGATCAGATGAGTGTCTGAGAATGAAAATAAGATGAGAAAATCCAACCTCATTTAACTGTACTAGAGAATTAACTTCTGAAATTGTGAAATTTGATTGTTTAAACTAATATGCTGGAGCATTATTCAATTAAAGATCAATGGATGACAAATTTGCTGAATACATGGTTTTGAACTCTACTTTAAAAAAATACATAATATTGATTCTTTTCCTACCAGTATTTCATTTCTGCTAAAATTAAAATACCTCCCCCTAAAATATAATTTACTAGTCTATGAGTTCAAACAAAGCTGGTCTATTTTGATTCACAATTTTAGTTAATATAAATAAATAAAAAGTTAATATAAATAATAAAAAGTTTTCTTTCTGCTACCAGTGCTTCTGTTAAGTCATGTTTTGTTATATGTGTATCTCATCGTCTTGCAAGAAAAAAGGTCAAGAACAGAATACCTTTCCCTGATACCTTACATCAATTCTGATCATTTTATTTGTTAGGGTATTACCCCCATCACTCACCTTGAACTCATTATAACAACTTACCATAACTTTATGACAGCTTATCATGACAATTTAAAGGGATGAATGCACAAAGGGAAATTCTGAGAACTGCAATGTTTGACTCACAGGTATTCTGCTGGCATCTTCACAATGAGAAACAAATTACAGGGTTTTGAAAATCTTTTTTGGACACTGGAGCCTGTCTATATTCAAAGCAGTACTCAGTCTAGACAAAGTCTAGACACTCAAAGCTGAGCATAACTGAGTAATTAGTGTAGCTATGCTAGTATCAATACCCCAGCTAATTCACTCTGGGCCAGATCTGCAGCTATGTTCTGTTGTAGAGAGGAAGATACGGCTCTTTTTCTAGCTGTCAGCTCACTACAGTGCCACGCATTAGCAAAAATTCAATAATTAAATTATCTATATAAATATTAATGTAATCTAACAAGATTACCTGCATTTATTCTTTGAGAGTAAGACAGAAAGTAAAGAAGCTCTGCTATTGATTCGGTGGACACAGACTAGTAATGCCAGCATTTAATTTTTCTTCAGTGCAAAGTTGCTTGTCAAGAAGAAGCAATTGTAAAGATGCAAATGGTTCCTTAAATTGGAGTTAATTACAGGAGAATAAATTCAGTCGAAGAAGGGGAAAATTCAGAGAACTTCACATTGATATTTAGAAAAACATTTCAGGTTTTCATTTTCAAGTATTTGCGTTTTGAAAACGATAATTATTCAAAAATTACAGTGCAAAGAGAAATCACCAAACAAGTTTATTTTCAGGTCAAACAAATAATTTTCCATTCTATACAATATACTTCAGTGTTTGGGGCTTTGTTCACTGATGAAACAAAATAAACCCCAGGGGTTTGTGTGTGATTTTTTTTTAAGTGATTTTCTTTAAATTTTTGTCTTGCATGGATAAAAAGGAAAAATTTGTCATGCTTGACTCCTATACAAATATGTAGTAATTGTGAACATGCATGTTTATGTTTATGTCCACGCAGTCTCTCAAACACAAATTCTTGTTAAGTTGTCAGTGCTGCTATTTTTGAAACAGAAATTGTCTATCATTGGCCTAATTCTGCAAGACAGTGAGTAACCTTCATATCATGATGACAGCGCTATTTCACTTTAGAAGTCTTTGCATAGAAACCAGACAATGTACCCGAGCCTGGTAAATTGCTGAATGACAGACAAAAATTTAGGGGTGCAGACATCAGATTGGATTTGCTGTTTCCCTGTGAATGTTTAATAGGGAAAGAGTGCATCCAATTGCTCCTAGTTCAAGCCTTTGTAAAAGAATTTTCAGTCAATATATTCTGGTTTACAGAAATAACTCTCTCCAAGAAAAATCTCTGAGGGCTCTATTAAACAACAAACAGTTCCTAAGCTCTCTGAGCACAAGCCAAGAAAAGGCCACGAGCAATACAGAGACTGGCTCTGTACACAGACGGCTGATTTGGCAAAGACAATAACCAACAGACTGAAGAAGGTCTCTCTTGGTTTTAATTTCCTTTAAACTCTCTCAGCACTGAAGCCACGAGAGTTGTAAGCAGGCTTGTATAAGCAAAAGCATTTAAAATGACCGCTTTCTTTCTGTGGAGCCACTGTCTAAACTGGGATAATTACTTGAACTGGTTGAGGTAACCACTACTTTGTGATGAAAGCTTTTTAATCCAATATCACAATATGTCTTTTTACGCTTTTTGATCACAAAATCACAGAATCACTTTGGTTAGAAAAGACCTTTAAGGTCATCAACTCCAACCTGCCAGGACACCACTAACCCATGTCACTCAGCACCACATCTCCATGGCTTTGAAACCCCTCTAGGGATGGGGACTCCACCACTGCCCTGGGCAGCCTGGGCCAGGCCTTGACAACCCTTGTGGTGAAGAAGTTGTTCCTCAGGTCCAACCTAAACCTCTCCTGGTTTAGCTGGAGATGCCTTACAACAGCATGAGGGCTTCAACACACCATGTTATGTTTTAAGCTTCTTCTGAATGTAGTCTCGAAAAGGACAGTATTATTATTTTTATACTTCGCCATCGTCTTTTTTTTTTTTTTTTTTTTTTTTTTTTTTCTCCCCATAGGGATATCTTCCTTTAACCAGAAGGCATGTGGCCCATGACGTTCTTTGTATTTGTTTTTTCCCTCTTAATTGCTTTTTGCGTGTACATCCTTAAACAGCTTTCTGGCTGACCTACGTGCCTATTGGCTGACTTCAGCTGGGAGAGTTAAAGTGTCTTGAGAAATACCCTCATCATAAGGACTAAGATGTTCAACTGACACAAGAGCCAAATAATTTTTGGACACTCAAGTGCAGACTGACAAAGTTATATGAATAAATTTAGAAGAACCAACTTGTACCTTTACCAAAAATGCAGAGACAATATAACAAGAATAATTTAAAGTGACATTGGTGAAGTCCATGTATATTTTTAATTAAAATATATAATCATCATGATTATAATAATATACTATAGTATAATCTCCAGATTTTTCATGTGCTGATTTAATTGCAACATAAAGCTGTAATGGAGTAAATAGCAAACCAGCATGTCACCAGTCATGTTAAATTCAACACAAGCAGAGGATTAATGCTGGCTGAGCAGCAAGTCCAAGCATTCTGGAAATCTTTCTCATTTTGAAGGGCTTTGTAAGATTTATAAAAATCCATGAGTTTTTTTTTTTAAAATTATTTAGAAATAATGCAATGAAGTAGCTAGAAATAACCTGGAATTTAGAGGCAATCACCAAGAACCTCATCTGAGGGAACTGGGTCAGCATGATGTGAGAGCTAGGACAGCTCCATTGACATCACTGGAGTTACACTGCTGTAAAAGGACAGCTTATATCTGGGATCTGACCTAATATGAAAAATAAATTCACTTAAAGACTTTACATTCTTCTAAAGGGTGTGAAACCAACTGGAGTCACTCCCAATACCAGTATGCTTCGATAGCTGTGGGATGTAAAACTGCATGCAAATTACTAGGGGCAAAGTGCATCTCATGATTTGCCATTTTTAAAGAAGTCATGACTTAGTAATTTTAAGACAATTTCTAAAAAATATCACACAAAGACTGTCCTAGCTGGTCCTTGCAAAGCAGTATATTATTATTCCTCTGATAAAAAAAAAAACAAAAAAACGACAAAAAAACAAAACCAAAACAGCAATTTTCCTCCTGCTGTTACATGGTGCAGAAAAAGGACCCTTACCAAGGCTGAGGTTCTCAAAAGCTGCTTGGCCTTACAAGAGGACACATCACCATAGAAAAACTAACCCTCAGTACAAAAGAATAGTTTAAGATCAATCAATAAAGATTACAAGAATGACAAACATTTCTTGTTTTCTCTCCCTGGCATACCTTAACTGTATCAGAAAAAAAACCAACTCAGTTGCCAAAACAAAGGCTCCTGATACCAATTGAGACATCCTAAGGTAGCAGCTGAACAAGGTGTCACTGGTGAACAGGAGACAGCCCCTACAGGAGACCTGTATCATTCTGGAACAACAGTTGGAGTTCAGGGGGTCTGTGTGATTTACTTACTGCTTCTATTTAAGCATATGAAAGGAGGCCAAATACTAACATTTCTATTAGCAGTCAAGCATCAGAGAACAGAAAAACTCTACAGAATGAACATGTTCTGTGAGTATATCTAGCTCTGAAATGAAGGCCATAATTCATCCTAGCAATAGTATATATTCAGTTGAAGTTGAAAATAACTTTGGGGAAATACAGCAATTTTAACATGACAAAGATGGAAGTTAAAAGTTCCTGGAAATTATTTATTAAATAATAATAAATAGGTGGATATAAACATCTCAAATGCAGTAAACTCTTGGGAACAAGTTTTAGAAACAAATCAATAGGATACTAGCTAGATAGTTGATGATTCTAAGTTTTCTTTGGTTTTGTGTGACCTACTTTGTAGCTATTTTGCTGAGAAAGTGCTGAGAAACACTGTAGACAATTTACAGCAGTAATAATATTCTTATATTTTGAGGTTTGCAAGAAATGCTTGCTACTATCTCCCACTGGCTTCAGGATTGCATCCTGTCTTCTCTGATTCACTGCCAGCAATGATAACTCATTCCTTCAGCATGTCCCATTTTGGTTATAGCGATGCAATTTGCTTAAGCTGGAAAGCATCATCCTTGGGAAAGTTGCAACTGGTGCAGATGCAGGAGCAGTTCACTTCCTCAGACCCATCAGCCACAAAACGCTTTGCTTTGCACTTGCAGTCCACACACCATCTAAACTGATCTCTAGAGGCGAACTTTGTCTTCTCACCAATTATATAAAATTCCATAGAACTGTGTGATGCCTGCTTGGGACACTCAGTCAAGGCCATGCAGTTGATGGGATGAGCTGAGGCCTACATGAGATTGTGGTTTCTCTGCCATTTTGCTTCATGGGAGGCATGCTTCAGTCCCTTCCTGTACTTTTTTCCTTGGATAGCAAAGCACTCTATTAAAATTCATTGTACTATTTGAGAAGCCAAAATAAAAGATGTGGAGTTTGTCTCAAAGAGAAATATAACAAGAGTTGTTTCACTTCTTATGGGAGAGAAGAAGCTCCTGTGTATGGAGGCATATACAGATACTGAATTTGTTACTTATCTAAATAATCAAGTGTCAACCTTTAACATATCATGTAAAAATTATTGTAATATATCTTATCTCTAATTCCCATTGATCTTTTATAAAGACTGCTAAGTCTTTGAGTTACACTCAAAGTTTTCTAAATGAAAATTGCATCTAAATGTACAGTTTGCTGGGACTTTAGTTGAAACCCCTCAGTGATATATAATGGAGTTTTACATGTATTTGTAGTACTAAGGCCAGAAGCTAGATGTAGACTGTCTCTTCTCCTAAAAAATTCAGGGTTTATGTACATACACACATATGTATGTATCTCTCAATAAGAGAGATTAGGCAACAGTTGTTATTTTTAGATTGGTATGCAAAAAGCAAACTTGTGAAACATATAGAACTGCAAACAGTATTAATGAATTTGGTAGTGGTCAACAGTGCTGAGAACCTGGGCTTTTTAAACATGTCCAAGTTTAAGCATTTTGTTACTATACATTAATATTTTCTTTCTACTATGTCTACATCACCTATATTTTGTTGAAGGCTCTATATGAAAACAAAGTTTTTAGGATTAGCTCTGCTATAGTAACTGTTTGTGTCTACTTGCTCCTTTACTCACATGAAAGCTTACATCCATATTCTGTACTCTCTGTTTTAGAAGCACAAGCTCTTGGTTTTCAGGACTATGCTGTGTTGCATACTACAGCCAGATCCACTGCAGTGCATGGATTGTGGCACCCGGAACCACAGGAAAAATAAATAATGTCTAAAAACACATGGACACCCCAAGCGTATCTGCCCTATGATTGTATTCTTGAAGACAATCTCCTGATTGTACCCACTTATTTTCAGGTTCATATCTCAGAGTGATCTTGGAGCACCTGAACTGGACTCCTTTCAGACAAAAAAAGAGCTGGGGCTGCTCCAGTCACTAATGGGTTGCCCCTAGACTATGCACTTGCTCACACTGATCTACCCTTCCTCCTTCCCAAAAGCAGGCAGTGTGCATCTACAGAAATATTTCCCTATTTATGCATAAATATTGCTACTGGTTTGCTCTGGTTGCTAATGGAGAGGTATCCAACACCTGAAGGAAAACTGACACTCTGTAGGCTTGATCTTCAGGGCTGTTTTAGGGAATTTTTTTTATATTTTGTAATAGTTGAAGGGGGAGTTGTATGCAGGAAACTTTTATTTTCTTATTACTTTCGTCTGTCACGTAGTGTCTGCTTTGAAAATGCCTTAATACAAAGAAAACTTTTAAAAGAACCCTTTTTCCAGGGGAAATGGATTGTATTTAGTATTTATGTCTTATATTTCCTATCACTGATAGGAAAGAGCATCCAATTAGCATCAGAATACATAAAGTTTGAAAAAATCAGGGATTTAAAGAAAAAAAAAGCACAAAAGAACTATGTACATTGAGAGGATGTGCGTTAAAAAAATCTAACGGAAAAACACGGAGAAAAGAGAGAGAGAGGGGATAGAGAAAGAATGGCACCTCAATAGCCATACTAGGTAAAATCTTAATAGCAAATTATGTAAAATATTTCTAAACTATACTGAAGCCTACACACTGGGTAATAAAGACCACACATAAGAAAAGACATTATTGAACATCTAATTTTCATAGACAAGATCAGTTCCGTAGAGTCCCAAAGTTCAGAGAGGAACAGTGAATTACATCTATTGTGAATATATTGCCAAGCATAGACAAGGTTCGATTGTACTGAATGGTTCCTGAGGTCATGGAATATCATTATGCTAAGGCTTCCAGCTGGCAAATTCTTTCTCTCACTCTGTCATTTAGTCCCTTGTGTTTATTTTATAATTGTACTCATGACAGCAGAATTACTGAACCTGCCTGTGCAGGCACAAGATGGTCATTTTCACTGAAAAGTGTGTGAAAATTATAAACTAATCTGTAAACAAGTGATTCAAATTACCCAGTTCAGTCCTCATATTATGTTTTTAATTAATGTCCAGCCCCTAATTTGAATTTTTAAGCGAAGTTTCAGATTCTGAAATTCATTGTCCAGAAAGAAAAGGTGAATTGATTTACCAGATTTTATTACTAAATAACAAAATTCAAGGCTATATTCATAAATTGTGCCTGGCCATATTCTGGGAAAGCATGGTGGAATTAGTGTGAGCATTTATTACATTTAGGTCATAAAATTAGCTGGGCCTTTTGCGCTCACAGACAGTCTCAACAGCTATTCAACTCTATGGACAATAGAAAAGTTGTAACATTGCACAGTCGAATCCTTTGGCCTTCAAAACCAGAACCACTGTCCACATTTCCTCTTGGTAAGCACAGAGCCAAACATCAGGCTATTGCCAAGGATCTCACTAGCTAGAAGGTTACACTTAAGTCTTTGAAATGTGAATGAAGGAGAAGAATAAAGGAATACAGTAAGGTCTGAAAATAAGGATAGATTCTGTACAAAATCAAAGAACACCTTCTTCAGCATTTCCACAAGAGACAGATGACTGTTGGAGATCAGAGTCCTTAGATCCTGGGGAAGTCAAGGCAGGCACTTGGAAGCAGAAAGCCACTGGCTGATCATCTGAGTACCTCTCTAGGCACTGCTGACTCTACTGACTAGATGTGCACAGACCACAGTTCTGAGGTGCACAGAGGATACACAGCTACCTACACATAGACACCCAAGGTTCTTCATCTGGGTTTGCTTCCCTCTGCAAAGATGCAGCCAGTGGAGAAATTTACACTATTACGTTCCTCTTACCACTTTATTATTTTTCAAATCCTATGCCTTGAAAACAGCTTCAGCATTTGCTTCTACTACTTTGTTTCTTTTGTTCTCATATTCCCAAGTAGCTACTACGAGTTTTTGTACAACAGCACTGAAATTACCTGGTTTGCAGTATCCCATGTTGCTGCAGCACAGAACATTAGTTTACATTTGGATATTTATCTTACCGTTTGCCTAGAGCTAGACATTTTGTGTTTTAATGAAAACATATATTGTTCAGAAGCATCTGGCCTAATATTTCCTGGATTTTCTACAAATTTAGTATTAAAAAATTGTCGGATAAAATCCAAAAACATTCCAGAGAACAGATAAGGACCTTATTGCTGAGTGCCCCAGCCTGTACAAGGCCTGGCTACAGGGCCAGACACTAAACATTTGACAGACAGAATTTTTATTGCTTTTTCCTTTTAATTATTTCTTCCTTTCCTTACCATTTGTTAAATTCGTACAGATTTAGTTAAAATTCTTGTTTTTCTGTTGAATTTAAGGCCACCTGTTCCTACTCTGGCAAGTACTCCTTACATTCCGTGACAGCCTCACATTGCCAGATTCATAAAAATACACATTGTAGAGGAAAAATGAGGGTTTCAAACTTACATTTAATGATATTTTCTCATTTGTTTTGGTGTGTCATGTGAGCCAGCATTTATGTGTCTAGCAATTAGGATCCTCAGACAGAGATGTCATGCTCATGATACTATAACTCTTGGGGTTTTTTTCCCCTAATTGTAAATCCTTTACCTCCCTGAAAGTAACATTTTCCAGAAGTGGAAAACTAGTCATCTTAGCTACTTAACAAACAGCAAAACTGTCCAGATGCTACTGTCACGCAAAGGCTTAAGTGAATATAGTATTAAGTTGGCTTTTTTACAAGTGTCAAGATTGTGTCACTATTTCACAATAAACGTCTTCTGCTTAAAACTGTGGATTCTAACACAAAAATGCAGCTGTTGTAACAGCTGAAGTGTGCTAGGTCATGAAAGATCATTTTTTTCTTACTGACTCTAAACTGAAAATGGATAAATTTTATATAAAATAAACAGGGAATCAATTTATGTTGTGCACTTTTTTATATACGGAAGACAAGAGGAAGACAAAAATGGGGAGGTAAGATAGTTTGTTTGTAAAATTATCTCTATTTTAAAAAAGTTAAAATCTGGAATATCTTTCTGCCTGTGAAGGACATGACTGAAGTGTACTTGACATCCTCTAAATTCTACTTACGTCTCCAGTTGAAGACATTCCTGTCAGAAGAGGTATACTGAAATAGGAATATATCAGTTCCACTGGGCTATGAAGGAAGATTTGAAAATCTTTTCAGCGATTATAGATGAGGTCCTGAATTTTCCTCGGTCACATCTTTCTTTTGCCACAATTTTGCAGCCTGAAGTTGTGAAGGCTCCTCCAGCTGCCATATTATGTTTGAGCCCTGCAGCTGGAGAGCTAATGAAGCTCCAGAAAGACACCTTTGAAAAATTCAGTTTCAGTTTTTTCTGGAATCAAAGTTTTTAAGATTTTCTTCCAAAGGAAATGTTACGTATCCATACATATTGTGTATAGATGGATAGATCAACCTTTTCCTTGCTAAAGCACTTGAGTTTGATACTAAAAACCACCTACACATGGAAAATTTCAGTTCTTAAACAGGTTTTTCAAATTCCCTAACACATCTTTTGGTGCTGGGGAATTTCCCCATTTAACTGAATATCATGTGCCCTTTCTTTCAGTGTCAAAACTCTGAAAACGTGAAGAGCACTTTAATTTGTCTCTATCTTCAGTTACAATTTCAGGCAATCTGAGATTTAGCTTTTTACTTTTTTCTCCTAATTTAATAAATAAATAAAATAGGAAAAGAGACAGTGGAGAATTTTGGCTTCTCTCTGTTGGGAAAGAGGGAAACTGACAGGCTGAAGGGAAGATTTGGTAAAGTGTTATTTGTTTGCCAGATGGCTACCTCTTCTGCCATTATAATGACAGAAGGTCTCAGAAAAAAAAAAGGTGATCTTTCCATTTTGCAGACGAAAGACCTAATACTGTCATTCATATTTTTTCCACTACAGCTTTGTGTCAATTTAAATGGAAGAGAAATTTGGCTTATAAGTGATAAGAAACTGATTTTAATATTATATACTTAAATAGTTCAATCTCAACTAAAAGAAAAAATATTACTGCAAGTGATTTCTCTTTTTAAATTCAGAAGTGGAATTCTAGTCACTGTCACCTTGTATTAACTCCTTTAACTTCAGGCATGAGAAGAAGAGAAGTTAGAGGCAAAAAGCTCTTATATTTAGACAATGGAAGAAAAAGAGGAAGGAGGAGGAAGAAAAGTGAGAGGAGCACCTCTAGATAGTGACTGGGACTTGGAGAAGGCAATTACTCTCCTGCATTACCTAGCTATGTCCATTCACTAAATGTAACACGGAATTAAGAGGCAATGGTCCTAGCCCACGTGCAACTTAAGCATTTACTCATGCATAGGTAGCCAATGCAAATTCAATGCACAGCTTTCACTCTTAATTTATAATCTCACGCATATAATACCTTTATATATACCTTTGCAGAGAGGCACATTCCCAATATACGAGTAGTTATTATACTGCATGAGCTCATGTCAACTACTTTCATCAATCAGACATTTAGTACTCTGTCCTACTTTTCTTGATATTGAGTAAACCCAAAGGTATAGCACTTTTGCTTTAACAAGATTGTACTCCACCTGCCCACCCAAGATAAACATATGTTAAATAAAAAACTGTTAAATAAAAAACTATGTTTTGGTCTTTTCTTTTTTAGTTTAGTGTAAATTATAACATTATGTCATTGTTCTACTTTATGGGTGATTAAGTGATGTTTGTAAAGATTTTATTACTCAGCAATGTATTTATTCAAAGCATGAAAAATTACTAGATCTCTGTTTCCAAATTTAATCATACCTGGGGAATTATAAGCATTGGCAGACAGAAAATTCTTTATGAAAATCATTGATCCTCTGGGCTGACTTGTCTATATCTGAAGATGGTGATTAGGAGACACTTTGTTAAGCATCCAAAGATTCTATCATAAAGCTGTTCATTTCTTTCTCTCACATCTTTCATACACTACTGCTTATCTTCAATGAATTATATCCAAAAGTTTGAAAGATGTCCATTGTTTAGATCAGTAGGACTTGACTTGCAGACTTCCTGAATGCTTGTATGGAAGTCAATTCAGCTGGACAATATGGAAAACTTCAATCAGTGTGCTTTACTATATGCCTCAGTCCAGAAATTGTAGGTATGTAGAACCTGGGAGACTAGTGCGTAGACTGCTGTGCAGAATTCTTTTGGTTTTATGTGATAATCACTGTTTGTAGCATTTTTGTGAAATGGGAATGCATATTTTTACATGTCTGTTTTTTTAACTGAAGAATAAAAATGAATTGTGACCCTTTTGGGGGGGGAAAAAAAGAATATACTTTCCTGTTTTTTTTTTAAAGATGTAGGCTAAGAGTTTCCTACTGCTTTTTTTTCTTCTTGGCCACAGTTATCTTCCTGCTAGCCAGTAGGACTTCAAGCTGCAGTTGGTCTGAGTGATAAATTAACTTTTAAACCTTAGCTAGAATAGCATGCCAAAAGAAGCCTAGAAAAATATTCACATTATTGTTAGCATTTTGCAGTACAGCGGTATAGAGAATCCTCAGTCTACAACTATACTACAGTTGACAGTGTACCAAAGTAATATGAAAGATAGATTTTACAAAAAACAAAACCAAAAACCTTGTTGAGTTAATGGGTAGCACAGAAAATAGATGAAAATATCTTTATTGGTGGCTTTTATAGGTGGAGAACTGAGTTAAAGGAAGATTGAAACAGTATCATAGAGATAGTTTGTGACGCATCTTGGAGTTGAGCTCTGCTTGCTTGGATCTCAGCTGGAAATGAAGAAGTTTGGTTTCCAGAAACTACTGCAGATTAAAGTACAAAGTCATAGTACCTTGTCATTGATGTGTGTTATATAAAATTAATACTGTTGTCAAGGAACTGCTTGATTTACATAGGAGCAATCTAGGTCCCTGATCACCAAATAGATTCTTCCTGAGCACCTTGAGTTTTTAAGGAGAGGCATCCATGACACAGATCCTTAGCTTACTGAATATAGTTTAATGTAGAAGTACTACATATTGCCTAAAGTTTAGTACTTCTGAAGTTAGTGGTAGTTTTATCACTGTTTCATAAGAAGTCCATCATACTGAAACACATACTAACCGGAACAGATATTTATTGCTGTGCATAACTACTTGCAGGTGTGAACTCCGGGAGAGGACAGAACACTGAGGTTTGCACAGAATATGGGGGTTATTAAAAAAAAACAACAAACCCAAAACCCCCAAATAAATTGAAATTAAGAAAAATACATAGCACAAGATTTAGTGATAGAGCTATTCATATTCTCTTACATAAAATCCTGTAATTAGTTTGGATAAAATATTAAAACCAAATGGATGTGGACTGTCTTAAAGCAGAAGAAAGTATTAAGTATAGTCCATGTGTGATTTTAAAGAAAGAAAATAGCAGCTTGCTCCAGAGTCATCTCAAAAGATATATGTAAATTATTTTCAAAATGGCAATCATTACCCATTATGAAAGTAGGAAAAAGTATATATTGGTTACTGTCAGTTTTATCCTATACATAAAGGTGACATTTTACAGTTATTATATAGCTAATAAAAATGCATATATTTTGTAATTTGACTGTTTATTTTGTATATTTATCATTTTAAAGTTTTGTTCTTCTGAGGTACTATCCATAATAAGCTGGTCAAGCAATTGAATTTATTCATTTCCTCTTAGGTGTATTATGATATTAAATGAATAATGATTTGTAACTAACGAAAAAGTATCAATATAGTTTTTCTTACATTTCTCAAAAGAGCATTGGATTTACCTCTGCAAAAAAAATTGCAGCTGCTATATCAAATTTATTTTTAAAAAAACAATTTAAGATTTACATGCCTTAAAAATTCACTTTCTGTTCAATGGCATCTTTTTCAGTAATCTCTGTTGTTAAGGAGAGAAGGGTTATGCAGAAAGAGATAACTTTTGTAGAAGCTATTAAATGATTGTGTGTTTGAGACACTTGAAAGGCCAAACAGCTTGGAGTTACTTCAGCTATTGATAAGACGAGATACAAGCTCAGTTCACACACTGAATCAATTATACTAAGACGATAACTGGCAACAGTACAGTAAGTCTTAATTCTTTACCTAACCTAGTAAGGCTTATATAAGACTTTGGGGAATAGCTGCAGACTATCTTAAAACTTTCATCTGAAATATTTGTCAGGATTTCCTCTGAGAAGTTTAGAGAACAAAACTATCTAAGTATGTCTTTCCCACAAGGTCTTCAGTCATAATATCTTACAAATACCTTTTTCCATTACATAAATTTTATACCTTGACATTTGTACTGCAACATTTATTGCATTTGGCTGTTTTGAAGACCACCTCTTTCCTATTTAAAAATTCTCACACTTATCAATTACACCTACATCCCTTCTACAGTATGTAAGAGAACAACTCTTACTCCCTAGTGCATATTCTTATGCGCCAAGTTTGTTTAAGTAGTAGTATTACTGAGGTCCTATATGTTTTGCTTGGTCCAGAGTAGAGGTAACAAAGTATATATATTTGAATGCAAGTTACTATTTATCAGGATATAAAATCATTTATTATCAATAAGAATTAAAAAGTGGCATTTCCGACATGGGAAATATTCAGACCTCTGGAGGACTCCAGACCAACCTTGGATCCATGCTGGGTCCTAATTGCATTACAAGTACAGATTCTTAAAGTTGAGTACAAGCAGAGCTAGGACATCTCAATGCTTTTTGAAATACTAGGTTATGTATTGCTTGATTATAAAGGACAAAAGGACAAAGTTAATATGGCATAAGATAAAGAATGAAAGTGTAGATTAGGTTATTTAGGGAAAGATTATGAGAGAAAGAATTAAAAGAACGATTTCTGCATAATACATTAGCAAACATCTTGCCATTCCCACTGAGGATAAAACAAAATATCTGAAATCTAGGAAAAAGAGACTAATTTTTATCATTTCTGTGTTTGCATGGCAATAAAATCATTGATGTATATTACAGTGCCTTCATTTGAATTAAGTATTTGTTTTTATGTTGGATTCAGACAAACATCAAGATATTAAATTGGATGAAATTAAAACTTAGAAAATATTACATAATACACAGTCATTGCTGAAAAGTGCTTTAGTTTCTAGTTGTTAAGACTCGATAATTACTTCAGAATTTTGTGCTATCACAGGATGAAATTACCTGCAACTTGGTCTGCTCCACAGAAACTTTTTATTAGATGCTTAACTGCTTTCCAGCATTAAGAGTGAAATTATCTCAGAATTCTGAATACAGACCTCTGTTAAAGTTACTAAATCATTTAGCTTTCAACAGTCAAAACCCAAAGGATTTCTCTTTCTAAGGATATTTTTAATAAAGTTACCATTTAAAACTTTCTGATTCTTTTGTAATATACCTAGTCAGAAAAAAATTCCATTGTTTCATTCAGGTGAGAGAATAAAGAGATCATCTCTCTTATTTTAGCAAACCCTGAACTAGAAATGCATTTGCTAATCTGATGGCTCATTTTTTTTCATGGAGCTTTTTGTGGTCTCAACAGTTTTAACTCCATTATTCTGAAAAAAAAAAAGGAACAGAGAAAATAGAAGAAAATAAACATGAAAAATAAGAATGAACTATCAACATCATATTTGTATAATTTTCTGCTACCAAAATTAAGAATTTAAGATCTGCTAAAGGTCAGTGATTCAAATCTGAAGTTAAACGGCTGATTTTCAGATGTAGTGGTCATCTACATTTCTTATAGACTTTAGAAGATTAAATACCCAAAATATTTTAAAATCAAAAGTTTTGGACTAACTCATGGAGACACTATAGTGTACTGAATATAACACTGAACAGAAATGAAATCTGCATTTGAAGTACTTGATAAAAAAGCTTGTGTTTGTATATCCACTCAATGGAAAATGACAAGGTAGGCTGGGAGTATAGCAGTGATTGACAACTCCCTTTTTTGTGTGCTAAGCTATAATGATCAAGTGAAAGAAGAAACTGCTAGAAAATCTTAAACTTTACAAGGCTTCTGGATTCTGGGAAAATAAGATTCGCAGCTTCAGTCATTTTCTCTAAACAGTGCACTTTGCTCGCTTGCACTTTTGGAAAACCCAGGCTGAGTCTGGGCCAACGTTGAAGTGACCCTGAACTTATTTATGGACTGATTCCAAATTAAGCAATGCATGATGGCTTCAGGTAAGATGCCTTAGCTACTGCAGGTGAAATGCAAAAAGAAATGCTGACAAACAGGTGAACATCAACTAGAATTACATCATGTATCTAAATCCGAGAAATTTCTTGGAGACTCTTCAAAGAAGTTCTGTCAAATACCATACATCACTGGGACAGTAAACCTGCAGAAAGGCAGCATGGATTACATTTCTTGGATGTGAAAGCTCAAGTAAGTCTCCTCCCAGAGATCTACCAGTGGGATTTTAAATTTCAAGGAACTTCCAAGCCAACACAAATACAGTATCAACATTGGTGTAGTGCCTATAAAATATTTGAGAATCAAATAAAAGAAATTAAACAAATAACAAATGTGAAAAATCAAACACATTAAAAGCTCTATGACAATAAAGACACTGAAATTCACTATGAAACCATGTTGATTAAGAAGGATGAAAAAGATTAAGAAGAATAAATTAAAAGCTATAAACCATATCCCACTAGAAATAAAATAAAAATGTCAAGAATACATTTATATTTTATTGATAAATGAAGACTTAAATATGATCGAAGAAACACTTCTTTGTTTTTAAGAGGAAAGGCAATAAATCAAAGCCATATATGTAAGACAAACAAAGGAAAAAAGAATTCAATGAAATTATAAATAAATAAATAAATCTGTTGGGTTTTTTTTAAAAAAAATGCAAGTAAATGAGCTTCACAGCAATTTAGCTTTTCAACAACACAGTGGAATGATGTCAACAGAAGCCCTGCTGTTCTATTGTTTTAACCACCCAAACAGCATTTGCCATCATCCACAAGTCAGTGTACAGATAAAGTACTAGCCATTTCTTTTGCTCACCAATATCTAAACCCAGATGGATGGCTTTTTACCTCCGCAAACTGACTCAATTCATCTTCACCCTCAGCCACTTCTGCAACTCATCTTATAGCACTCCACACAACACCTTTCCACCTATGCTGTTTTCCTACAGCACAGCACGATCAAACAGTAAACAAGTCAAGTCACTTCTTACTTTCTGGTAATTGATTGCATGGTGATGGCTCTTCAGCATGCATTAACTTCTCCCTTGGTGACATTCCAAAAATCTTTGCCTTCTAGCCTGTCTATGATTGCTTCCAAACTTCCAGGGTGGAGTTGCCTGTTCTAGTCCACTGAGTGACCAATGCAACCTGCTTACTTCACATAGCATCAGTTGCATGATGTGTGGAGGGAGTCTTCTCTTTAACATTCAGCACAACACTGGTAACCAGGGCACCAGAAGGAGCTGTGCTTCAGTACCAATTACTTCCAAAGCATCTCAAGCTTCTTCATACACTGCTAGTATCTCTTTTTCCAGCGGGAGCACAGTGGGCCACTGATCCTGTATATCCTCAGCTCCAAACCCCTAGTGGTCAATCTAAAGTCTCCCCTTTGCCAGAGTCTCCAGGTAAGGCCATTTTCCCCTAGCTATGGTGTAAAGCACATTTTTTACATCTTGACTTGTCCAGACTGGTCCAAGGGTTACTGAACAATCTCATGAATGGAGATGTGACTAGAAGCACTAAACTGCACAAATCCAATAACAAATACCAGTGGAGTCACCCGCAGCTCCAAAAGTAATTCTAAAAACAAATACCATAGAATTCCACCCAGTAACCATCCTATCCACACCATCAACACAATGAATTCTCATAAAAACTCGGTCAAATCTGTTAAAACTTCAGCCCTTTGAGACTCTCAAATTACAGGTCTGCAATTCTCCCAGGTAAGCTATTACGTGATCAAAGTTTTACCATGAAGTGCTACCTCAAAATGTGAGTCTGGAACATGTCATCATGTTTCAATGTACAGAAATCATATATTCTGTCATTTTCAGTTGTTTTAAACCACCTGTAAAAGGACTCTGTTCTGAAACTGGTATGTAAGAGGAATGCAGAAAGACCTACTAAATATAGGGGTGGGAGGGAGATGGAGGGGAAGGACTTTACAGTTGCATAACCAATACTTATATAACCCCATCACACCACCTGGCACATGTACTGTTGAATGGTCAGCCCTTGCTCTTGCAGGGTTTGTGTAATAGCAGAGGAGGTGCAGGACATACAGGCGAGAAGACGGCAAGATGCAAGCTGCTTTCCTGTCCCTCAGGAGCATGGCATGCCACTTGCTCGGTGAGGTCTTGCAGTGGCATGGAGATGCACACTCAAATGCATGAATGTTAGTCTCCGATAAAGCAGAAATGCCCAAAATCATGTTACTTCATGAACAAAAAGGGTCACTAAGCAGCTCTATCAACTGCATCAGACACATCAGCATTTGGACACTGAGGGTAGGAAAATATCTATTTTAATTCATATTTCTCAGCTGTCTAATTTGTGTCTAGTATATTGTGTAGATTTCAACTAATTGGTTATAGACATCAGTAGTAGATGGTATAACTATGTTTCCTTGCAAGCAGGAATGTGGGTATGAAAAGGTGTTTATTGCACTTTCCTGTTTTTTACATGAAGTAGCCATAATTGTATTAACATTCTTAGACTTGTTGAGAGTACTTGATTTTCTTTTTAAGAAAATCTTTTGTTACCTGGTTACCTGTGGGAAAACATCAAATCATAATAACAAAAAGCTAGATGAAGTGAGGATTGAGAGGCAAGACTAAAACTAAACAGCTACAAAACCAGTAACTGCAACACAAAAGTGATGCAAAGTCACCTGATCAGCTATATTCATGTGTTTTATCTGTACAAAATTATCCTAAGGGATGATGATAACCTGAGCTAGAGATATTCAAAATACTTCATCGCTGAAAATTGGAATCATATGTTTTTAATCTTTTCAATAAAAATCCTGAGGCAGATAACATTGGATTAACAAAGAAAGCAATAATGTAATTGTCAGCTACATCTACACTAATGCATTATTCTACGTAGAACATATGCCCTAAGAAAAGGCCACATTGATAGTCATGAATATGCAGGTTCCAAAAAAATAAAAATCATTGCAGAAACTAGCTGTCCTGGTTTGATCTAGAACAGAACTAATTCTGTTCAGTGATTTTATTTTTCAGCCAAATCTCTTCTAATAACTGCACTTTCTGAAGGTAGTGGCACATTTCTGCAGACAATGTCTGCTTCTAGAAGTGGTAACACTTGATGCTATAGTTACTATCAAGGATTGGTGTGCAGAACAGCTCTTGCTTACATGTGCTTCTACAGAGACTAAGGTCACTGCTAAATCTTGTACCATACTGGGGGGTGCAGAAAGTGCAGGAAGGAGTGGACAAGACAGGTGACCATATCTGACCAACAGGATATTCCATCCCATACGCGTTATATTCAGTAGAAAGCTGAGGGACCACAAGGATTGAGCTCTCTTCTTCAACGGCCAGCATCCAACAAGGACTCTGTCCATTCTGCCTTTGATCCCAATCCATGTGTTCCTGAATCCAGTTCCAGAATCCAGCTCTGAATTCTGTTTCCTATATGCTGCTGAGTCCAACCTCTCTTCCTTATTACCTTTTTCTTCCCTTTGTGAAGGGGAGAGAAGTTAATAGGGAATGTCTGCCATTTGTCTAGTCACCAGCCCAGGCCTGACCCTTGACACTAGCCAGAAGAGCACATCTGCAGGAGAAAAAAAGCAAAAAAAGTTGATCTGACAGTAGCCACTACAAAAAGAAAAGTAATATGTTAGTTGATGGTAGGAATTTAGCTGATCTCAAGCCAGTTTTGTACTGAAGATTTACATACTGGAAAGAAGTGTTTATCTGGGGAAATGGATTGTGGATGCCAGAAAAGCTGACTGTTTGCTTTTCAGGTTTCATGGAGGTCTCCTTTCTGAGACAAGCAAAGTGTCCTGTTTTGAAGTCTTGAGCACTTTTTATAGCTGTGTCTTCAAAATGCCACATAGTCTTGTTTGCACATAATATACTAGATGCCCTGATGTCAATAATCAGTAAGTAAGTATAACAGTGAGGAAAGGAATGAATAAAATTCTGTATAAAATAGAATATCCATTGTCGATTATACAGCACAAAATCTCTCATGTCCACTGTGTTCCATGAGATGTTAGTTCTCTGCATCACTTCCCCATTTGAACACCCTCTCAAGTCACTCTGCCCTTTGCTACAAAAAGCAACTTTTTATGGAGGGAAAGTAGAGTACACACACACAAATGCAGAATCTTTTGCAATGAGAAGATAAAAGATTTGTTGATTTCTTAAGCACTGACATTGATACATAAATATTTTTGAAATGTTTATGCTCATTGTTGGTTCCAGTTACAGACTTCTAAAATGAACTCTTCACTTTTCAAGCTGTCCATATCTCATCATCATAATCATCACCACCAGCACAACATGCAGTGTCAGGATACAAAACATCCCTGTACCTCTACATCAGCTATGTGTATCTGTTATAAGAGGTTTTGATATATCTGGTGATTTTTCATGACAGCTAATTCAGTAAGGACAGGAAATGCACTCACAGGTTGTCTATATGTCTGAATATCTATATTTTTTAATTTTAGAATTTTAGATAATTTTAAAATTATCTAAATTCTATATATATTTATAAATCCAGGTACAGGAATGTCACGCTGCTATGTAGATTTCACCAGTATCAAATCTATCATACGTGTGGGTACAGAGAAGTGGTGATGGATCTAGCTGAGTATCTTGGGATCCATCTCTTATAAGCATTTCAACAGGCCTGCTACCTTTTTTCTCATTTTAAGAAGCAACAGTATTTTTAAGTAAAAACACACTTCCTAAGATTGCTTTGTTCATCCAGAAAGGGAATAGCTTTATCTGGCTTTGTACTTAGTGGATTAAATATGTCATGTATCTGTATGTTACAAGAAAATTGTGATGCAAAGCATGTCTTTATTCTGCATGTAATTTTAGAGTTAAGAATACAGAAGATCATATATCGACTCCAGAGGTTATGAAAACATGTTACCTGGAATAATTTCATTATCTTTTAAAGACATTTCTTCTAAGTAAGTCAAATACTGAATTACAAAAATTTTCTTTCTTGTCTATTGTTACACTAGAAAATAAAGAATAAAAATATCATCATATTTGAATATTTTGAGCACCATATATATCTTTTAATTGTAATTTTCTTATGAAGAACCATAATACATTAAAATTTTGTTCCTGAGTCCAATGCATCAGTCAGTGCCTAACACATAAAAAGCTTAATTTAATAATATGTCTAAAGTTTTGTAATATATTTCAATGGAAGTGCTTTTTCTATCACTAAAATCTTCCCAAATAAAAATGTCATGTATGTATGGATAAGAGTGAAGCTATGTAACTAAAAGCAAGCTATATCTGTTTTCTTGAAACTTCCTCTAAAAATATCACAAGATTTCTGACAGTTACGGAGGTTAGCCAGATTTCTGGGCAATGTCCAACCCTCATCTGCGCTACTCCATGAGATAAGATGATTTCTTATAACTAGACTCCACAATCCAACATTTATGGTACAAATTAAGTCATCCTCTAAAACTCCTCTTTTCCAAGTGTTTTTTCATACTTATTTTATGCTCCTGAGCAATTAAAATAATTTTTCACAGTTATTTTCTAAAATAGCTGAGAGCAGATGTTCTGCTGCTACAACTCCATCAACTGCAATTTACACTGAAGCAACTACCCTCAATTAAGGTAGAATATTAACACGTCAGAGACCTACACTCTGGAGTCAGGAAAAAGCAGAACTGGACTGCCAGAGGGTCTAATGAACGAAGGCTGACAATTTATTCAGTGCTAGACAAGAAATTGGTGCAAATCTCATAATATCATCACAAAAATCTCTCCAGAAGGCAGTTCAATATGTCTGCTGCACACATTCCTAGAAAATGTTATTGAAACAGCATATTCAAAAGCAAAATGTTTCCTCATTTGGAACAATGAGAACATTGCAGGTGAGATCTAACCAAACACATATCATAGTTAAAGTCAGGCTTTCTGCTGATTTAAAAGGACCTAGACACACTGTTCATAAGCAGAAACATGGAAATAGGCCTTTAAACATGCATAAAAATCTATAGACATATACATAGTAGTTACCCATGTATGAAAGGGGGGTGGACTATAGGGAGGAAAAGAGGGAGAGACAGAATCTCTGGATTACATAAATGATCATTCAGGTTATCACTGATTGGTTTTTGCCTGACCTTATTAACATGCAGCTAAACAGAAGTTTGGACTAGATTTTAACCTCAGTTACTTTTACACAACTTCACAGATGTATGTTTTTAACGAAAGGATGGAAGTTCTAGAACAACTAGCAATAGGAGCAGTAGGTTGGGCTGCTGGCTTGAGTGCTCTGTGTAACTGCACTTAAAGACCTGTATTGCCAGTATAAGGAACTCTGGCAACTAGCAAAGTATCCTGGGTTGGGTTTCTGTGCTAAAACATAAGCCCTTCCTACAGAGTCTGATCTGGAGCAGAAGTTAGACTTATCTGTGTGTATTTTTGGTAAATGATAAAGATATAACAAACAACTTCAGGGCAGGCTACAAATTTCAAATGAAAGTGGTAGTCATAAATTTACAGTCTTCGTATGTTCTGACCCATAAACCACTCATCACTCTCATTTCTACTGTACAGGAAAATGAAGAAATCACAAGAGACAGCTTTCGGTTTAAACTTTTTTTGCAGGGTCAAGGCGATGACAGGAACATCTGGCAATTGAAAGTGGCACACTTCTAATAGCTACCTAGGAGATGAGGTGTGAGAAGCACTATTTTTCAACTGAGACCAAAAAAAAATGACTAGACATGACAGAAGAGAGAATCATAGCTTTTAATTACATCCAGTTGTTACTTTGGAAATAAAATAAGCAGCTTTAGTGAAGGATGACAATCATATTGGCATCCTGTCATTTCGCAATCCGTTTGAGAATAAAATTGTTAATAGCCTGGTATTTAGTGTTTATCTACTGTGTATTTTAAGTTATGTATTGAGTCACACTTGAAGGCCAAACTCTACTCTATAGCGTAAGCACAAGCTACATTGTATGTAATCTCTGGACAGGTATTGGAAAGAAGGCCAAATAGAGACATATTTACCAATATTTCTGCTGAGAATTCTTTGTAAAAGTGATGTGTTTTCCATATTGGCCAAAGCTATTTACTCCTGACATTCTGTCTGTTAGAATAGAATTATCTTCAGTACCACTAAAATAGAAAATTACTTTTTTTTTAGATCACCAAGGAAGATGAATCTCTGCAATAAAGGAACAGGAAAAGATGCATGCTCTGTCAAATTAATGCATTATCGGCCAAAATAAGTACTTTTCTTATCATCCGTTTTTTCTGACCTCTCAATGTCATATAATTACATTGTAAACGTAGGAAAAATGCTGATCTATTAAATAGAATAAAATAATTTTCTCAACCACTAATTGAACTTCTGTCACCCTCTGACCAACAAACTCAATTTTAAATTGCTGGAAAGCAATCTTTAAAGTACCATTCACATCTGCAGAAAATCTTATTTATTTTCCCCTTTGTAAACTTTCTATATCATGTTTTCTAAAACATATGCAGCCATCTGAAAAATGCGCATACTGAAACAAAGCTAGATAAGAATTCTACCCAACAAAGTCCCCAGTGTGCCTCAAAACCACAAGTTGCCTCAGTCCATCTCTAGTACTTCCAGCCTAAGCTGGCATTCAAATATAATTAGTCATGTCCCCAGACTTCAATAGGCAAAAAGACTCAAGATATTCTAAATTTAATTTTCATTATTTTGAAGCTCTGGATAGCACTTAGGCCGCACTTTCATAGTTATTGACAAAACCATGGAACTGTTCTTTTTCAAATTAAAGCTGAAATTCACATATTCATAAAACAGTGTGGGTAATACGGCTTTCTTAGAAAGCATCAAAGCCAAAAGCAATGAGTGAAGTGAAGGGCATTACCTTTATATTTCCATCACATTTCATAACATATCACCTTGGTACCTCTAAGATTTCCAAGAGTTACAGAAGTTATAGCTGTAGTATACAGGGATACTATTTGTGCAATTCTTGTTCAAGCTGTGAATCCTAAACTCAGCTTCTGAAATTCTGACATCTTTAAAATACTCACAGCTCTAAATGTATCCACTAAAGCATACAAAAACCCTAAGACTTATTGTTGCAACTTTAAGTTGGCTTGAGATGTTACATTTCTAGATATAGCACCTCATATACAATTTTACTAAAGGAATTACTTTCAGGACTTTGTATTAAAGAAATAGACATAAGAACTCTTAGAAGGATGGGTGACTCAAAGTCACATTCTTCTGTGAAAAAGTAGCTCTAAAGAGTATCGTGAAGCTCAGTACCAATATTGCGTAAATTATACCTAGTTGGCTACAAACTGGCTATTAAATTATAATTAGATTATTAGTGATCCACCTCAGACCTTGAAAGGCAACTCTGTAGCCCATTCATATAGTTTGAAGATGATGGCATTTGGGAGACTTCCATCACATCCAGGCAGCAGGAGACAAGTAATCACTTATGTTGTTAATGGAAGAACAGAGTTCATCTCAAATTCAAAAAAAAAAAAGAAAAAAAAAAGAAAAGAGAAGAGCATGAATTCTCCATCTGTATGGAATCTACTACTCAATTATTTCCAGAGTTCCTTGGTATATGGAGCTGAAGAAGGCCAGGCACTTAAATAGCTGTGTCACGAAAAGGGTAGAATCATCCAAAAAGGTAGGAGAAAGATATTGGCTCTACAGGAAGGCAAAAATATGTCAGAATACAAGTTCTGCCATTCTTATTTGCCACTGACAACACAATGAGCTTCAAAGACAATGATCATCTGGTGAAAAAATTTAACTAATTGAACTGTTTTCAGGAAATGCATCAAATAGGAAAAAAAAAATAAGAAAGGGAAGAGAAAAATATATAACTTGAAATCCAAACTGCTAGCCCTTCTGTTGTGATTGAGATATGGACTAATGTACAGACAAATGTGTAGATTTTTTTTTTTTCTTAATTTACTATGGCTAATTGATTTCCTTCAGGCTTAGGGTCTTCTTTATTTTCTTGAGCACACAGCGATTCTATTTGGACAGCAGCAGAAATAAGAAAATGTAAGGCAGTTACAGATACCAACATTTTTGCTGCCCCTTTCTCTCTTTTGCCTACATAGACACAACATTTCTGTTATAAGACTAGGAGATTTTAGACCGATTAAGATAAAAAGAGCTGACATGGAGATCACAATGACTACACACATTTGCTTATATCTCAGGACAAATAAGGCAGAATTTTTGTTTGTTAATCTTTATTCCTGCAGCAGATCTCTGAGAAAACTTTACATACTCATTACAGGAGAATCAAAGACAATTTGTCCTGACCCTTTGTTCTAATTTAAAAGATGACTTCCACTTATTTATTTTGAAGTACTGTTATTTTACCCCTGGGATAAGTGATGAACCATATCCAAAGGCCCCAATTCAGGACTTATTGACATCAGTGGCCTCTTTTACTCAGACTTTACTGGAAATCTCTGGCACACTGAAATCATTACCCTGAAACCTTTGCTGTACAGAAGTAATTCCGTTAGAGACACAAAGTAATTTCCATGGGAGGATTAAAATCTACTTAATTTGCTCATCTGAGGAAGTTTGAGTTTGATATGAATAACTGGAACTGCAGTGGCTATCAAAATAGATTAATGGACTTTGGGGAGTCACTGTCAACTCTGATGTGGGTGGTTCATGCTAACAACTTCCTGCATCTAACAGCATATCCTCTGTCTGTCAATATAGACCAGAAAGTACCAAGATATCAGCAAAAAATATATTTCAGTGTCTACTAACACTAAAAAAAAAATTTAAAAAAAAAAAAAAATCAATGTAAAAAAGAAAAATGTACAGTTAAAAGATGCTGTTTCATTTCGAAGCAAACATCTGTTTATATACTTTAGAACTTTGCAACATCTGTATACAAGCCGTACTTTTAAAGTTGACTATGTCACCTCATCCAGCTTTGGTAAACAGCTTTTTTTGACTTTTAGAATTATATTTATTTCAGCTAAGGTGTTAGAATAAAATCTTTATATGTGGTTATAGAACTTCTTTGTAAAAGTCACTCCTTCCATTTATTTTTCTATTTGTTCCATTGTGTTGCCTATACACAATAAAAACAAAACTGCTCATTTCAAATGATAGCAAAAATTATCAGCTTTTATTAAGTCTGTTCTGAATTAATAGAATAGAGTAGAGCTTCTTAATTAAACATAACTAGAATTAAGTGTGGTAGTAGAAAAGCTCACATTACCTACCTCCCAACCAATTTCAGTGTATCTGATTTGTGAAGATTCTGAGAATTTCCTGTGCATAGCCTCCTATCTGTGTACTTTACCACAAGGACTTGATCAGTGAAGAAGGATATTAGACAACTTTTTTATTACCAGCTAAGACTAATGCTATAAACTCAGGGATTAAACAACAAGTACAGACTCATGTCTGGACATTTCAGTTTTCAAGTCACATTGTCAGAGCTCATTTACAATATTTCTCCCCTTAGCTACAAGTGTAGATTTACACACTGTCACTTTCATGGAGAAGCGACCAAGCTGAAATATTTCACAAGCTTGCTGTATAATAAAGACAAATTTCAAGAGTATCCCCAACTTAGTCCAAAATTATTTCTCTCATCTGTATCAAAGCAATAATTCATCAACGCTTTGAAACAGAGAAACGTCTTTCCTTGTCCTGAAGGTATAGTTTGAATGTAAACTCATCTTAAAATTTATAATTAAAATTAATATACTTACTTACTCTTCATAAGAAACAATTTCAAAAACATCTTTATCTTACATTTTACTTACATGACTCATTTTTTTTACTTTGGCTACAATCATCCATGGTCCAAGGCAAGACCACTAATCTGTTTCCTTTCTTCCTCCTTGTGTTGGTTTGTTTTATCTATGAAGTTAAAGATTATTCAATTTGTTTCAGCTACCATTGGGTAGGAGGAGGAAAAGGGCATGCTCTGTGCGGGTGGGTGCTGCTTTGTTTGCCCATGGTCGGAATTAACCAGATGTGACTCAGCTCTCCTCTGCAAATCCGGAGGTTGCATTCATGGGCCATTACATTCAGCCCAAACATTCCAGATGTGAAACTGGAAACAGAGCAGCCAGACACTGCTGGATGGCTTCCCGGCCAGGGCAGGCCTGTGTCAGGTTAGCAGAGAGCTGGGAGGGCACAAGATCAGCTCTGCTCACACTCCTCCTGTACACCTCCAAAACCCAGTCCTAAAGGGCTTCTTCCACCACGAACTTACTTTAAACACTATTCAAGAAGCAAAAGAGAGAGTAGTCTGTCAGCTTCTTTGGCCTATATCCTTTTGGCTTTACATTCCCTAGGTTTTTAGCTCTCTTATCACATTTTAAGATATTTTGGAAGAACAGTTAAAAATCAGGAAGCTTTCTACTATTGGACACAACCTCTGTCACTCAGTCTTTAATTATGAGGCCCATTACTGGACAGTGAGTTCAGGCTCACTAGGATAAAAACATCCCCAAGATCTCTCACCCCCTCTGAGTCCCGGTTTCACTGCAAGGGAAATACTGAGCTCTCAGCCCATGCCATGAATGTTGAATTTTTTTTTTTTTACTGAGAACCAGGAATGTTTTTGAGCATTAAAAGAAAGCTCTGTGCCTGTGTCTTCCTTTTTATCAGTCAGTGAGATTACTAGGGAGATTATTTTCTTCAGTATCACCAGAATGTCACAGAGACGTTAGGGTTTTTTTATATTTAAAGCAATGAGATACTTGCCACTATTTTTAACGAGGACAGGATTAGGGCCAAAATCCTAGCTGAAGGGTTGTTTTTTTAAAAATAATTATTTCATACCAATGTTCTCTTGTGCTTTATCGGGCTGAACTGCATATTGTCGTAAGTATTTGTTTTTAACTGGATAAGGACAAATAATTTTGGTTGGCAATTACTCTTAAATGAAGAAAGCTTTCGAAAGCCTTCATGAAAGAATTGTGCTAAAATCTTGGCTTTAAGTACAGTTCAATATTTTTAATTAATCCTTCGTATTTTTAAAATCTATTTGATTGTAACATTAGATAGAAATTGCATCCTCAAATAAAATAATTTGGACTAAGGAACTATATTCTCAGTCCACATGGAGCTAGTTTTTAAACTCTGTGACAAATACTTTTGTTTACATAGTCTGTGCATACTACACTACTTTAGACACTTCTTCATGACCACAATCATAAACCTTTTACATTCAGATCCTGAGTCATTTTATTTTTGTCTTTTATTCCATCTGCATATATTCATCAATCTTAACATTTATAAGGATTGCAATTATAAAAGTGTCAAAATATGCTTGAGAAACAGGCTGTACATAAAACAGGATCTAAATATTTCTCTACTGTTTTATCAGTTAAAACACAAAATAAAAACAATAAATAAGATAAAAATAATATTTATTCACTTGAATACTATCCAATGTGCTGTGAAACATCTAAGGTTACAACAATGAAGGTAAGAAAAAACATGCTATCTTCCTATCTGGCTTCAATTTTTCCTTGAAAATTAACAACTATTATGCATTGTTTTTACTATTGGTAAGCTGGGAGTTTTTTTGTTTGATTTTATTATGTTCATTGGGAAACAGTACTGAAATTGTAATCCCTCAAACTGGCATTTATTTATTTATTTATTCGACACATTTCTAATTAAGCCACCTATTTGACACATTTTTAATTAACCTACTTACCCACTACTTTGCCTTACAATGTTACCCCCTTTTAATTTGTAGTGGTCCTTAATTACGCTTCGTGAATAACTGTGAAATGTTGCTGATACAGCTGCAGTACAACTTATATTTCGCTTACTGAGCCTGACAGCCTTTTACCCATCTGCATGTCACTGACTGTTTGGTTTGTATCTGTCTTTTGCCCATCACCGTAATTGATGAGCAAACTCTCCCTGTCCTTCTCTCAGCTTTTGAGCTTTTGTTGTATATTCTCCTCCCCATCCTGCTGGAGGGGGAGAGGAGTGAGCAAGTTGCTGTGTGATGTTTAGTGCCAGCTAGGCACTAAACAATGACACTGGTATTGCCAAACTATGATGCTGTGTATTTCTGTTAAGACACAAATAATGTTTGAGTTCAAGATCTTATGTTATGTTTTTTATCTGCACTAAATATTCTCTCTTACCTTAAAATATTTTAGAATATTTTATATGAAAAGTCCATATAACTTCTAATACCTTATAGTACACTATATAATATTATGGAGTATGATACTGAGTCAAGAAGGATATGGCAGCCAACCTCATTTTTTTTAAGCAAAATCATTATATATTGTTTTCATTGTTACAACACACACATGCTTAAGAACCCAGGGCATTCAACTATTAGCTAATCTTCAGTGCCTGCATACCTAATTCAAACTGTTTGAAAAAACCATAAAATTTTCAGTTGTCTGCATGGAATCGGTTCTTATGAGCAGTGTAGCTTCCTTTCCTTGAACATAAGATAAAAACAAAAATACTTTCATAGCAAAGTAGTTATGATGGGGTACAAGACAACAGTTTTGGAAGAAGTATCCCTGCCTTTTTTTTTCCTTTTTTCTTAATCTTGAGATGATTAGCTGGCTTTGAAATTTCCTGTTGAAATTATGAGGACATTATATATTTACATGTGTTAGGCATTTTTAAAAATCTATATTTCTGTAAACAACAGCTCATTTTCCACTCCTATCTGAATCGGAAAATGAAATTTCTCCCTGCAAAAAGAAATAATCTGAATTTGAATTGAACTGCATGCACATACTTAAATGCAACTCATTTTGCAGTTATTACAAAGATAAAAATAGCCATGTGGAGCTGCATGTAGACGGTACTGACAAAAATGAGGGGAAAATACATTTCTTTTAATCTTTCAACTATAAATTGTTATATTGTACTATTATAGCAATACTATTCCATTTTATAAACTGTCAGTGATAATAAAACAATAAAATTGTCTACATTTGTTGTACAATACATCTCCCCAGTTTAGTTCTGGAAATCATTTGAGGTGACCTATTGCTTGATTTTGCTCATTATTTGAGGCAGGGTTGAAAGTCAAACTTGGTTTTATTACTGTCACCTCATCTGAGAGAATGGCCCCTGGCTTTCAGAGGTTCAGAGAATTTTTGCTTCTGCTACACTGAAGTGGTTCAAGATTGTTTTGGATATAATGCAGTGATTCAGCTCTGCATTAAAGTGCTGGCCTGTATTTAGTTTTGTTCTAGTGTATGAAAAAGGCCTATGACAAAAAGGACAAAATTATCTTATTGGCTTGATTTTCAGGAGGTAACCAATACTTGAAATTCTAATAGCCCTCTCTCTTTATATTAAATTCATTTTCCGCTCTCCAGGATTCTGATAGTCCATCAGAAAGTTTCAGATCTAAGCAGGTCTTCCAAAGGTTTCCTAGTATCCTCAGTGATTTGTACTTGAAGTAAACCCCTGGTTCTAGTGAAAATAAAAGCAGTACTTGATTTTCTATTGCTAGTAAAATGTAGCCAGGAAGCTAAAGGAAAAAAAGTACCCAATAAAAATAAGAATCTCATTTTGGGATCAAGCCAAAACACATTTCTCTCAGAAGTATCAACACAATAGCCCATGCATTTTCCCTGGCTTAACCTTTACTCTCAGTTACATAGCTAAAAATCCTCTTTCCCCCAGAAGACAACATCCAATTGGTTTCCATGATCACAAAATGGACTTAGACAACTGTGTTGGCATACCTGAAATGGAAGCTGACACGGGGCAGATACAAGTAGTCAAATAGTTCAGTTGAGTGGTAAAGTTATTATTGCTGCTGAAGTATTTGATCTGTCAAATGACAGCTTCAGGGAAGACCTGAGAGAAGGAAAGCAAGCCAAAAAAGAAAGGTCACCTTTCTGCTGTTACATGACTTCAATAAAATCTGGATGAGCCTTGTTTTCTCAAGTCTTTTGTTATTTTTGTGTAGTGTTACCAGAAAGCTGGTTTGTTCAAGGAAAAAAAATTGTTGTTCCTTGCAATAATGATAGCTGCTTGCCTAAGTTTCCATTATGTGATTCTCATTTAACTTCAGAGCAAATCTAAATCACTCTTTGGGATTCAGCAGGGCTGCTGGAATCTTAAGGCTTAGTACCATGACAGAAATGTCCTGGATCTCAACTTGAGTAAGAGCTGGGTGGCTGGGATTATCCATAGACATTGGGATGTAAAGAAAATCCCCTTGGTGCAACCTGTGACAGAAGGAAACATTTATGCCTATCCTAGAGACTCAAATCTAGTAAGATAAGAAATAACTAATTGGTTTTTGGGATGGAGGGGATAAGACTACCCTTACTAGCCTCTCCATGAAGGCTGGCAAAGGAGCAGGATGGCACAAGTTTTAAGGGTGACCAATTCTTTAATTTTCTTAAGGAAGCAGGGTAGTGTGCTCTCCAGTTACGGGATGGGCAATGACATTCCCAAGGCCACAGAAACAGCACTAGTTCTTTTCAGCTGGCACGAGGATATTTAACTTCCTTCCCACGTCACACACAGATCTGTTAGCCTTTTTTCGTTGTTTTTTTTAAGGCATGCATATGATATACAAATGTTTAGAAAGAACTGGTTTAAGGTAGGAAGAAAAAAATCTCAGAGGAATAAAATTCACTGGGAGACCAAACAGTAATTCTTTTTCTAATTCACAATTAAGAAAACCTATAATTTGCTTAGAAGGTGTCCAGTATTTCTGAGGTTCAACCATAGAGAACTAAAATTAGATTTACACTTCAAATTATCACCTTCATTTCCAGATAGGTGACTTAAGGTTTTTGGTATTAACTTACACCTGCATAGACCTCTCCCCTTCTGCCTGACCTTTTATTCTGGCTACAAGGAGCTGCTCTTGCAGCCATTTCTCTACTCAGCTTCTTGATAATGTCATGGGATGGAGATAGTCAAAATTCCTATAGATATATGTAATAAGAAAATATATTAAATTTGCATTAGTATCAGTCAAAAAAGCTCTTGGCCTTTCTGAGCAGTTGGAAGTGACATCTAAATATTTTATTTTGCAACACGTTTATGTCTACAACATCCAAAACCTTCAGTTACCCTGGTACTTTTTACTAACTACTTGACAAGGAAAATAAATCTCCTGCATTCTTATTATGATCATCAGTACTGCTCTAGCTTCTGTTTTCAGAGGATGTTAACAAACTATATTACACATGTTAAAATGGCTGCATCACTTTCATTCTGAATTCACAATTACAGCTATGTATTCAATCTGTTACTCACAGATTTTTCGCAAATTATTGTCTTAGACTGACTACTGTGAATAGTACCTATTGTTTTACTGACTAATGTTTTGGTATTCTTTTTGTGGAAACAGATATTTATTTGGTAAGGCCTTACTCAGAATTCAGAACAGCTGATTTTTACTACAGAATTCTGAAAATCCCAGGAGACACTTAGGAGCAAGTGGATTGACCTTCTCAGGTAGAGGGGTGTCGGCAATGGTGAAGAGATATTCACTGAGGAAACGTTCAGCTTATGAATTCCTTTGGACAACAAGGTTTTTATATACAGCAGAAAATGAAGAGACCATTTAGCTTATCTTTTCACCAAAGACATCCAAAGAAGCATTAAATAATGTCACAATATGCAATAGTATCATCACTATCTTTAGCTATTGCTGATGTTTCAGACTCACATTCTAATTTTCTAGCATTTATTTTTAACTAGTAAGTCAATACAGAATTGGAGAGGCACAGAGGTAAAGACATTACAGACGTTTAATTTCTGAGTATTTGAAAAGAATAGGGTATACAACTAAATCCTCATCTGGTTTTAATAATTGGACATACCAACAGATTTACAGCAGTTGAAGATGTGCTGTTATCACTAAAATTAGATATAGGCCTGATTTTCCAATGGAGAAATAACTAACAGACAGTGAGACTATATTTGTATTGCTAATGAAAATGTTTTCTCACCCAGGCTTTCAGTTCTGGACTTGGCCTATATTTTCTTCATATTCTTAGACTTTTCTCACAGGCCAGCTCTACTGGTAACATACATTATCACAATGACCTCATTCTCATGTAGATCTTTACATTTCTCAGAATCTGGAGAATGAGGGACCAATTTATTTGGCTAGGATAAAATTAAATAGACACTTAGGTCCAGAAAAGTTGGAAACTTACTTGTTGATGCTGGCTACAATAACTATCTATTTTTATTGTATTGTTTTTCTTTGCAATACACCATTACAAGTTGGAAAACACCCTAAAACTTAAGAATGAGCTCAGAATGCTTCAGTCCAAAGCATTAGCATTGCTCTCCACTAGATCTGTGGACAGTATCAATTGACTGTGTTAAATAGTGAAGAAAACATAAAAATTAGATTCATCTTCATTTTGAACCAAGCCCTACCTTGTATTGCAAGTATACTTTTAAAAAGTACAGTAAAATACTTCTGTGTACATACAGTGTGACAACTACAACTGCAGGCTGCAAGAGAAATCTCTTAGGAAAACTGCTCTAGCTTCTGTATGTCAGGCATCAAGGAAATCAAATGTTCAATGGGAAGAAACAGATACTAAAGTAGGAGGAAAGAAGAATTGACAGCTTGTTCACCACATGTTTTTTTAAGTAACTCAAATTTATGCCAGTGACAAGTACTAAAATGAGACGTGTAGCATTGCTTCAATACTCTGTGTGCTAACGATATTATTTCACCGCTATATAGACGTTAGACAATGTTTTCATAGTTGCTATAGATGTATAAAGCCCAGCATGTAGTTTTTCATCCATTGTTCCAATGTAGTTTTGGTAAAGCTCGTCAGAAATCATCATTCAGCAAAGATTTTGAAATTATCTTTGGTTTGATGGCAATATACTTTGAACAAAGAAATTTCTGCATCTTTTCAATTTCATAAGAAATAATAGCTGCTAATGGAAAGCCAAGTAAATTCATCAAAAACTTGAAACATTTTGAAAGAACTTGCACTGGAGAGAATCTGATAATTCGTCTTGTCACTGGTTTGAAAATCCTTTAACAGGCAAAAAATAATTTACAATTGTACCTACATTTTTAAAGTATGATTTCAGTATGAAGTTCCGTAGTAATGTGGAAAAGCTAACAGCATATCTTGTTTGCTATAATTATATAATATCTTCTTACAACACTTAAAATTGGGAAGTAGAGGAAAATGGTGTTCTTGTGCTCCTGCCACATTTTTCTCAAAGTTGGACTGTTTTATTTAATAAAGTTACTATTGCCAATTTACAACAATGTACCGAAACTCAAAATCTCTTCCAGTGGTTTTCATTTACCACTGAATATGCAAATCCTTATCATTAATTTAACCGGAAGATCTTAAGGAAATTACCTCATTTGTAAAGGAGAGAGAATTCCAGTGGAAAATGAAGAAAAACAATGAGTTTCACCTTCATCCATACTGCTTTCCAGAAAGGAGTTTATCTCACCATGTCAGTCAGCAAGAGAGGTTCTCTTACATCCATGCAGAAGGAGTGACTCATAAATGTGTTGGATAAAGCAGTGCCAGAAGATGAATGAAAGTATTAAAAGAAATACTGTGATTAAAAATTGGACATAGATCTTGTAACATTAGTATTTACTTGCTGATTAAACAATCATTTTATGACAAGGTTTTATTTTATGCAGTATTTTCACCAGATGAGATAATTGGTAGAGGTAGAATGAAAAAAAAAATTTAAAAAATCTCTATTTTAAGGTTTTTAATAAGTTAATTTTTTTTTTTAGCATCCAGAACTCTATGGAACTGAATTGCACTACCAAAGCCGGACAGCACATGTAAACTGAGTTCCCAGTGTCAGTCACTTATGTTAAATATGTGCTGATTTCCTGGTGCAGGCAGATATCTCCACAGGAACAGCGTCACTCCACCTAGAATTTAACAAGTTGGAAAGAACATCAGTACTACTCAGTGTATATCTCACCTGCTGTATGTGACTCGTAGTCACTAGCGGCCTCTGTGATATATTTTGGTGAGTAGTTCTATAGCTTGACTAGTGGATAGACAAAATGCATGCTTTTGTTAAGTTTTAGTCCATTCATTTGACCTTGCAGAAGAAAAAAAAAAAAA
>VWZK01008304.1:69100-85891 GCA_013396935.1 Baryphthengus martii
AAAAAAAAAAAAAAAAAAGCCTTCAGTTAGAGCCCCTCAGTCATCTTTTTTACAGTTTGGTAAGTCCTCTTCTACATAAACTGTTCTTTGTATGGAAGTATAGTTCTTGCTGCCGCATTTTACACCTTTGTAGCTTGGAAACAGATCAATTCACAGATAAGAGATTTCTTCTTCAAACTGTCTTTCTGAATAATATGTTCTGCTTGGTGGTCTGTGTATGATAGTAGCTCTCCACATACAGGCATTGAAGAGATAAATACCGTTTAAATTGCATATGAAATTATGAGTCTTATTACTTGCTACTAGTGAATCAGGAAAAACCACACTTAGCTCAAAGTGGAATAGAACAATGAAGTGAGAAGAAAATAAAATCCATCCTAGTGGAATGAAAGCATTCTTGGCTATGTCTTCTGAAATGAGTTAGATCTGGGAAAGAAAAGAAGCTTGGTCTGAGTCTGACAGAGTTGTCTATACCATCTAGAGATAGAGGAGAACTCATTCAGAAATTCAATAAAATTTAAAACAGTTTTCATCATTAATAGAATTTGAATAGTACTATATGTATGAATGTACAGATATGAGCAATACTCGACATGCTGTACAACTACAGCTTCCATCTAGCTGCCAATATATATAAAATGAGAAACATACCCCTTTCTTCATTCTCTTTTGCCCATTATGGCTAAAATTACAAGCCCCTCTTGAACAGCATAAGCTCCAAATCAGGGAATCAATAGTTGATTCAGCTGAAGGGAATAAATGGTCCACAGAAATCTACAAAGAGGAAAAAAAAAAAAAAAAAAAAAAGTAGATATCAAGAAAGTAACACAATAATGAGATATCTTTTTTTAAGAAGCTGTGTCTTAACAATATGCCAACAGTATATTAAAATCAGAGATAGAATTGTGAACACTCTTGAAGTATGGAAAACAGACTCAGTTGTCAGCTATCCACAGGACAGACAGAACTGTTTGTAAGTGTTGAAGTTACCGATTATTTACACTGACTTGGCAACTGGTTAACATGAAAAGTCACTTTAAAGAACCTGTGTAAGCTTGAACAACCTTCAGTTAGATTGAAAGCTAGTTTGCACAATGTGAAAAGGCACCTAAAAGGATAAATAGAAATCATTATTTCTGTATTAAGCATTGTTACTTTGTATTTCATACACCAGACCCAGCTTAGGTTAACTCTAAAACCCACAGTATTCCATGATATTTAATACTAAGATACTGCTCTTTATTTTGGCGGTATTGTCATTTTCACATAGTCATAGGTTGAGAGATAAGTACTTGGCACTAGAGCTGGTTTTCATTTGGCTTAACCTATTTTTGCATGAAGTCTTACAAATCCAATTGTTTCCACTGAGTTGCTGATATAATACTCCATTTGTAGTTAAAAATAAGAGCTAGTAGCATGGTTCCACCTTTTAATAATTTACAGTAGAAAAAGGAAATTTAAATTGGAAGAAAGAGAAGTACAAAGTTAGATTAATTTCAAAGTCAAAGCTAAAACCAAGAGATGTTAGGTTTTATTCTTGAATACATTAGTAATTAGGTTTCTAGTACTAATAACCTTGCCCTAGATACTGAGATCAGTGAGAGACAGGAGCTAATATGGTTGAGGTTAATTTATTCTGAGTTCTAATTATTTACTTGCTATAATCTGCAGAAGCAGACAGAAAGTAATTCAGTGCAGAAATATGATCATTCCTCTAGACGTCTGCAGATTCCTCCCTGCAAAAGTGGGCAGAGCAGGAGATAGAAAGGGATCAGGACAGGATCAGGAGGGATTGTGTTCTGTCTCTTTAGAGGCATGAATCTCCTTTCTGATGAAGGAAACTCTTCTTAACTAGACTTAGAAAACAATGCTGAAAACACCAAAAACATATTTAATCGTCTGTGTTAACAACTTGGAACTGAATATAAGATCTTTACTGAGACGCTAAACAGATTTAGGTGTGACTCAGCCACACTAAGTCATATGAACAAGAAAAGTAAAATGGTGTCATTCTGCTTTGATAAAATTGTACAAATGCATGACACTTTCTTGTAATTCACTGATTCAGCTGAGAAAGAGGAAGTCATTAAAAATGGTAGTAAGTGAATATTGGGGAGAGAACTGCTACACTTAAACATATTAATGTTATCTTTAGGTTCATTAGTTAGTTTTAGATACTAGCCAGAATGTTTTACAATACATTCCTGCTATCCATAACTGATAAATTATGGATAAGCCTAGATAAGATTCTTCAACCTCTAATTGCACAACCTTAGTTCAGAGGAGCTCTATGTCTATAGAAATTCTTTCGGCTGAATTACATTTGATATATTCAGCTCAGAAATGAGGCCAAAGCACAAAAGCGTATCATTGCATTAGCGAGATTTCATTGAAGAGTTTTTCTACAAGCAGAACAGAATAAGAACTCATATCTTTCCCTCTGTGGAACTTCCAGTTAACATGTGTGTTTATCACATTAATCATAACGGAATTACACCTACGGAAACCTCACACCCCTATTCCCTCTCCTCCACCTTTCCCCATTTCTTCATCCCTTGAGAGAGAGCCCATGTGGCTCTTCTTTTGGACCCAGGGAGAGATTTGCCTCTTGTCACAGCACAACTAAACAAAAACATGCAGCAGTATTAGAGAATGAGAAAGTATGGAAAAATCACACAATCCCTTTTTTTTTAAGAAATACCAACCCTCCTCTAGTAGACAAGGGTCCAGTTTCCGTGGTCCCACTATGGGGCGAAAAGGACCCTGGCCAGAGTTCCCCTCCTCATTCCCTGCCACACTAGATGTTCTTTCAAAAACTTGCCCTAAAGGGCCAAAGGAGTGAGACATCAATGAACTTGGCATCAAGGTCACTTATAAAATATCTCTATCTCCTTTGACATCTTAAGAAGAATTAATTTTTCTTGGCTGAGTCCTCTCAGGAGTTGTGGTAAGGATGGCCCATCTGATCTGAGTTCAGATCCCAAGTGAAAGCAGCACTGCAAAGACATCATATTTATTTTTTTTACTCTTAGTTCTAAACAATTTTCACATCTCCTCCCAGTCTTCCTGGAAAAGGCTCAGATTCAGTTTGGTTTAAGCACTGGGCAGAGGTTCAGTAAGACTGCATCCGAAACAGCAGTTTTCCTGAGAAGGGAGAATCATGTTCAGAAGGAAAATAAAGTAGAAAAAACAGCTGAAGAACCCTAAAGCCTTTTCCTGCTCCCTTCTCTATGAAATATCAGCAACTGATTAGATTATATTTCTCCTACTCGTTTTCTTTAGTATAAGAAAGTGACACGCATAGTTTAAGTCCCAGTAGTAATTCAGACTAGCCTGGAAAATACAATTCTCTACTGCACTGTATTTATATTTAACCTATTCAATAAATGCTCGGACAAAGCCTCCACTTGCACAAAGAAATCTACTGCTTATAGCACAGTTTGGTTGTTAAAAGGGAAGAATTTCTTCCAGTCTCTTCTGTAAGACCTATTTTTTTTGGTTTTGCTCCTCACAAAAATCTATCTTACCATATTTGTGCCAAAATATTCTCAAGCTTAGCAATTTTTATTTTCTCCTTCTCCACCCTTAAGACTCTCATCATGCCAGTTTGTGGACTGGCACGAAGGCTGCATTGGCACTTGTGTGAGTCAGGTTACCTAAGAGTGGTAAAGCTTCAAGAAAATTGTTCAGGTCATCTCAATACCTCCTCACTTTAGCAGTTCTTATAATAGGTCCAAAATATACTGTAAATGCTCATTTGGAACAATAAACCTATTTTTGCTCAATATGGATGAGTCAATACCAAATGTATGGTAATATTATTTGAGAAGATAGTACTTTTCCTAAAATATTTGTTTCTTGATTGTTTTAGCCTTAAATCTATGGCACTAAATGCCTTTTTACCTTCAAAGGTATTGTAAGACAAAAACCCTATTAGTTTACACACCTCTATAGGATCTATACCTCTTTCTCCTCGTCTCCCTGTACATATGTTTATTAAAAATATAACTTTTCAAATGTCCATCCAAGGTAGTCCCTAAAGAAAACAGTAATTCGGTAAGTGGAAGGGATTATGAAAACAACTGAAATCAAAGTCTTGCTTTAGACACAGACATTGAACTAGCAAGACAACCCTCTGCAGGGTTGAACTGCAAATCTGAGGGGCACTACACTGAAGGCAGAATCATCAAAAAAATTCCTTCTGAAACCTGGTGTTGACAGGATAACAGCAGTGCTGGCTCTTACAAGAGCAAACCAGCATATAACTCAATATGCAAGCTGTGATGCACATGAGCTAAAAATAAAGAAAATAATAGTCAAGGCAGGGTGATGGATTCTCAGTCGACAACAGGATCAGCAGTAAGAATGTAAATTCAAATCTGAGACCACATCTCCCATAAATGAAATGGCTTATGAGGTATATGGCTTCTGCTATTGCATTTAGTGACCAATAGCAGTACAATTTGCACCAAATAAAATGGAGAAAAAATCAAAGTTACATGTGACTGCATATCCACATGTGGGGATCTCTTTCTTAACTAACGCTTCTTTGGAGATAATCACCGGAATGCAGTTTTGTATTTCCCCTACATTTTAACACAGCCTAAATATGGGAAGGGAATACTCCACAGTCATGCACTGCATTCTTTCCAGGGTAGTCTGGAAATAATATGTCTTTGTTGTATAGGAGTTGGAATTTCAATATACAAAAAGCTCTATATGTCTTCCGTGTATTGTTGTTTACTTCATTAATAATCTTAATCAATAGTGCAATGAGAGAACCCCATTCCATCTTTCCCTGTATATAAAATGTTGCAGAATTCTTCTAAACTTTGAATCATCTACAGTGTACATCAAAACACCCTGTGCAGAAATATCAATAATTTTTCCCCCCCCCCCAACAAAATGTGTCATGGTTATCACAAATGGGAGTTTATAATTCCATTGGAACTGCCAGGCAGAAAACAGTGAATATTTTTGTCTTTCACATTTCCTTTTGTTGTGGCTTAAGGGTTAACCCATTGAGTGACTGGGGGTAGCAGGACTATGACACACAGGGCATAGCCCCAGGACCCTGAGGGATCTGAGGGCAGCAGTTATCCCTTCCCCATCCCTGCCACACTCCATAAAACAAGTGGACAGGAAGGTTGGGGGTGGGGTCTTTCTTCCTGGGCTCTGACGCTGTGATCGCCCCTCAGCGTAGCTGGGCCTGACTCCGCATGCACCACGCGATCCATCACCATTTGACAGCGAGTTTGGTATAGGGCTGTATATCCTTCTGCCATTAATATTCCCTTTTTCCTGTTTTTCTCCTGTTATTCATTAAATTTGTTGTAGTCTTAAGTTCCAGTCTTGGGTGAGGCATTTGTTTTCCTTATTCCCCTTTTTATCCTCCCCTGGGAAGGAGTGGGGGGCAAAGGGAGCTAATAGGGAGAAATCCTGTTCTGTGTTTCCTGTGGGCTTGCTGTGAGCCTTAAACGGAGACATCTTTCAAACTTGATTTCCAGAATTTCTGTATTCTCTAATCCATGATTATAGTGATATGAAAGTTAATGAGTTTATTGACTACCTATATAGTTTTCACTTAACAGGAAAGTAAAAATCTTAAAAACTAATTACAGCTAAAGTCTTCAGTTACCAGGGAGTACATCTCTTAATTAGACAGTAATTATCATTTCCAACAGAAATACAGTCAGAAAACAGCTCCAGAAGCATTGCCTACTTATATCAGATACCTTTTCAACTGGAGATGACAACATTCCCACTGCAGGAAAAAATGTGAAAAGTTAAGGCAAATAAAAAACTCCGAGCAAGAATGACAAGATACCGAAAAGTAAAGCAGCATAAAACCCAGTAACACTGCCCATGGACCCTTTATGGCACTGGATTAGGAAGTGATAAGCATCTTCTCAGAGGAGCTATCACATTCACTTAAAAGGCAACAGCCATTTCCAAAAATTGGTTACAAATAGGAAGTTAAGAACAGAGGTAAACTAAAGTCACAGAACACATGTCTGTACTTACATATGTATATACACATATGTTTCTGGAATGGAGACGAAGATATTTTCAGGTCTATCGATTGCAATCAAATTACCTAATTTTGCATTTCTAACTAACCCCTTCGATAATTATCAGGATGTTATAGCTGGCTGATTTAAAAATGTCCACAAAAAAGAAAAAAAAAGGGAATACATTCCATGAATATATTTTCTATACATATTTTCTCTTAGTTTTGCCATTTTTGCTAAGGAGTGATAAAGAAAACCTAGTAAAATAAGGGCAATGGATTTTAGCAAAATAATGAGAAGAATTTAAGTCAAAAAGAATAGCAAAATTATTTTAGCATAAAATTAAGTTTACTTAAACGATAATATTAATTCACCAATTTAAACCTTTAAAATGTTTTCTATAATAATAATGTATCATTTAAGTCATTGCAAAGTGTACATCCCTGGAGAGATATCATCACAGTTGTTTTTTTGCTGTCATTTTTGATCCTCAGTATTATACTGTTCAAATTTATCCTGAAAAGTGTACTTTATTTTATTTTTTCATTATTGAAGGTCTATTTTTTCCAAACTTCTTATAAAATCTTGATTTCTGTTCATAAGAGAACAGTAATACTGCTATTTTCAACATTTTAAATACACCTCTGTATCAGAGATATTGCCAAAATACAATTAAATACTTTAGTATGCACCATAAATCTATCTCCAATACCAGCTAGAGTTGGAAAATTTAATATTGAAAAGTAAAATATTTTTGCTTCTATATTTCATAAACATACATATCTATGCCATCACTGTCTCTATAACTAGACATACTATATTACTCCTAAAGAAAAAGAACCACAGTAGACAGGTTACTGACAAGAATATTTCTCTTTTCTTTCAATTTTCTTTTTGTTTCCAAAAAGACTAAATGAAAGACAAGTACAATAACTTTAGTACTTCCAAAATGTCTGGATTTTTCTCAGGTATCAACAGATCTAGCTGAAAATTAAAAAACTGAAGTAACTCATTTTCTCTGTAGTTATTTACACATTCATCTGCACATATAGGCAGCCATATATACCATTAATATATCAGTCAACACCAAAGAAATCTGAGAACAAGAAGAAAATATAGTACATGATGTTTTTGTTCTTTTGCCATAAACAGGATTTCAGAGAGAAAACAGTTGTGCCAAGTGCTAAAGCTTCTCGGTGTCAATGGTTTATGGAAGTTTATAATATAAAACACATTCTTCAGGATTTCAGCTCATTTTTTTCTCTGATGTAATAATAATACTTTCATAAATATGACTGAAAAATGTTATTTCCAACTTAAACCTACTTCTTTCTCCCACAGTATATAATGGTATCATTTGGCCTGCTTGAGTCAAAGTAAATCATGCTATTAATATAGCAGGCTGTCAAATGTAAATCTAAAGAACTCTTTGAACTATTTCTTTAAAGGTTTTCTGTCTTGTAGTAGTTCCATGACAATGCATTTGAATAGGCAATACAGAGGAAGGTCAATAGTCTGATAAAATGAAAATTTAAGTTCGTAATAATACACCTTCCTCTCTGGATCCCTTACACATCCTTCTCTCTGTTCTGCCCAATTATTATAACTCTTCAACACACTTTCTCTTACTAAGGGACCATTACCATTCCCAGGGAGCAATTTATTGAAAAAACCCAAAATTTTATGTTCTCTTAGTCCACTTGGAAAAGTATGTAGTGGAAAGCAAAATGAAGGGTCACCTCTAATGACAGCATTGGCAGCCCTTCTCTTTAGATAGCATTTACATGGCACTAGCCATAAAGGTCTGCTGGTAACAGAAGTACTATCACATTAGCAGCACTTTGTTCTGATTTTGTGTGTAGTTTTACACAGAAACCTTTACACACAAACCTTGACACTGGACTAATCTAATTAGTAAACTGTGCTTTCTAGTGGTTTGGCTTTATTTTGACAGGAACTAGTGGTAATAGTGCAACTTCCCTTGCAGAAACTAATCTGTGCATATATTTTCTTTGTGAATCTTTTGTGATTTTAAGGACCCACTCTATGCACATCCATATATTGAAATTGTTTATGAACTGAAGAAATACAAATGCAAGATTTGGAATAATTTTTATGTGACCATGCAAACACCAGTGTGCTTAATTTTAATCCCTGCTCAGAGTTGAGTCCCAGTCATATAGATCAAGAACACCAAGTCAAGGGAGGTGATGATACTGATGAAACTGTCCCTATATTTATATTTAAATTTATAATTGTTTATGTGTCCATGTATCCTATACACGCATGTATATATAACTGTATTATATATTATCTTATATTATACATAAATACACATATATAAATACATTAAATATAGATGTTGAACCATTTATGTGAAAAGTGGGAGACTTGGATTCACTCAGACTGACTGGAATGAATATAGGGCAGTCTGTGAATCTCACATCCCTTATGAGCCCTACATTTCAATTCCTGATTTAAGGAGTATTTCACATTTGACAATAAATAGCAAATGCAGTGAATGTAGAGATAATCCCTGTAGCCTAGTTATTAGGGTACTTTGCTATTGCCTGAATCCAAATTCCTCAGGCTGAGGAAAAGTGCAACTTTTTTGTCCCATATCCTAGGGAGGCACTGAAACAAGACATAAGAAGGAAGCTATCTTGAATCCCTCCTGGGTGCAGAGAGATCTTCATCAGCACAGCCTTCTCACTGTCGTGCAGGCTGGCTTTAAGGAACTTGCTGCTTAGGTGCTGTGCAAAATGCATCGTGAGGTGAGCGCAGTACCTACAGAGAGGGATGAGCTCCCAGCTCATGCATGTTTGGAGACTTCTAGGTGCAGGCAGTTCTCCCAGCTGGACTGTCTAATTAGCAGAGCTGGACTATCTAAATAGCATTTGTAGGAACAGATATTTAGCTTTGAAACTAGATCAAAGGCAGTTTGAGTGTCTGACAAAAGTACCCTAATGGGGTCCCAACTTCACAGAACCACCAGCTCGTGGGCTGTTTCTGACATCTTTTTACTACTCCTGTTTGTCCCCAGTTATTATAAGCAAGATTTCATACTTAAATACAAGATTGAAGTTTTTGCTCTGGAGAGCAGGATCTAGACATTAAATGCCTTGGGTTTAGTATCTACATCTCTATCAGATTCAGTGCAATGTTTGTAGCACTGTGCAGCACAGCCCTGCATCTCTACTCTTCTGGGAAAAGCCTCTGCTTCATGCTTCCTGTCTATATGTTAGGATCCAGATTAGCCCATGATACTTGAATGTCTGTTTCTGCATAAATCTACTCAAACACAGTTCTGATTCTGATTTTATCATGCCAAAAACTGATATTCTAACTTGAAGACAAAATTACTTAACAACTTTCTAAAAGGAGTGGTAACATATTATCCCTATTACTTTAACTCCTCACTCCCAAAAATTGCACTTGCTTTTGCATTTTTGTCACTTTTTTTTTTTTCCAAATGATGACAGATCTCACATCTATTTCATCCTAATTATTTCAATACATTCCATCCATATGGCGCTCATTCAAATTGGTTATTTATCTTGCAAATGAATAATGCATATGGTACCATTTTGCTGCATCTAAACAGCAGTCATTCTGTTCAGTATGCAACTGAATACTGCATACACAGTTATTTCCACTTAACCATTTACTCCAGAATTACCTAGTTTTCCAAGCCTTATAACAGACTGTTTTTCATAGTCAATGATATTGTCTTGAGTTTTTTGCAACAACATCAAGTTTTCATCACCGTTACTAATTTTTGTGCTACACTTCAGATTTTATTCGTCCGTGTCACAAAACCAAGTGGTTTGTTGCCTTTCTCTTCTGGAGACACCATATGCTACTGGTACTAGAAGAAGACAATTTTTTATTCTTACTGTGCCAAATAAAAATTGGAGTTCTAAGCTTTCAAATTCAAATTGACTGTAAGATTTGCCACAAATATTTAAACCTATTGGGGAAATATTCATATCTTCTAACTCTAGTTACTCATCCTGGTATCTAAGCTACCTAGACGGTAAATGGAACTTCACATTTCTGTGCTTCAACTTGCTTGCCCAAGAGGCCTGTCATTTTCTGTTTATCATATAGAAAGCTTAGAGTTTTGTCTGAGGTGGTTTGAAGAAAGCACAATTAGGACTTTATGCTGAGACCGCCCATATGTTCGCTGTTGATGTATTACATTTGTATTTCTACCTCAGCCTCTTGGCACTTTTTAAATGTGCTAGATCTGCAACAGTCTGATGGAAAAATCATCTTTTCTAATATCTGGCCTAGCAGAGAATATTGGAATACTAAACATTCATGGTCAGCTGAATTATCATATTATAATAGGTACATAAACAGAAAAATTAAAAGTTGGTTAGATTTGCAGCTGCTGTAAATCAAAACTGTTCCACTGATTTCAATGAAGTGACTCCCAGTTATCTGAGTCAACAAACTTAAAACCAGAAATTCTCTAAAAAATATCTACATCTCATGCACTTTCTTTGGGGACAGATCTCATCACTCACCACTCAAAATAAATTTGGGGTCATTTTCCATGAACACGATGCAGCAGGATAAAAAATCACATGCCCAAAATATCATTTAACTCAAAATAACAAATGTTACAGCATTTTCATTTCTGAATATCCAGTCTAGAACTGGAGACATCACGACACTGAAGAGGCACAGCTCCAGGGGGCGCCAGCCTGTTCAGTTCTAGAAGGAGGGGAGAAACGTCAACCACTTAGAAAGTAAAAAAAAAAAATAAAATTAATTCTAGGTCTCCCAGAAGGAAGTTTATGAGAATTGCCTCTTCCTTCTAGTTTACTCTTTCCATAGTTTGAATAACAGCAAGCATGCAAGTAAGCAAGGAAAAAAACCTGGGAAAACTCAGTTATACAGCCAGCTTCACTTACTCCTCCACTTACTCTCAGTGAGTGTAAATGCATGATGAGTTACATCAGTGTACAGCACACTATTTTACAGGATTTCACTTTGAATCTGACTGTATTCTGAGTGGGATTTTTCTGAAGGGTGTGGATGCTTTTTAAGGGTTTGAAATCTCCCTTGGGATCAGGGGAAGTTTTTATCTCAGCTAAACAATCTATAGCATTGTACAAGTGTTCTGCATTAGAGTTTATACATAGACTTATGCATACACAACCATGATTACTACATTTAATTCTCCCATTTCTTTTTCCTTTGGATTTCAGGAATATTTTTGCTAGCAGAATTTTGCAAATACTTCCAAGTTTGAATCTTTGAGATTATTGTTGTTCCCAAAAAAGACACTACCAGTGCCAACACAGTCCATGGATGACTGGATGTTATTAAAGTTGTAATTTATCTATTTTTCTTATTTTTTTTTTATGATGACACTGACAGCTCAGTATTAAGAATTGAAAACTAATCTCTTAATTTCTCTATTTTTTTATCTACCTATTTGAACTTTATCAAATTTGATTGGTTTGTTTGCCACTGGATGTATCTTTTTTCTATTTAAATCTTTGTTGAAAAGAAAAGAGAATTTATTTCGTGTTGTGTGCAAACACTGCCTGGTTATTATCTCAGCAACTGTCATTGCAAGTTTACAGTACTCTCTGAATTCTAAAAAGTGATTACATTGAAGACAGTATTTGCGTGGCACATTAGGCTTAGACCAAGTCTCAGTTTTTGCATCTCTCATTTCAATCTTCCAGTACATCAGGTCTTTGATTTGAATGTGCATGCTACAGTTTTAAATTTCCATAACAGAGATCTCCTTATTGCAAGAGGTTTCATTCAAACCAGAATACTAACATGAATTCTGTTAACTAACTACAAACACCTTTGACAGCTTCTTGGTTTGTTGCCAGCTGTATTGCTGAGGGGGATTGCTTCTTACAAGTCACAATGGTGTTCTGCACTCTACCACCTGCTAGTGATGGCTCCTAGTACTCCTGGGTCTATAGTCCCTTATGCCATGCTCTGGAGGTGGCAGGACTGAGCATGATGACGTAGTGCCAGCCATTCAGTGTTTTGTTTGCTGTGATAACAGTGTTCCAAAAAACAGGTTTTTTTGGCATCAAGTTTCCTCAATTGAACAACAGCAAAGAAACAAGGCAGCTACCTCACTAGAAACAAAATGGAGCTGAGAAATTCATATTTGGCTAGGTTACAGTGCTGCTACTAACCTTAGCACTGAATATATTGCTTCAGACCTCCCATCTTAAGTTCATTAGTCAAAATTCTTCTGACACAAGCATGGGTTTAGTATATTTCTGTCTCACAGCCCTTGTTTCTGTCAGTTTTGATGTTGTTGCTATGTATAAAATCAAATTGAGTATTGTTTTACAATCCCAATGTTGTCTGTGGAATCTGAGCAGTGCAAGAGCTCCATTAGCAATGTTATTCTTCTCTATGGCCACTGTCACACTCAATTTAGCTCCAGTTTTATTTTTTTGCCATAAAACAGCATTCACAGTCACAGTAATTCTATTACCACACTGATCTGAGAGCCAGTAGATGACATTAATGAATTAATAAAGAAGTATGGGGTTTAGTTTACAGTCCCCAGAGGATGCTTTGCCTGAGGTGGGCACCCTGTAGGCTCTATCAGTAAGTGTATAGCCCTGGGGCTAACTGCAATTCAGTGGGCTTGTCTGAGTGGTCTGCTTTGGCTGGGCATTGACTCACAGTCTGCCAGGGGCTGAGAGTCCTGAAGTGATAGAAGAGTAGAAAAGAGTTTTTGTTCAGAGGGCTCTGGGAAGGAATTACAGATTGGACTTTGCTGGTAAGGAGGGCTCTATTGAGAAGAGGAGCTTTAGGATAAGGCAGTTCCCTAATCTCCATTGAAATACACTTTCCAGATGTCATAAAACACATGGATTGAAAACATATGCTCATGGCTGTCTCTCTATCCTTCTAGTGATAGATGAACACTGTTTTGCATGAGAGTCCAGCATTTTGTTGTGCCTCTATAAGAAGATTAACATCTTACTGTCAACCAAAGTGTGTGCATCCTGCACCCTTATCTGTCTGTGGGTACCTCCTAGCTCTAGGAGCCTCTGTCATTTTGACTCCCCTGTTGCTTGCAGCAGAGGGAGAAGAGGGAGAATGTCTTGGCATTTGACCAAGGCTCTGGCTGAAATTAATAATGGCTCAAGAGACTGATTTTGTAGAAAACTCCTTTTTATAGCTTGTCTTCACCAGGAAGAATAAAGAGAAGTTGGTACAATGATATGACAGGAAGACATTGTGAGAAATGTCAGGTTATTAATGACCTCCATGAACTATTACTATACTGATGGGCCTAGGAATAAGATCCACATTAGTATACAGTTAGCTGGTCTTCCTGTGGGATCAGTAATGATACAGACACAGATAACAGACATAAAAACGGAAGCCCTACTTTTCTATTTTCCACATATCAGTACTTCAAGGGTGGCTACCAAAACGAAGGAGACTCCCTTTTTACAAGGAGTCACATGGAGAAAACAAGGGGGAATGGTTACAAGTTGCTCCAGAGGAGATTCTTGTTGGAGTCCAGAAGAAAATCCTTCACAATAAGCACAATTAAATGTTGGAATAGTCTCCCAAGGGAACCGATGGGCTTCCCTACACTGAGAAGTTTTAAGACTCAACTTGACAGGGTGCTGGGCATCTCACTTAAACCACTCACTTTCTTTTTTACTTTTTTTTTTTTTTTTTAACTTAAAAGGTTGTCTCAGACGATCCTTGAGGTCCCTTCCAACCTGGCATTGTATGATTCTATGATATATATTTAAAATGTATGTAATTTAAAAACAACTTTGAAATAATGCTCTAGAGGATACCATATCAATGAGGCAAACTCAGTCAAAGCCTTTTTGTGTTGTCCGTTGCACAAGTGGAGAACAAGAAATCAAATCATGCTTTAAAAGTGCAAGGCAGGCAGTTATTACAGCATACTTTCAGCCTGCTTGTTCTTAAGGCTTCTATAAGATAGAATTGTGGGAGAAGGAGTGAAAATACTTTGATATGCCTAGTAAGCTAAAAAGTAACATTTTACGTGTTCTCCCTGATCCTTTCCAAGTTAGGCCCATGAACTTTATAAAAGTGAGCAATAAAAGTTGGAACTCTTTATTTCACTCCATCACAATCTCCTGGCTTTCATTTAAACATTTACCCGCCCTCTGAAATATTGTAAATATGATCGTTTGATAGCCACTTTCTCCAGGAATCCAACATTGGATATTGGATTGGAAGAACTGGGAATAAAGACACATGTTAAGAGCCTGACACATGGGACATGACTGCAGAGTGCTGCCTTCTCCAGATATCAGGAGGTAGAGCTGACAGTTGTGTGTTGAACCGACAAAGAGAAGCCCTGCAGAAAAGCTGAAGAGGCTGCAACGATGAATGCAAAAAAAAACCATCTTGACTTGAGAGTGGACTCCAACCTCTGCTCTAGATATTCTTTGCAGCTTTGGTTAACTCACAGATCAGTCCCTCTCTGTTCCTCAATTGCCCATCTGTGAAGTCATCCACTCACATTGTTCTTTTGATCTTTAGGGTCTTCAAGGGGAAAAGTTATCTTATGTGGTTGCCATTTAAGGCAGAAGATGTTTTAGGATAGTAGAAGATGTTTTAGGGTATAAGAGTTATACTATATCCTCACTTCCACTTCCTAAGCATCAATAAAAAAAAACAACCTCAACGAAGTCAAAACCCAAAACATATGCTTTTCAGAATCTAGAAGTTGTAAAACTAATGCTCCTGTATGTATTATACGCATTGTAATACTGGTTTTAATCACGTAATCCTTGCTTCATAGGTCTTCATCAACAAAAAATGCAATGGAAGTCAGTGTCTGAACACTAAGTTCTGTTGAAGATCTATATGTGGCCTCATCAGTTTTAAAAGCAGGGAAATAAATACAGAGTTGGAGAAATGGAGCACTTCCTTTTATGGACAGAGATCTGAAGCACAAAGGAAGAGTCTAAAGACCATCAACGTTCAATTTCTGCAGCATATATACGGATTGACAGAGGCATACTTCCACAAGCTGATTCAGCTTTGACAAGCTCTTCCAGCTTAAACATGAACCTTAAGTTGAGTGGCTCGGTGGATGTGTTTGTGCCATATCACTGATTACAGAAAAAAACCTAGAGGACTAGGTTTTGATTAGACACCTAACTCTGAGATGACACAAGTCGTTTAACTTAAACCTTATCCTAAACTACAGTGTGACCTTACACAGCAGAATGTGCATTCATTTTCTAGAAACTGTATTATAGACCATTCTCCCTGTACTAGGAATTCTCTTTAATCTGTGGAGTATCTTATAATTTCAGTAACTTGTAAACTTTGTATTGACAAATGAACACAAATAAAACAATGTTGTCGTTTTTTTTAATTTTCCCTATGGGTTCTTATTAGCATAAAGTAATAATATTTCATGGTAAGCAAGTAATTCTTTTTGCTATACAATCAGCCAGTGCTGAAACTTGACAAGAACCACTGAGAGATGCATGCTTCAGGACTTCATTCAAAACCAACCTATAACTAAGAAGGTTTTTGGTTTTTAGGCACTTTTTTCTGTTGTTCTGCAGAATACGAATAAAATTACTCAGTGGAGGAAATCTTAACAGATGGTTACCATTTCAGCCTCAGATGGCAGAAAGCCCTGGAACCAAGCAATTAGAGAATTCTTTGATGCAGAACCACCTGAACAGATTTTAATAATTTTTTTCCAAATCAGAGACACCTGCCCCCCCCGAAAGTGCTGCAAGCTGTATGATGGAGGCATGTAATAGAAATACATTCCTGATGTCACCAGCAATTTTTTTGGTGACAGAATCATGAAGGCCAATAGGAAATAATTTTAAAATTACCTTTTTTCATTTTCTACCATTAATGCAATGAAACATTTCAAATGGCCCAGTAAAATAATTTTTAAAATACTCTGAGACAAGATTGTATTATTTTGATTTTCCATTATTGCAAATGTTTTACCTCCCTTCTAAGAATGCTGTACAGGAAGGACATGGATACTAACAGCACCAGCTTTATTGCTCACCTTTATAAAGCTCATGAGCTCAACCCCGAAAGGATCCATATATAAAATGTTATTTTTTCTAATTACTCTTATTAGCTTTTCTTGATGCAACTCCTGCCTTTGGAAGATTTAAAAACCTTCCCCTAGATGCATTACATGTCTGAGAGAAGCCACTAGGCCAAATCCACTAGAATGACACTTCTATGGCTGGTCTCCTGCGTGGAAAGGAAGGGAAAGAGGCAGTCTCAGTTGTTGCTAAGATTTCGCTTCATCTGAGTCACTGCCAAATTATTCCATTCTTTTCTCATTCATTCAACTCTGTCTCTTCTATTAAAATTCCAGTTTCATGAAAATCAAAATCAGAAAAGCTCCCTGTGCATAAGATACACAAACTCAGTATAGACATTGCACATCCTTCTGGTTTTCCTTGTCCATGTATTTGACTGATTTATATTATGTTATCATATACAATAGCTTTTTACAATGTATATCTGGCAAAGTTATCCATGAAATTGAATACAATAAGCGTTATAGTGCAATAAATCTTTTTCATTTGAAATCTGGAAATTGGTTCCATTTAAGTGGACCACTTTTCACAATACAATCCATTCACAGAATCACAGAATTGTTAAGGCTGGAATAGATCTCCGAGATCATCAAGTCCAGCCTATGACACAACACTACAACACCTAGCTAGACCATGGCACTAAGTGCATGCCACATCCAATCTTTCCTTAAACACCTCCAGGGATGGCG
>VWZK01008304.1:86257-121526 GCA_013396935.1 Baryphthengus martii
GAAGGGTGCACCTGTCCAAGCCATGGGCTGCCAGCTTCTCCAGGAGGATGCTGTGGGAGACTGTCAAAGGTTTTGCTGAGGTCTAGGTAGACCACATCCACAGCCTTCCCCTCATCTACCTGGCGGGTTACCCAGTCATAGAATGAAATCAGATTGGTCAGGCAGGACCTTCCTTTCCTAAACCCGTGTTGACTGGGCCTGATCCCCTGGTTGTCTTGTATGTGCCACTCGATGGCACTCAGCATGAACTGCTCCATAGCCTTTGCATGCTTTTCCTATTCACTGAAACAACCTCAGCAACACAGTAGATGTGTGCTCAGTGCATTGTAACTTAATCTGATCAAGTGAGGCTGGAAGGCAAGTAGGCACTTCGTTTCATTCCAATGTCTTGTAGGATACTTCCAAATAATGGGCAAAATGTACAAAAGAGTTTAAGCATAGTTACACTGCAGTCTATTTTCAGATAATTTTTCACCTTCACTGTAAATACACAAGCAAAACATCAGGAAAATTGACTGAGGAAACAGTTTGTGCTCGTAAATCCTTAAAACTCTTCCTCGGTGTTTGCTACTTTAATGCTTTTCTGGTACCCCTGCAATTTCCATAAGGTAAATTAAGAGTGCTTTGATTCTGTTTGCAGTGTTGGACATTTTAAATTTGTGGAATGGCAAAACCCAGATGATGTCAGCCATTTTGGGATGTGATTAAGTGCTATGGTGCTGCAAAAGCAGAGTTAAAGGTGAATGCCTGCACTTCCTGATGCTGAAGGTAGTGCTGTTGAAAGAAAGCTTTTGGAAATGTCCATTAAGAGAGAAAGGAATACGAAGCAATTGGGAGATTTGTTCTGTGAGTAAGCTCCAGTTAATGGTGCATGTAAGTGGAAAGAATGTGGAGACTTTAGCTTTCTGCTTGAAGCACAGCTTCACTCAATAAAGGGGTGAAAGAGCGAGGGGTTGAAAAAGAAACTTCTTGTGTTTTGCAAAACTTCAGGTTGGTAAAAAGTGTCAGGCATGGAGGGAGTGGAGGAAGATTGATATCCTAATTAGGAAATACAGTTAAGAGTTTCATTTTGTAGCTGGTATGAAAACAAGACAAGCTACTACTGCTTGTGAAATCTAACAATGTTATGACTTCAATAGAGCAAAGAGTTAAGTAAAATAAAACATGTAAGTTTAAAGATACTTACTCTTTTTTGTTATCGGACATTCTAACAGACACCGTGACTGGCAAAAGTAATGAATTCTGATCTCATCTGAAATAACTGAACAACCACTGTTACAACATGTTATAATATGGACAAATCAATGGTATGTTTAATTCTAGGACAGCATTTATATAGGATCAGCGAATGAGCTGATAGACTGCACGGTTACAGACTTGTTGATTTCACTCATTTCTTATATTGATTCTTATTTTCCATCAGTGATGCCATCATCACTACACTTTACACACTTTTCTAAAACAATTTGATATAGATTCATGCCTTGCAATTGTTGACATTTGACTGAAGTGACTCAGTCAGTAGATAATTACCTAGGACCCTCTTGAAGACAGGAAATATACCTTTCATCCCTTCACATTTTGAGGATTGCATTTCCAAGGTGGTCTGTTTTCTGATTCTACACAGCTGTGTTGTGATTGGAAAAGATCGCTCTATGACTCTAGGAGTTCATTTACATTACACAACTTACTAGGCTTGTAATGATCATTAGCGCCAATATAGTGGGATATAATCTTTGTGCTTGATACAAGTGAAATTAAACCTAAGGTAACTGCTGTCCTCTAGGAACTTAATGAGGAGTGCATATTCATCCACATAGCAAGCATGAAATCATGGAATCACAGAATGGTTTGGGTTGGATGGGACATTAAAGATCATTTAGTTCCAAGCCCCCTGATATGGGCAGGGACACCTTCCATTAGACCAGGTTCCTCAAAGACCCATCTAACCTGACATTGAACACTTCCAGGGATGGCTCATTCACAGCATCTCTGGGCAACCTGTTCCTCTCTGTCATTTTAAAATATTTTTTTCAGCCTCCAATAGTTTGTGGTTCAAGCACATCTTGAGCCTGCAGCTGTGCGTCCGAGTACAACAACCATCAAAAGAAGAGGGAAAATACAATATCATTAATTTTGCCTAGTAACATTGCAATAAAACTGCATTATCAAAGTGAATGCATGCATTTCACACATGCTTTAAACACAGGCTTATTAGATGAATCTTAGCCATGGCAGTAAAGGTGGTAGCAGTCTACTGCTATGTGCCCTCATCTTCTGCTGTAAATTACTGACACTATAGCTTTGGTGGCAGAACAGAAGATATTCAACACACCTCTGGTACTCTGCTAGCACCTTTTCTGAAGCTCTGTTGTGGTTTGATGTAGCTGTGAGCTGTGATGGCTGAGGAGAGGGCAAACTGAGTTTTCAGACGTACCTACTATCTCCGTGATGATTTTCAGCACAGGATCAGTTAGGACATCTGAGAGTGATGATGACTTAACACTATTGCTTAATCTAAGGAAGTCCTAACTTCCAAAGTAGGAGACTCAGACTCAAAAGCACTCTTGATGTGAGTTCCTGCATCCACGGCAAGCTAAGATGAATGAAAAAAACAAACATAGGGATTCTCGCTCCTAGGAGCTAAGGCCTCTTGGAGACCTCTAGTAACCTTATGAAATTTTCAGCAGCCCAAACACTTGTAATAAACTTCAGTCAAAAAAGAAACATACCTGTTACTTATTGGCATTTAAAAAAGCTAGGGAGAATTATTTGGCAATAAATCTACTGTGTTTCAACAGTAGACATGCTTTAGTAAATAACACATGCTTGTAAAACATCTGTGTATTACATAAATTTAAAGACTAAGTTGTTAAAAATAAGTATGGACTTAATAAAAAACACTTTACGTCCAAATCCCTAATTAAACTGTAGCCACTTTAGCATAGCTTCAAACTTGTCCTGCCCTGCCTTCTTTTACAACTGTATCACATTCTACCATAAAAGGAAAATGTCTGTTGATAGTGTTTGATATTCTTTAGCCTACTGGAGCCAAGCATAACTAAATCATATTTTCATTATATGTCATATTCTGCTTACTAATATTTGTACTATGTGCCTAAGTTTCACTAGAAAAACAGTCAATGTATCTTGCAACAGAAGTTAAATGGAGAGTAAATTAAAAGGTTGTTTCTCTAGTATAATTTATATAGACTAAACCAATGTAAATCTTAGACGGCCACGCTCTTCTAGGTTTTTCAGAAGAGCACCTATGGGTGTGCACCACCGCACAAAATGATAACATTTGTATAAATTCCTTCAACTCTGGCCTTAGTTCTAAATATTTCAATAGATTTAAATTTAAAATAGATTTATAGCTTTCATGTCTTGTTTCCATGACCTTTCCAATTCGGTCACACTTTTGTCTCCTTTCTATATACACACCTTGGATCATTTACTTATTTTAATCTGCATAGAAACATTTTATCTCAGTCTATTCAGATAGAGCTGAACTTTTAAAGAAAAGTTATCTATAAATCCCAAGTGGAACCAACAGGGAAGTATCACTTGGTACAAAAAAATTCTGCCTACTTCTGTTACCAGGTGGTACTTTGAAACTGCAATATTGTTTAGGCATTTATTTATTGGAGTTTTTCAAGAGATATGAGAATATTTAGACTTCTAAAGTGGACATTTCAGTTGGATAGGCTAAATATAAGACATGCTTGGCAGTTATTCAGTTGGATTATAACCTGGACAAGCATTTGTTAGGAAAGACAAAAGATACTTTGGCTCTTATTCTGATACTGTCACTGATTTGCTATCTTGCTCTGAAAAGCTCATATCGTCTCTTCATTGGTTCCTTTTCAAAATTTTGTCTGTCTTGGCCTTCCTTATTTTTATTTATTTATTTCCTTTTTAATTTTTTTTTTTTAAACCTCATCAGGGTTGGTACTGTCACATTCTAGCAGATTGTAAAGTACCTCACGTCACACTGTCCTGGTTCCCATACAGGATCAGCACTGTTCCAGCAGAAGCATATGTAAACTTCCCCAGTGTCTGTTCCACAACATCAGTAGTGATGGTGATGTAATTGCCATCACAGGGTTTGGGTTCAATATTGGGTTTGTATATCTTTGCATATATTTCATTTTACTGTTATTATTTTCTTTAAAGTAGTTCTAGTTTTCCAATTTGTAAGTCTTTCTCCCTTATTCCTTTTCTCTTCCCCCTAGGGAAGGGAGAAGAGTTACTAGAAAGCGTCTGTCATTTGTCTAGAGGCCAGCCAAGCCCTAATCCTTGACAAAAAAAAAGAAGGCACCGCATTCAAACATGGGTATCCTGCTTATCAGTACAAAGTCTGAGATCATTTGGACTCCTGGGCACCAGAGCCCTCAGTAGGTGTGTGGACATTTGGGTAGCTGTTTTGAAAGCTACTTTGATACACAGTAAATGCAAGTACTTCTCAGCACTTCAGCAGCGGAGGCAGATGGCTTTGCATTATCTAAATCTTGAGTTTAAGTAAGTGCCTCACCTTAGCTCTAGCCCACGTGTGCTGTACTACAGGGAACACTTCAGCAGCAGAGGCTGTGTCCAGTTTGACATCTGTCCAGAATTCCGTGTGCTAATAATATTTTGCTATGTTTTAGAGTACTCACAGCAAGGTTCCTGTTACATAACTGCTCAGGACAGGTGGACACCAGGCTGCAATAATGCACTATAATTTTTTTTAGTAAATCGGATCCTATATGACAGATATTACATTTTAATTACCACAATTATTTTACAGGTATTTCAAACATAAATTGTGTCATCACAAGTGTGTTATTTATCATTTAATTGAAATAAAAATGCCTTGCAAATTTTTTTGTCTTGGAAGAAAATCCTTCTCATACTCCTCCTAAAGTTTGTACAGCATTTATATAGAATTTATTACTCACAGTGGAATTATAGCTTAAAAGATTGTCCAGCTGGCTATGACTGATCTCTTGTCTCTGTAAGAGAAAAAACAGTCAGCAACTCGAATGCAAGCACATTGTTATTATAGACTAGATTAAAAACATCTTTTTTTTTACCTTTCATTTACCACTATGCGAGGAAAAAATACACATTATAAGATATTATGACATTCAGATAATGTTAAAATTGATTTTCTGAAGCACACACACTCTAACAATGTTCTGGGTAAAATGTAATTATTTGCTTACCAATAAACCTTATTTAATATTACCACAATTCATTACCTATTCAGGGAAGAATAATATAAAAACACTAAAACCAAAAGAGTTAAAGCACTTATCCAGTGCTCTGTTGAAAGTTACGACTTCAAATATTTACTTCCAGTTATACTGCTTGTAAAATGAAGCATTGTCCTCACATCCTTGATGTTTTCAAGCTGTTGTCTTATACTACTGAAAAATTGTAGAAACAAACTCTTTCCAAGCTCTTTCCCTTCAACATGGACTTGAGAAACTCAGATGTATTATTACAGATTTGTTCTTCTTATTGTGTTGGGTTTTGTTTGTGCTTGTTTGGGTTTTTTTTATTTCTGTGTTCCTGAAATAAGGTTTTTTTTGTCCTTTCAAGGTCCCTTCCAACCCAATCCATTCTATGATTCTATAATTAGACATATAACTAAGGCTAAACTTCGAGTACTTGTACCTAGAGTAGAAATATTCTATTATATTGCCCTTGGGTTTGTGTTGCTATTCCTGAATCACTGCTATACATACTTGAAGATTCAAACAGATAACCTTAGTTGTAAGATACTAACCTGCTCTGGCAACATTTTTGAGTGTGTGGCTGTAATTCACATGAGTAGGAACAAAGGAGACAGTATTTTTCATGTATTTAAATTTGAACATGATTATAAAAGGTTTGTTGCATCAGAAATCTAATGTTATCACCAACCATATTTCAAGACATATTGAACTTTTATACTCCTTATCTTTTTTATTAGATGAACATATTTTTAAAAAAAAAAAATCCTAAATAGAAATCTGGCTAGTGTTTGGGCTGTTACATACAAAAGGCTTTATTTTTGTTTGTTGAATGACTTTGTCTGGTGGTCTAGCTTGAGATTTGGCTCCCTTATTTTTCTTAGTCTAAATAAGTTAATGTAGTTTCATATATATAGATCACAAGGGTGTTTTTCTCTATGTTAAACATAATAAAGCAAATTTCTGTTCTTGAATATGTATGTTTATGTTTTAATAGCAGGTGAATTTTCAGCCATGAAGAGAAATAAAAAATCCCCTTTTCACTAGTTATAATACGAAAATAGCTCTGGAAATTTGTAGAGCACTGAACCAGCTATGCTTTATTCCTCTATTAGAGATATGACCAACATACACTACCCTTTCTCCCTGTTTGCAGTGTATACACCAATCAGGGCTTAAATGATGGTAGATTTTGTCATTGAGGTACAATCTTTCTGGTTTTCCTCCAGAAGAATATCACAAGCATCCACTGACAGAACTTCATCATGTCTTCTGACTGTCAGTGAAGCACAGCCCCAGCTCCACACTGAAATATTCTGGAATTTATCAGAATTCAACTGATCATATTTATATTTATACATGCACATGAGTTTACTAACATTAATAGAATATTGCTGCCTATGTGGACAAATAGTCGTTCATTGATCTCCCATGTGTATCTTTCCTTAGGAAAAGTGGTTTCGGTTTTTTTATGTAAAGGATTTTTTGCATTCATATCCAGTTGAGTATAATGGAAAAGTATAACCCAACAATGACAATGTAACCTGTAATGCATTTGCAAGAAGAGGAAACAGATAAATGAAAGTTAATACTGTGTTAAGTTTGAAAAATTAGATGCATGTGTGTCAGGAGATTCTAAAAGTTGAATATCAAATCTCATTTTTACAACTGACATATTTTAATTAACAGATAGATTTGATTCTGTTTGAAGTTATCTGAACATGGTTTTGGTTTTCTTAGTTAAATTACTACTGCTACTAATTTGGGCAGGGGCTGAATGTGTGACACATGATATAGGAATGAAGGCATGGTATTCTGGCAAGAAGAGCCTTTCTTAATAAAATAAATGTCTAAGCAAGGGTTCCAAAACTGTGACAAAACAATAAAAATGCAAGTGAAATGGCACTTCAAAAGAAAATTAGAAGTAGAAAATGATGGAAATAATATGGAAACATCTTTTCAAGGCAAATACTGCAACTACCAGGTAGTTGACTATTGAGCAATATTAGGTTCAAAAACATGTAGCATCATAGAATCATGGAATGATTTGGGTTGGAAGGGACATTAAAGATCATCATCTACTTCCAATCTCCTTGCCGTGGGCAGTACCACCTTCCACTAGATCAGAATGGTTTGAAGTATCAGGGACCTGACCCTATTGAAATAAACAGAAAGAATTTCAAAGAATTTTGAGAGTTTGGGATATGATTCAAAAAATAAACTGATACTCCTGGGGGACAATTTTTGCATGCCTCCTTTGGATTGCCATTTATACTGCTATTGAATATGTCATTTACCTTAATCTTAATCTAAAGAACTAGTAGACCATTTAGCAATCAGCAATCATATTTAGTTCTAGAAATTTTTACAGAAATATTGTGCTTTTAATAAAATTCTAGGTGTTTCTTCCCTATAAATATTTAACAACATCTAATCTTGGAACACTTAGTAAATTAAATGGCTTTTGTCAAATACATCTAGGAAGTAACTATAGTTTTCTCTGTAGAGGTATTTGCCTTTAAAATGACTTTCTAATTGTTTGTTGTTTTAGGCTTAAAGTCTACAAATAGAACAGAATATAATCTGAGCTTCTGGTCTTTCGTTTGTACTGATGGGATCATACCGAAGACTGCTTTATTATTGAACTTGTAGTCTTGTTTGGTAAAGATTGTTATCAACTGTAATGTTACACTTGGGTCAGTAAGGGAAGAGCTTTGCTGACTGAAGGTCTTGGATTTTTTTTTCTTCAAACCAAGAATGTCCTTGAAAACATTTTAATGTTATTATTATGCTCACTGCTAACCACTAGCCTGCAGTCTTAAAGTTTAAAGGTTGACAAGTTGGGACTTTGAAGTTGCCACTAAACTGTTTTTCCACTGGCCTCTTACTCATGATGGTTCAGAGTGCTAGCCTCTGTACAGGTATGGACAAGCTTTCCCTGATGATGAAAATGACATTACTCCATGAAAATCAAGGTGCTGCCCTGCTCTACTTCTGCAGCATTAAGCTCATAGACTCACCATACTGAGTGTTTTCCAGCAGATATAGTCCTCTAGTAGACCACAGTGAGGTGATGTTAACCAGAACCAGCATCTTTCTGCTCTGTATTCAATCAAGTCAGTCGTCAGAGGAACTACTAGGAGAGATCAGAATCACTGGTTAGTATTCAAAGTCATTTGGAATAAAACTGCATAAATAAGTGATTATTGTTTCCTCGGACTACAACAAATTTGAGTTGCATTTTTAATTCACTTACAATGAAGTCTAGCAACTAATATTTATCTAGAGCTTTACTTTTTGTGCTGTGTTTAACGAGTCTGGTTCACACATTATAAAACTGAAAAAGCTGCAAAATATTCAATCTTTAACTTTCTTGTTTTCTTTTCCAGTTTATTTTTTTCAATGATAAGGGATGGCTTTTCATGCTTAAATGAAATGTTTGCTTATAAATCTTGAGTTTTGTATGCCTTGGAACAGAGCTGTGAATATTGAAAAGTTACTAAAATACCTTGAAATCCCAATTTGTGGGTTTTTAAAATATATTTTAGTGCACGAACACTAAAATACCACATTCATTCAGGTTTTTTTATATTTACAAAATATTCCTGAAAGAAATAAATAAATAAGTAAGAACACACTTTTAACCATAAAAGACAAAATTTTTAAAAAAAGGACTAAAAAGACTAAACAGATTAATGTGTGATTGACATATTTGCACAGCACTACAAATACCAGCATACTCAAGAGACTTTTTTCTTGCCAGTTAACAGCTAAAATGTATCATCTGAAACACAAAAAATTTCACTGGTACTTTATCCAGGTTATGCTGCATTTTCTCCTCCCTGCTATTTGTACATTTATCCATATACCTGAGCACCTGTCACACAATGTAGATGGCTGTGTAAGATTGATATTTAGATGTGGTTATTAACTGAGTTTATGTTCTGATGTTTGTTTGTTTTTCAAATCTATTAAATATCAGAAGAAATGTGACAGACAAATGGGTGAAAAATTTGAAAACAGATGTTCCTATGAACTCTGTAATCAATAGACATTGGCACAGCCTTGAAAGAAAAACTTGGCTGAAATCAGTCTCAGCTGGTGGACAAAAAAACGAGGCTTTCAGAAATATATGGAAATATTTAACATGGAGGATAATCCCAGATATGGTTTTAAAATGAAGTACATGAAGTGCTGTTCTGGGTAGAGAAAGATTTTTCCCTAGCTGGTGCAGTAATGATGTCATGTCAGTCATGAGACTGACAGTGCAATTGCTCTCTCTGATTAACCAGCGCTGAACATACACTTGACACATCTGAGATTTGTGTCTTCTCAGGGGAGGATGAGGGTAATGTGAGCCTTATGTTCTCACTCTGACTGTGGCCAGCTATTGGCAAGCACTGATCCTTACACGATCTCAAGCTGACATGCTCCAATACTATTAATATGATTCATCTGTGCTTGCCTTTTATATACACTCAAACGCATCCTGAGGAAGAGGTTGACATTTTTTAAAAAAGCAGAATATACTAGCCTGAGGGATGATCTATTTTGATAGCGATCTTCTATTTGCCATACTAAAGAAGAAAATTATTTACTCTATCAAGCCAAAAATACTTTGCATTTCCAGCCTTTCCCAATAAAATATTATGTTTAATGCTCTCACTACTTTTGAAGGCATGGTCAATAAAGCGGCTGCTTGACAGGTTCTTGACTCTTAAAGCTGGTTTTTTTTGGCCGGGATCTGCAAAATAAATTAATAAATGTGTTAACAATAAAGTCTTCATGTATAATTGTTGAAATAAATCTAAATATTTCAAATGGTTTGAAACAAAAAAATTAAGACTAATTTTTACTAGTGATTTAGGCACTTAGACACCAAATTCCATTGTTTTATCACTGAAATTTAGGTACAGGAACCAATCTCTTATGATTCATAAGTCACACAATTCCTGCTAGGTGCCTGGAGGAGTTGATCTCCAAAGGACAGGGTACGGGAGATTAAGAGGTCCTTAAGGAAGCGATCTTCAAAAACAGATGGAAAATTGTTGGGGTGATCAGGGGGGCAGAGGCTGCCTTGTGCTGTGACCATGAAAAATCATAAGCGCACCCTGTTTTCCTGTTGTGAGGTTTAATCATCAGATTAAGGGCTGTTCTGGATTAGGATGCTGTCAATCTTTCCTCACAGAGTTGTTCTGCTTGGTGTAGAACTCTTATCAGTAACTACACTGAGTTATCTGGAATATTTGGCAACAGTGCTACAAAAAAATAGGTTTCCTATGACCAAAGGTGGTAGATTTTTATTCATTCTGAGGGGTGAGTATTCATTACAGTGTCAAATTGAATGAGTCTGTCTCTCAACAGAAATAATTATATGATATATTCTCTGCTCCTTGACTTCTCATAGAGGAGCAAAAGTTGTCTTTCTTCTAGCTGGCTTTTGATTTTTCTCTCTTTATTTATTCCTATTGGCAGAATAACAACAAGACCAAAATCAATGCTGAAGCACTCCAGGAACTAAGGCCATGTGATCTTAGCTCATCTTAGAGCACTGGAAATCAAGCATTGCTCAAAGCCCGCAGCCTGGCCAGTGACATGATATGGCTGTGACATGAAAAACAGATAATGAATTCATTGGACTGCGTCATAATTTACTTTGTCCTTTCACCAGGAACACTCAGAGCACAGTGTATGCTTCATACACTGAAAGTAGACTTGTTCAGGCTCCCTTTCCAGAAATCACGGCCCATCTAAAGCAATCATGATTTGCCTTCTCAACCCCCTCTATTGATTCAGCTTCAGTATGAGGCTCAGAAGCCAGGTTCTGTTTTACTGCCTTGGTCTGATGTAGTTTACAATAATCCTGCTGACCATACCGCAGCTCTTGTTAGGTTAAAATTTCACTCTTTGTATTTAAAAAAGGTTTGCTGCCAGGATGCCTGCACCCAGACCAGGGCCAGGGAGACCCTCACTGCGGTATCTATAGATAGCTGGTTGCCACATCATGCCTCAGTTACTCCACCCCTTCCTTTCTTTAGGAAAATTCCAAGCTGCATGAAACAACACATCAGGGACAAATTTTCATCACTGGATGCTAGAATTATAGACAGAAGAAAACACAGTTGTCCCCGTCACCAACACAGATTGAGTCAGAAAAGAACCACGCAGTGCGTCAATCGTATACAGAAAGACAGCAAAATAATCAACATGTTACTCCTGTGAAAAGTGGAAAGGTTGTGGGAAAAAAAAAGTTAAGCAATCAATTTTATTTCCTTAGCAATTTGTTAGTCTTCAATATATTAACAGAGGTACACCCATTTCTATGTATGAAGCTACTAACTCTAATCTAAGTCACTTGATATTTGTGTGATATCAATCATTTAGTGAAACACTGAATATGTTAGATTGTATTCATAGAAGACTAATGAAAAGCAAAACACAGATATATTAAGCTACACGGTAAAAATGAGGTGTAATTGTCTCAACCATGGTAATCTTGGCTTTGAAAATAAAGGTCACTTCTCTGCAATGATGTATTACTGTTTATTTTAGAAGTAAATATAATAGAAAACTCAACTTTGTTTTTGTTTTGAGACAGCAGTTCCATGTAACCAAAGGAATTATGCACTCAACTCACTATGCTATAAATAAGTTTGTCGTATTTTTTAGCTAAAATTTTAAATAATTTCACAAAACTACTTTTATGAGACTGAGATATTTTTTTACAAAGATTATTAATCTTTGAGTGTTCATGGGCCATTTTTAAGGGACTCACTAAAGACAGTTAAAACATGCATGAGGCTTATAATAGGGATATAGTGGGATCTAGAGTTTTTAAGTGTCTGCACATTATTATACCTGCTATAGTATACATACTCCTGCTGTAAGTATGAACAAAGGCAGGCGTGAAAAGTAAGATGACAGAATTCAAATGGTATGATTGAACTGCAAATATGAGAGAATAATTCCAGTTTGATTTGCAGGAACTGTGGTGATGGGTTTGTGATCTTACAAGTATGTTCATTTCCTTGTATTCGAAGACAGCTCCCATTTCCCAGACTCATCCGAGCCAGCATTAGACACTTATCTAAGGCAGCTAAGGTAGGAATTAGTCACCAGCACCTAATCTACATATCTAGATATACCAGTTTTCTCCACTGGTTGTGTAAAAGGTCCTATTCTCTCATCCCGTGGCTGGGCATGAGCCTTCTAGATGGCCAAAAGCAGCATGACATCACTCCTATTGCTTAGTTATTAATTGGAGACAGTTGAAGGAAGAGGAAATATGTTTCTCTTTTCTGTAGCCACTGTAACTCATGAGAGATGAAGTCTGATTCCTGCTTGTTCCTGAAGTTACTGCATTGCATCATGGTATCATTTTGACTTTTCAAGCTTTACGGGATTAACATTTTATGAGTACTAACTTAATTTAGCGAGCATGGCGAGTGTTTATCAGTGAACTGTTTTCTCAGAAGTACTGTGTGTATGCTTCCAGGTATATTTTATCAGGATCTTTCCGCTTGAGATCAACGACAATTAAGATCTTGCTTGCTTGATCCCTTTTCCCTTGCAGAAAACAGTTTTTTACATTTTGCAAAGAGAAAGCAATATCTGTTGTTTACAGTAAAGTGTTTTCATGTGAGTGAAAGTATGTGAATTTAAATGTAATATTTAAATGTCTTTGATTTTTTTTTTTTCTTTTTACTGACATATGTGCCTTGAGTTTATTTCCATGTGTTTCAGTTTTGTTTCAATTATTTCTTTTTTTACAATATGCAGAGTTCTGGTGATCGTATAGTCTCAGACAGCTATCTTTGATATGTTTCACTGGTAGCCTCAATAAAGAATTTATGACTATAATGTTTCTATTACTGCTAAAATTACTGTTGAAATTAATTTCTATATACTTGGTAGTGTAGGCTGAGATGTTGTGTTTATATGGAAAATTGAAATTATAGTCAAGTCCTATAATCCTCACAATTTGTAAACCTGAACAGTGATATAGTAGAAACATAGAATGACTCAAATGAGAAGAATCCTCTGGAAGCCATCTCAGCCAACCTGCTGCTCTAAATAAGGCTCACATTGAGGTCAGATCCAACTTCAGAATTAAAAGAGTTGTAGCTTATATTGGAAGATATTGTTCTTTCCATTTCTGCATTTTCCCCCATGTTTCTGCATTGTGTAGAGACATGGGTTTTCCTGTTGATGCTGGAAACTCCTTATTGAGTAAATGGCAGAGTACGATGAAAATTACCCTGGCAGCATTTTAACTTTGCCATATAAATGCCTGATTTGTGATTCTTCAGAAGTTGATTCATTCCATCTGAAGAAAGTGAATCTAAACTATGCAGTATTACTTTTATCCACATTCTGAAAAATTATATTGGCAAACTAAAGTAAATTTTAGCTCAGAAACAGCCAGATTTAGGTAAAATGTGTCCCATATCTGTTACCTTGGGTGTTTATGCTCACAGGTAGATGGGAAGAACAAGCTGGGCCTTGGGAACTTGGTCTGCAATAAGAAGGAGATGTAGTTCCTTCTGCCTGTGTATGGCTGTAATAAGATTAAAGAGATGTCACCAAGACAAAGCATGAATTTGCACTAGTGCAAACAAGCAAAATCAGCTGTTTGGTAATTTTTTTCATACTGGAATTTGTTGTTTATTTTATACCCATCCTCTCTTCTGCAAAAAGAAGTGGCTTAGGACAGATTAGATCCAGGCTTGAGACACAAAACATTTATTTTCAACTAGAGGTTCAAAATGTTTTATTCATCAGACATTAAAATAGCTCAAATTGTTGTTCTGTGTCTTTGATGTATGAAGCTTGAAAAAATGCAGCTGCCAACTTTATCTGATTACTGGATCTTTATGGTCTGATACATTCTAGGATGCAGAGTTCAAAAGATGTATGCATTAGAGTATATATGAAACCTAGGAATTGTCAGATTTAAGCAGACCAGTTACCCATTATCCTCTCTCCAAGTACGTAAAGTATTAGCTGCTTAAGAGAAAGGTTCCAGAGGTCATCAGCAGGGAAGGAGTTGCATACTGTATATAACTCATCCTGCATCCTTGTCACATACAATTCTCTAGCCTTGTCAATTAGTACCTGAAGAGTTATACTATCTATGAAAAAGTAATTTTAAAATTTTGCTAAGTTCTTTATTTGCACCGATCCTTATGTTAAAGATTTTTATAGTTAAATAATTCATTACAGAGAAAAACATTTCATTTTCTCAATCGAGAAGACTTTGTCTTTTTATTTTATCATACGTTTCATTCTTTGCCTTCTTGAACTAATGAGAGAGGAGCAGCTGCAGCTTAGGGATACTGAACCTAACAGAGCACTTCAGTGACATAGTCACAACTCTTCATGAACTAATTAAGTTGTTTGAATGTTTCTTTATTTTCTTATTCAAGTCCAGTTAATCAAAATGATCAGGCTAAGAGGAGGGAAGTCTGGACTTGGATACTCAAAATAATCTCTATTTCTTCTTCTAATTAAATTTTCTCGCTTTCTCTTCTATACACTCTATACATTGTTTTTCAGGATTCAGATGGTACGATTTGATGTGGTAAAATGTGTTATAGAGATGCTTATATTCAAAGCTAATTGACTCAGTCTTTTCATTCCTTCATTTATCTTTTTGAACCCCTTAAAATAATCCAAAATCATTTTCAAAAGTTTTTGACTTGCTCAAAGGGTCAAATCAATGTCACTGAGGTTTTTTATTACTTTAGCAATTTTCCCCCCTTATCATGCTTTTTATTACTTGCATGTTTCCACTTTGCTATCAATCTTTAATATTTCTCTTTTTTCATCATTTCCATGTCCCATTCTCCCCCTTTACCTGAGACCACTTTTCCTTGATTTTGAATGTTGCAGTACGCAACAAAGTCCACGTATCTTATACATTCAAAAAAAACCAACAACAACTAACTTGATTCTGGAATTAATAAACTTCAAATTGGCCTCTACTTTGTGTTTCTAGTTGACCAGGAAATCTCTAGATTTTGATTAAAACCTCTCGTGGAAATCTGCCTTGTCTGAGCTCGGTAACCTCCTTCTCCATGGTTCACATGCTCAGCTTTAAGAGTGAGAGCCTTGGAAAAAAAGGTTTCATAGCTCTCCTGCACAAGAAATCTTTTCAGGCTTCCTGACTACACTGGGAATCAGAAAGTCTGAGAAAACAGTCCACCTTTATCCCATCATAGGAACATTCTCCTTCCTAAAAATGTTAATTTCCAGTGTGGATGGCATATACTATTTTGGCTCAGTGTTAGACAGCTGAAGCCAGGCAGAAGATGAGCCATTTCTAAAAAAGGATGTAAGCCCTAATTGTGTTACAAGCTGGTACAAGTCAGATTTGTTTATCAGCAAGTGTATTGGTTTTGTTCTCCCCCTCAAAATCACTGGAGGAAAAGTTTTCTATAACTATAGAGAATAATCTCACAAACTTTACGGACTTGGATTTTCTTAGAACTTTTGAATAAGACACTTCTTATTTGATAATAAAGTTACAGAGTTTACTTCCTTGATCTCCTTCAGAGATCTCCAGAGAAAGCACCATTAAGTGCTCTGTAAAGGATTAAAAATGGAGTTTCTGCTGAATAATCAAGCTCCTAGACAATATGATAGCATAAATAAGCAATGCCACACAATTTGTTTGCTGCATGCTTTGCCATATAATAAACCTTTCTGAAGAGAAGCCTATTTTATTTCTTTCACTTTCCAAAGCTATTTCAAGCATAGTAGGCTAATTGTGAGATTTTATTTTTTTTAATTAATTGCCTTCCATCCTTTCCAACACTATTAGGAAAAAAAAAAAAAAAAGGCAGAAATGTATTAGATTAAAAGAAATTGTTAATATAAACTAGGACTAAAAAACCCCGTGCATTTGTTTTCTGCCCTATCAAAAAAATAAACCCCAAACAAACAAGAACAACAAAATCCCAAGGTTGACTTTCACAGAGAAGAGAGAGTGATGGCAAATAAAGGTACAGCTAGATCATTGGAAATTACTTGAAGAATATCTTCCCATCATCTCACCAAGACTAGACGTGCTGTCCATCCTGATTACCTTCATGACCTCCAAAATCCATTCAGTATCCTCAGATAGTTGCATAAAAAAGCAGGGATCAGGTTCTATGACACTCCAGTTCACAAGCAGATCCAGTTGGGAATGCTGGTGCTAGAAGAGGTAGAGTGTGGTCGTCAGTTACATCTTGCAATCATTTTATAATATGAATTAGTTAGTTTGAGAAATAACACCACACAGAGCTGCTGGTAGTGAAAAATTTTGATTATCAGACACCTTTTCCACATAACTGATACTATTTTTATTCCATCTTATTTGGGACTGTCACTGACATTTCAAACATTCAAGGAGGCAAGAGAGCTGTCACTGAAAAAAAGAAAACAAAGTAAAATCCAAAGTCCCACAGAAGTCCCACAGAAAGAATCCTCTTTTTTCCCTGAATGTCAATGCTTTTTCCAATCATGAAAATTATGATACAGGTTACTGAATCAATGACAGTTTTAACAGGACTAGAAATTAGATACCGATATCATTTAAAAATGAGAATTCCCTTTGCATTAAGGCAAATTTTCTGTTTAATATTAATCTTGGATATTCACTAGATAATAGCTTTTGAAATCGTGGCATTCATAAAGAAAAGAAATCTGCTTTGGATAACATAGCAAATTATTTCCTACCTTTTGGTGTTTTTTCAGATCAGAATTTCTTTAGTGAACCTACGCTACTTTTTAGAGCAGAGAAGTAGAAACTACACCAGATACACATTGTGTGACTGGGCCTATAAATATACAGTAGTCTCAGATTTGGGAATGGACTCCAACAGCAGTCTCTTAATTCAATTGCCTAGTCTAAGTTATTGTAACTAAGCCATCTGAAGGTTCATGTAACCATCCTGTAATTATGCAAATAGAAACTTTATGCCAGGAATAAAACCTCAATCAAAGCCCTACTAAAATCTCTGGAAACTGAAACAGTGTTACTACAATTTGGTGTTCATCAGTATCGGTGGCCATCTTGCATTGACATCGCTTGGGTGATGACAATAAGGATTTTAAAAATTCTTTCCAAGCAATAGTAACTGAGTATCTTAAAGTCAGGCTAAAACTTCACAGCAATGACAACAGGCCCTTCTCTCACATAGGGGTCCCTTGTACTACCTCACTCCTTCACCTAACCTCAAGGTTCTATTTCACTTCATTTCATATAATCATAGAACAGTTCAGGTTGGAAGGGACCTTTAAAGCTCATCTTGTCCAAGCCCCCTGCAGTGAGCAGGGACATCTTCAACTAAATCAGGTTTCTCAGAGCCCCATTCAAGCAAACACATCTACCACCTCTCTTGATAACCTGTTGCAGTGTTTCACCACTCCCGTTGTAAAAAAATTCTTTCATATATCTAGTCAAAATTTGCCCTTTTTTCATTTAAAACTATCTCTCCTTGTCCTGTCACAACAGCCCCCACTGAAAAGACTATCCTCATCTTTCTTATAGGCCCCGTTTAAGTCCTGAAAGGCCACAATAAGGTCTTCATAGAGCTTTCTCTTCTCAAGGCTGAACAACTCCAACTCAAAGCTTTTCTTGATAAAAGAGGTGTTCCAGCCCTCTGGTCATTTTTGCATCCCTCTTGTGGACCGGCTCCAACAGATCCATGTCTTTTCTGTGCTGAGGACTCCTGAGCTGGACACGGTACTCCAGGTGTGGTTTCACCAGAGGAGAGGGGGAGAATCCGCTCTCTTGACCTGCTGGCCGTGTTTCTTTTGATGCAGCCCAGAATACAGTTGACATTCTGGGCTGTGAGCACACATTGTTGGGTCATGTCCAGGTTTTTATCCAGCAATATCCCCAAGTCCTTAAACGCAGGACTGCTCTTAATCACCTAATGCCCCAACATGTGTTGATACTGGATATTGTCTTGACCCAGGTGCAGGACTTTTCTTTTGGCCTTGTTGAACCTCATATGGTTCATGCAAGCCCACTTCTTAAGCTTGTCCAGGTTCCTCTGGATAGCATCCCATCCCTTTTGTATATCAACAACATCACTCAGCTTGGCGTCATCTGCAAACTTGCTGAGGGTATGCTCCATCCCACTATGTCATTGATGAAGATATTAAATGTCACTGGTTCCAGTATGGGCTCCTCTGGGGTATCATTTGTTACCAATCTCCATCTGGACATTGAGCCATTGATCATTACCCTCTGGAAGCAGCCATCCAACCAATCCCACATCCACCAAGCAGCCTATCCACCAAATCCATGTATCTTCAGTTTAGAAAGAAAGGTATTTTGGGGTTTGAGTCAAAGGCCTTACAGAAGCCCAGAGAGACAACATGCATAGCTCTTCTCTTGTCCACTGATGTAGTCACTACATCATAGAGGGCCACTAGGTTAGTCATGTAGGACTAAGAGCTGAACTGCATTGGCCCAAGTCTCCTTGAAAGATTTCAGTTTGAGTCACGTACCCTGATGACTCAAAATGTGAGTGACTGAAAGAAGGAGCTTATGATAAGAGGTCTTGGGCAAATTTAATGATTGATAATATTGAAAATCTGGCCTAAAATGGCATATAAACTAACACACTCGTCTAACTCAATTGTACTTTAAATAAGATGGGGTTCATTTCCAAATTTTTCCTTTCTTTTTGGTTTTGGTTTGGTTTGTAATAAGTGACTTAAATCTAACTCATATCTATTTAAAGAACTTCCGCTTTTAAGGTATGGGAAGCTGAATCTGATCTTGGCCAAAACCTATGAACATTTTATATGTAACTTCAGTTGTTGAGCATCTGGGATTGATCGCACTGAACCCGTGTTAAAAAAAACACATTTGATGAATCCCAGATGTTTTAATATGGCACTGGCTCCCAAACTAACTGGATCAGGATGGGAAACAAATGAAAGATGAATGATATAAAATTGAAGACCTAAGTAGGCTTAAATGTAGGCAACTTGAAGGTTATGGAGACGGTGACATTGTGTTCGAGTAGGTGTGGGGTCTCTACATTTTGGTTGCCTTTGAGGTCTGAAATCTCTTACACACATTGAACTAGAGAAAAATGTATAACCTTGCCAGTGAAGATGGTGTTTGGATCCAGTCTCTTTTACTGGTACCTGTGCTTCAGCCCTGTTCTATTCTACAAATGGGCACATTTTCCAGCAACTTGTAATGAAAAACTAATATACATGGTAACTCCAAGAATAAAAAAAAGCAATCAGATGTGGTACTTTGATAATGAGCTGGCAAATTTTTGCTAACTCATGTAGCATAGTACAAGCTAGAAGAGCTAATTTGTAAAAAGGCATAGGGTAAGTTTGTTAAGTTTTTCCTACAGCTGATACACAACAAGCATAGTAATGTCTTTGACTGTATCATTTTTCTTTTAGAGCTATTTTCTCATCCATGATTTTGGCTAAGTCAGGCATTTTAGCGCTTCATAAAATAATCTGCCATTTAATCTTCCCTGATGTCCTACTTCCAACCGAGTTAAAGTATGACAGAAAACTTTATATGAAAATAGATACTTTTTACCTTTCCCAAAGTGCTTTTTAGGCATAAATAAGCAGTATGCATGCTTTGAGGCCTATGATTAGGCCAAGCAGAATTGGAAAAAAAAACCAAAGGAAAAAAAAAAAGAAGAAAAGGTAATGGTATTGACAAAATGTTGCAATTTAGGCTACATGGGAAAGGAATCTGAGATCTATTGAAATAAAAGCTTGTGCTTAAAAAGTAACAACTTGAGTTGGAATGTGAGGTAGAATTTCTCCTGCAGTATGAGCTGCTAAATGGAGGTAAAAAAGTTCTATTTCTTTACACATGGCCTAAGATGCATTGTGGAAATCCCTCTGTCAAATTAAGTGATGTATCTTTCCTCAAATTAACCTGCAGCTAATTTTGTTTGCTTCATTCTTATATGGAAATTGCCATCTATTGTTCCAGGGCATCCTGGGCATTAATATTTTGATTGTCCATATCACTTCTATTTTCTTTATTTTCTTTTGCTCTTGATTGAACTTTTTTTTGTTAGTTATATTTATAGCTAGAAATAATGTGCATACTGTGCACACATTTGCCACCCCACAGAGCAGTACTGAAGAAATATTTTTAACATCACGAGCCAGTTCCACTGGAACTTCCACTGGAAGTACATGCTGCATTATGGAGAAATAAAGTGTTTCATTTTCTTTGATGGGAATATACCGAACACGTGTACCTACAGAAATAAAAGCAAGTGCCTTTTCAGAGCACAGCATTTTATTCAGAGACAAAACAATCAATTTTGGGATTTGTGTTTTTTTAAAGAAAATAAATTATCTTTAAGTTGTCTAAATTATTGACTTGTATTTTTTCTGCTTAAAGCACAGCAATACACATAGTTAAGACAACTAATAAGGTAAATGCTAATTTTTATTGATACACAAAATTATGAAATCATTAAATGACAGAAACTGCACTAAAAAAAAAACCACTAAATGGACACATTTCAAACTACGCTAAAGACTTGATCAACATTCCAAAAAATACTAATATATTCAAAGCACATGAATCAACACTGACAACACAACTACAACATGAAGACAGACTTTATGTAGTATAACATTACAAATTTACTTTAGAAGAAACATTAATAATTTAACTAGAACTGATAGAAGGGAAATGTCATAGGTAAAGCTCTTACTCTGAACAACTCCTACCGCTTTTTTCAGTTGTCTTGCAATAGTGAATAATATTTTACTGTTGAGCACGGGATGTCACGGGTGCATTACAGTACAGTTTGGGAACATTTTTACTTAGAAAAAGCCTTGATTCTTAGAAGCCTTGTTTGGTCTTTTATAGGCATGGCTGTGGTGGGTGAGACTAAAGGTTCTTCGAGCTCAAGATCCTGTCTCTGACATTGTGGTAGCAGTTGTTTCAGGAAAAGGAATTAAAATTGAGTAAGTATAAAGTGATAGTCCCCATGACATCTACTTCCAGCTGCTGGAAATCTGTGATTTAGGAAAATCCCGAGACAGAGATTACAACCTTTCATCCACATTTAATAACATTGCATGAACTTTCTCCTGATTGTACCTAATAGCTTTTTGAACCTTTTATACTTTTGGCATCCTCGTGGCAATGAGCTCCATAGATGAAGTAGATAGATGTGAATAACTGTATCTTCTGTTTGTTCTTATACCTGACTCCTGATTACACTTCTTTATTCTCCTAATGCGAGGGCTAGTAAGTATTCACCACATTCTCATTATTCATGCTTTTATGTTATCTCTAGTCATAGATCTTCTCAGCTGTCTTTTTTCCGAGTTTTTGAGGTTTTGACTAAAATCTCCTTCCAAAAAGGCTATTCTAGATCTCTGTTTTTTAAAAATTTGTTAATCACACTTACCTTTCAGAACTGACCTGAACTGTGTCAGTTAGTTAGGATCTTGATCACTTATCATTCCTGAAGCAACTGGTGTGCTCATGTACCAAGACAGAGTACTCCTTTTTATCTGCCAAGATTAAAATAGTTCCAAATACAGACATAACTATTGTCTTTGAGAGAGTCTGCTAGTGTTAGAAGCCAACTGTAGGCTCAAAACCACTGAAGACAAGTTCATCTAAGGGCAAATTTTGGCCCTAAAATTGCATTGTATGAAGGAAGTGCTATTTGGAGCAATTAAGAAATCAACATCTGCCAACAAATACAGTTATTTTCTGTTGGAATTATAGGAAGAGAATGATATTAGGTACCATCTTATAATGACAACCACTGTACCAATGTGAAAGTTTTAAAACAGTCAAGAGGTCCTTCATAAGCTAAATCAAATGCCCTTTGTGTCATAGAATAAATGTGTGGCACACAGAGGAAAAAACAGAACATATCAGAAACTGTGTGATTGACGCAACTATTCTCAAATCACAGTCACTGGATGAGGTTGCATAAACATGAAGAAAACAAGATTGCACAATATACAATTTTAATTTTAAGGACTTATAGAGTGTTTATAATTAAAAATACAATCCAATAAAAAATTGCAAGCTTTCACCTTAGAGAAGTTGCAGTTGAAGTTCAAACCATACAAAGAATTATAATGAATTATAATGAATAGGAACCCTTTAACTGTTGTATGTTACTGCTGAAAAGCCGCATAGCTTTATTAGTGACCACTGGTAACATTCAATCAGAAAATCTACTTCTGTCATGAAAAGACAGCTGTTTTTCTAATTTTGTTAGCTTGACCAAGGCCTTGATTTCATCAAATCATAGAAGCAAACCATAGGAAAAGATCTATAAGATTATTGAGTCCAACCATTGACCTAACTGTACCAAGTCCACTGCTAAACCATGTCACTAAGCACCATATCTACACAACTTCTTATTAAGATGATTAAGATATTAATCAGAAATGGTCCCAGTACTTAGCCCTGGGGAACACCACTTGTGATCAGCTGCCAACAGGATTTAATGCCATTCCCACCACTCTACTGGCTCAGCCATTGAGACATTTTTTTACCCAGCAAGGTATATGGCCATCCAAGCCATGAGCATCCAGTTTCTCCAGGAGGATGTGGTGGGAAACAGTGCAAAAGGTTTTACTGAAGTCCAGGTAAACAACAGCCACAACCTTTCTCTTATTCACTGAGTCACCTTGTCATAGAAGGACATCAAGTTCGTCGAACAGGACCTACCTTTTGTAAACTCATGCTGACTGGGTCTGACCATCTGGTTGTCTTGTATGTGCCACGTGATGGCACTCAAGATGGCCTACTCTGTAACCTTCACTGGCATCAAGGTCAGAATCACAACTCTAGTTCTCCAGATTCTCCTTCCATCCCTTCTTGTAGATGGGTGTCACATTTCACACAGAATCACACACAGAACGGTCCAACCTCCCTGACAGAGCTTAACCATATTACTTTCATATTACTATCGTATTAGTTCTGTATATCACATTACATCATCCTATTTCTTATACATAAATATTCAAATTTTCATATTACTCATAAGTTTTGATATTTTATTTTAAAGTGAATTTTGTTACTATTGACATCTATCCATTTCATTTTATAATGTCTTTTTCTATTACACTACAGCCATCCACTTGTGAAATAGATCCTTTCTTATAGAATACTCAAAACCAGAGTTCAATCACCATGTAATATTCTCCTTAATAAACAGTTTATTTTTCAGTCTGTCACTAGGAAGCATAATTTTTCAAACAATTAATTACTCTCTGAATTGGTTTTGGACCTTCTTGCAATATTTCAGTATCTTTTTCAAATTATGTGTACTAAAGTTGAATATCTAAAAGGAGTGCCAAAGCATGAAATACTAAGCTGTACATCATGTACCTAGTACTTCTTAATATTTATCTTCATATATAAAAGACAAAGATTGAATTAACGGCTTCAGTCAGAAAAAAGCTTCAAGACTTTACAGTGAACTGACTGTGCTTATCCACCATGACCAAGTCAATTTAGTCTTTGTTTCTCAAAAAAATCATCAATATTGTAACCATGATCTACTTTTTTTTTTTTGTGTTCCAGTGAGCATGCGTCTCTCCTTTGGCCATAAGACAGAGTTGCATACTGTAGGTCGGCTCTCATCTACAAGGTGATCCACATTGCGCCAGTCAGTTACTTTACCTCTCACGTAAGTCTGGAATTATATGTAACTCAAATCAGTGATAACTTTATATTTCTTGCAATACATTTGTGATAATTATATTTTAAGCCTGGGACTGAGAAAAATTCCCCAAAAATACATTTTAACACACACTACCCCTCTATGCAGTAATAAATCTCAATTTACATTCACATTTAGTCAGAACTTAATCCATTTAAAATATATCATTTGTAAGATTGTAGTTTCCTAAACGAAACCACAATGGTGTAATAATTCAAGTATTTAATAGAACATTCAAAGTACTGTCATTAATATTCTGTCTATTGACCAAAGTGATTAGACAATGTTAATATGAATAGATATACAAGTTCATGCTGACTATTGCTAATTTTACTGCCTCCCACCTTAATTCTTTATTAATTTATTCACATACCATAATTTATCAAACTTGTGATGACAGGTCTATGAATTATTCAGATTTTTTCATATTCCAATCTTGGCTTGATGTTAGCTTAGTTTGGATTTTTCTCAGTGTTCCCTGGTTTACTGAAAATAAATATGAATAAATGAGATAGCTCCCAAGTTGTATCTTTTAAATCTCTTGGACACAGTTTATTTGGACCAGTAATTTAAAAATATCTAAAGTATAGTAATTACCTTATGACATCCTGCTAAAATTCTAGTGGAAAAGAAAGCACATATGTACCCTTATGTGATACAATCCTGTTACTTTATCCAAAAGATAATTAACAATTGAATTAACACTTCCAAATTTTCTGCATTATTATTCAATCCAACATTAGTATTCGAATTTTCATTGTTTTTTACACACAGCATGAAAATTCCTTTGAGTTCTACTTTACTTTGCCAGGCGAATACTTATAGTTTCATTTTCTTCTATTTCAATAATCTCCTTTACGTTTCAATCCAGATATACGCTTCACAAAAGAAGAATCACTATCTCCAATTCCTGACTCTTCATTTTTAGCCATTGCTATAAAATTCAACATAGATAATTCCATTTCCTCTCTATATCAGATTGTTATGCTTATGAGTTGGATTTTTTGATCAGTGTAGACTTTTTCTTTCTAGACTGTGGTTTCTGAGGAATTCAGTAAAATTTTCTTCTGCATTTTCAGATAGGAATAATATTTTTCTGTTTAAATTTTCATTTGGAAGACTTGACTCATAACAAATTTCAGCTTTGAGAAATTGAAGTCCCTTATGGCATTACATATTTATTTATATGAAGTCATTCACCTTAATTCATTTGCAATTTTTATAATCTGAGTATCCAACAATTTGCAATTCTTTCCTATCCCACTGTATGGGAAGTAATAGAATTTCTCACTTTCACTGCAACTCATCAGAAGTCAAATACCATTACCAAAAATCGTGAAGTTTAACTATAGTTAACAAGACAGTACAAGCAACTGCTCAGATTGAACCCCACCATTATAATGTGTTTTACCTTCAGTCTGTAGATCTGTCTTCAGGTGCTGATAAACACTAGCTGTTCCCTGAGTAACAGTATCTATCTGCGGTTATCTATTGAAATACTCATCCTGAGTAGAAATATAAGTAGACAATTTCCTTTCCCCCTAACAGATTAGAGCTTGTGATTTTTAATATTTCAGACTTGCAAAATTTCTGAAATCTAATTAATACTACAAGACAAATTTCAGTCTCCCCTTTTGCTCTTAGTGTAACACTTTCTTGACTTATGCATCAGTTTATTCCCTCTGAAAAGGGAGACTATTTCTGCAAAGTTATGAATGGATTCAGACCATATGATTTCCTTCGAAGATCAAACAAAAAGTGAATTCAGGCATATAGGTCTCAGGATTCAGATCTCCTTTTTTCATGCAAGTAAACTTATTCAGTAAAATCTTTTGGTGCCGTAACATGGAGTTTCTCAAAAAGGATCATGAAATGCTTTGCAGTGGGGAGGATGTTTAAACCCTGGTGAAAGACATGTGATTTAAATTTAAATTCCTACAGGAAAACAGTCCACTAGATATGTTTAAAACTCCTAGCTCCCTTGGATAGAATGAAGTCTAATGCAAAGCTCACCTTCTTTGATTGTGAAGCATGCACAGAGGAGCACAAAGAGAGGTGTTTACCTAGGAGCAATGACCTACTCATGAGAGCACATTCTCAGGAGATTGGGAAACAGGATTTTAGGTTCATTTCAGCCTTAGGTGGTTTGAATTCACTTTGTGAAACAGCAGGGTGACCATTGTCAGTTTAGAAATTTTCCAACTTCAGCTTTAAGGCTGGCACAATACCATTTAACACCAGAAATACAATAATTGAGAAGTGTCATGCTGTTGCCCACTTGACTGTAGCTCAGAGCCCTGGACTAGAGAGGGTTTGGACAGTGGGGTCTGAGACAAAGAGGCCAAATTGTTGTGCCTTTAATTAGTTCATTTAAAGATAGTAGAGGCAGGCAAAGATACATGGATGGGTCTGAAGAGCAAAACCCCAAACTTCCCACCACGTAAGTTAGTGTGACTCTGCCGAAGTGTAACCCCACAGTGAAACATGGTGCTATAAGGCAAGCCTAAACCATGGAGGCATTCCTCCAGCCAGGGACTCCCACTGAGTATCCCTATCTGTATTTGTCACAGACATGCTGTATGACCACAAACAGGATGGCAATACACATCTCTCCCCGCTCCACGTGCCCTGTAAGACATGGAGGAATGACATAATGGGGTGTTAAAACCCCCAGCACAGCTGGGAAAACGTTCATTTAGGGCAAGGAAGACAACATTGCACATATTCCAAGGATTCAGTCCAAAGCTTTGGAATAATGCAAACATGTGTTATGTTTTCCTGGACCCCGAGTGACTCCTTAAATCAAGCACTTTAAGAGATGACAGCACAAACACTTCTGGGGCAAACAAACAGTCATGTAAAGGCACACTTACAATTTTCCTTTCTCCAAATACACTTTTGGATGAAATCTGAGATAAGAATATCTAAAGAATAACATCAAAGAAGAACCTCTATTTTTATTCAAATGAAAGATTTTCACTTTGATATTCAAAAGCTGAATTTCTCATACTTAAACTAAAACTGCAACTAACCTTGGAGATTAAACCATTGGTGAAAACCTGTATTTCTGAAGGAATGGACTACATGCAATGACAAATCAAGAAACATAAATAAACAACATGAATACTGAAAATGTTATCCTGACCATGGTGTAATGAGGCTATGTATATATTAACAAAGAGAGAACATTATTTGGTAATGAAATAATAAGACTAAAATTTATCTGATAAAAAGGCTTTGAGAAGGAGACTAACCCACATCACAAGAGACGATGTAAGATTCACTGCAGTGTTTCGTAAACATTGCAAATAAAAGATAAGGAGTGAGACTGATTAGGGCTATATGGCCTTTGTATTTAGAACTTTCAATGCAATGTATACTGTGTTAAACTTTTTGGTGCCTATTAAAATGTGGGCTCACAATTTACCATCTATTTTCACTGAATTCAGTCTACTGAGAAATGCACAAACACTAACGCATACATAGTAATTAAATACATATGTGATTATTTGACAAATAATCACGACAAATAATCATAACAACTAATTGTCACTTCCTTGTTTAGAAATCGCTCATGTAAAACATGTGTGTGCTGACCTAACCTCACTAGTGCACCCTTTTCTAATGTGGGGAGAAAAGAGGGAGAGAGGTTCAAGCTGTTATCTTTTTTCCAAGAAAACTAACCTTTTGTTCTCTGGTTCTAACTTTCTGCTTCACAGAGTTACTATGTTCAGAAGCATGTTTCACACTGGCTTCTGTTTTGCAGCACTTGTCATAAAAAGCCACTTTAGGAGAGTGGAGTGGGAGGACAGAGGCACAAGTCACAATGTCTTGTGATACCATTTTTTCCAGATATACCAGTGGCAATCATTTACATTATTAGAGTCCTGCATTCTTCCAGACATGAAGAATACACAGATATCTTTTCAGCCAGAAGAACCTTAGTTTAGATTAAGGCAGCACTAATCTGAGAAATATTTCATGAGTGAGAGCATGAGTGTCTCGCGTCAGCCTTTGCACTAAATACCAACAACAAACCGACTTTGAACTGGGCATACAGGAAGACCATCTAGGACAGACTAGGGGCTCCCTGCCCATACTGTTGGAGAATGATTGCCTTGAGGTTATAACAAGGCTGTAGGAAGCAAGGAGCCAAAGAAACCTATAGGTACAAGGGACTTCAAGCAGAAGACCCAGACAAGAAGAAATTAAACATTTCAGAGACGATAGAGTGCCTCAAACAATCTTCTCATTTTGCACATAAAATATCTCCAAGTTTTCAGTTTGTTCATGAACCAGAAATGAAGTCAGTGTCAGTATTTAATAACGCCTCCAATATTCGTAAAACACATAAAATATAGGTTTTTTATGTATTAGAAATTAAGAATATTAATTTTCCCATTTACATCTGCAAAATCAAAGGTAATTTCACTTCCATTAATGATGTTATACCAAGAATAAACAAGTAATGTCAGCAATAATGATTAAAATGGTATATTCCTGAGTTCGCACATGTTGTGTAGCAGTGTTTACTTTGAAGTATGTCATTTATCTATACTGAAAAACGTTAAACCCAGTCTTCAAACAATTTAATTTAGGTTCTCAATCAAATGCTGCTGTAGAGTCTTTAGGAAAAAAAAAAAAAAGAGCTAGACTTTTAGTGAGTGTTTATGTAAAAAAGCACTGTTTACATTTCAACATCCCCTCAGAATCTGTAGTGTAATGTTTATAGAAAGAAACCAGCAAGGTCGTATAATTTGATTATAATGAACAACATCATTTTAATTAATTATCACAACTTTCTCTCATACCACCATCATGAAAAAATGGAGATAAAGGAGGTCTTATATTATCACAGGTTGTGCACTTCATTAATTTTCCTATTTTTTTTTTTTAGATACCTCTTATAGGGCAATAGAAATCCCAATTTTGATAAGTTGTTCATTCTGAAATCCACATACGTAGAATTTATATTAGCTAAGATAGCATTTAAACATTCAGTTGAAGCAAGGCTACTTTCCAGGCCTTCTCAGCCTTGCTAGAAAGGATGCCAGGAGGATATACTATAGCCCCTTAGGAACAATTCTGCTTTCTGGGCAAAAGAATGGTGTCTAGGAAAGACACAGCATTGACTGTGGCTGCAGTAATGAGAGGCGTACTCTGAGGCTCACACAGCACTCCTCTCCTGCAGTGAGGAAATATGATGCTTTGCTCTGACACTTCTTGCCATCCACAGGCAGCTGATATCCTTGAGGACACTGCCAAGATCTACTCTTCCCAGTGATATCAGTGCTGTTTTCCATGCAGAGCCTCTGGCTATGGTGATGATGTAGAATGGGTGCACCTCACACCCCTGCTCCCTTGAATACTCTGTCTGGGAAGATACCAGAGGACACCACAGATTCCTCCCTGTCCACATACCCAGGCTGTCTTTGAAAAGAAACTAATGTACGTAGGAAAACGATAACCACACAGATCTCATCTCAGAGCTGATTGAGAAAGAAGGGGATCCCGGTAAGAAAACAATCAGAACAGGAGTGTGAGATGTGAACAACATCCTCCTACCCTGCAAGGGTACAACATATTCTCTGGGTGCACCCAAGCTGCTTTGTGCCTCTGAACCTGCCTAGAGCAATGGAACATGGAGGTAACATGCTTTCCAACATTAATGAATACTTCAAAATACTCTTCACAACTGTGGTTTAGAAAAAATACATATTCACCTGGTACCTCAAGTCAGCTTTAAAGAGAAAGCCCATCCAAGATGAGGGAAATAGGCTCTTCTAAGAAAAGTCCTCTGTCCTACTACTGAATTTCTGTGATGATCAAAATATTCCATGGCTATACTCTCAATATTAGTTTCATAGTTGAGTCTTCTAGACAGTGTGCACAGCTAGTCTTCCATCTGTGGAAATGGTAAGAGACAGCAATCCTAAATTGTTGGGAGTATATAGAGGACCATAGCACCACAGAAACACCCACCTTGGGAGGCACTGGGGATCATACCGATTTCCTCCTCTCCTATAACATGTCACTGCATTGGCACTATCTTTTTCCCGCCCCACTTCATAACCACATGACCCCAGACTTCTTGTCTCCTTCACTCTGATTTTTTTTCTCCCATGACTCTGCACTCACTCTGTGGAGCAGCCACAGAAGGCCACTCTAGGAGAGGCAGTGGGAGACCAGTTGGACATGCCAGGCCACAACCTCTGCTTTGGAACTCAGCCAGATCTGCAAAGCCAGCAGCTGAGGTTGTCCCAGAAGCTCTGACCGTGCACCACAAATAAATGGCTTCTTTGGCTCCCAGAACCAGGAGTAAGCCCCGACTACCTCACCTTCTACTGTCTAACCTCTCTTCCTCTCTCTCCTCTGTTCCTTCTATCAGAGAGAGAAAAGGACTAAAAACAACTTTCTGCTTCAGAGTGATTAATATGAATCACCAGCAGAGATAGCTTATGCTTCTCTACTTATAAGGATGCCTTCCAGATAAAGAGCCCTCAAACAACATCTCTGACAGAAAAAAAAAAAAAAAAAAAAGACTCAGGAGGCTTCCAAATAGATTTGCTTTGCACAATCAGGCAGCTTTATAATCTTTCAACTTCAAAAACTCATATGCTTTGTACTTTCTTTGGGTTTGCTTTGTTGTTTTTTTTTCCTCCTCTACAGTCTAATCGACTTTGTTTTAGTGTTTGGAATGAATATTCCAGTCTAGTTATCATGGGAATTAGTAATCCAAGTACTCTGTACTCAAATATCTGAGCTACTTGTGACTGTTTTACAATGACATGATCAGGTTAGCACCTTTGTGACCCTGGGTCTATTTACTCTACCAAAATTTATACCACAGAGTTTGTTTCCCTAACAATTTTATATGTTTTTAAGTACGCCATTTAAATGCATCCACCTAAGGGAGATATTTTAGCTGCACTTTATTCTACAGAAAGAGTTTCATTTTCTGAATAAAGCAGATGATGTTTCCTCAGAGAAATTTCCTATGGAAAAATATGTATACATTTTAAGCTAAACCTGTGATTTTCTTGATTGGTCCCTATATAACCACAAAGAATTAGACTTGATATCAGGAGAACTATTTCAATATGATTAAATGTGGATGAAAAAGGACAGAAAAGTCAGAAGAAAAGCGCTGTTGATGTATGTCTGTCTTCTCCAGCTCCCCTTAGTATCTGATCTCAGCATACTGAGACATCTGTTATTTCTGTGTATGGCTGAGGTCACAGAAAGAAAATATCTCCCTCTACGTCCTGACACAGAGAGAAAATTTCCTGTACTGAGATCAACTTCTTGCCCTACAAAAGACAAGAACCAGTGGAAGCAGGGAGTATGATACAGTGAGATAATAAATAAATAAATAGGTAAATAAAGCTTAAAATAATAAATTTATTTGGTTTGGTCCACCTTGTAAGCTCTACCATGCCCACAAGAAGAGTGGATTAATTTAATTTATGAATGTATGCTTGACTATGCCACTATTCCATGGGTGCATGGGAAAAAGGCACCAGGAAACCATTTAAGATTCAGTGAAAAACTAAAATTCAGGAAATTTTCACAGCATTTCTGATTACATTGCAGGCAAGTAAGCTAGCTTGTTAGGATATATCAGCCTTTTGTGAAACTTTTCTCAGTATCCTTAATTAATATGAGTAGAATCAATCTTTATCCAATGTAACACTCATACAACTCCTCTGGCTTTCAGAAAAAGGATTTGATGGGGTAGGTATCCAGAAAAAGTATTGGTTAGTACTTGACTCATAAGTTTCACTGACTAATAGTACTGCTTACCAAACCTGATTCTCACTTGCTCTCCTCAGTGTCTCTAGCTGATCTGTAGAGGGAACATGAAACATGAGATATTCCTTGTACCTTCAGTCTCACTGAAACAGTCAGCAGTTTCGGTTGTCTCTTTCCCGCTTCATACAATCCAGCTGCTGGCTTGCCTCAGAAAACAAAGCAAACTACAATACATCACCACTTCAAAGCGAAAAAAAAAAGTAAACCCACAAATAAACCTCCAAAAGCACACTCAATCATACTGAAGGCTCAGTGTATGTGGTTACCGTGTTACAAAAGTCTTAGCACCTTACATTTCAACAGCTCCTTCACAGCAAGTCCCTTGTGTGCAACTTTTCTCAAAAGCCCCCAAGCAATTTTTTACATTCTTTAGACTGGGGCTCACTCTTCAAGTGAAAGAGTTCATTTACACATCCTCTTACAGGTCAGAAGCAATAGGCCTGCAGAAATTTATTCTCACTTTAGCTCATCCATGGAATAAGAAAAAGCTTACTGCAGGACTGTATAACAAAATGTTGGCATACGGGGCAGATGTATTGTCTGATACACACTTTCTTCAGTGATTTTTTTTTCAAATTCCTTTAGAAATTACTAGAAATAGTTTTTGTAAATATACCTTTTATATATTAAGAAGTTATAGTGGTGCTTTTCACACACACTAAGAAAAAAACGTTGTGATTTATCCATGAAAAATAGATTTTTTTATAAATACTTGAATATGTTACATTTTAAAATCTTGAATGAGTATTTTAGCTATTACAGGATTTAATCATTTTTCTCTGATGCTTTATGAACCGGTCAGTATGCAATCTCCATTGCTATATTGCATTAGTTGCATCAAAATGCTTGCTTTGCAAAGTGACTTTGCAAAGTCATACTGATTACTTACAGATGAATAATGGTTGAGTAATATTCAACTAAGATTCCTCACTGTGTCCAAAATCCCACTGAAGTAGATATCTTCCTGTTTTCTTATTTTCTTTATCTCTAAGGATATTTTCCACTGTTACAGAGAGAAATTACATTCATTCTACAATCTCAGAGGCTGAATAAGAGATATTTGCAGGAAACGACTGAAAGGTGGGTGGAAATATATTGAAAATTGTATTTAGTGTAGAAATAACAATGATTTAGCATCAAAACATTTCAATTTAGGCAGAAATCATGGGGAAAACAAACCAAAATATTATATAGCAGTTCAGCAGAAACAATTATAGATGTTAGGGTGAATGACAAGCTGAACATGACAAGATAATAGAACATTATTCCTTCCAGAAAAATATATAACAGTTGGAGAGACTCCAGAGGAAAGTGACAAAGATAAGAATCTTGAAAAAGTCTTCACTGAGGAAGGGCTGAAAGAAATACAATTGCACAGCTTAAGGAAGAGGAGGATAGAGGAAAGAGTGGGACACAGTAGTCTTTCAGTATGAAGATCACTATTACAAGAGAAACAATTATTTCATTGGAAGCTCTGCTATTATGTCCACAACAGACAGGAAAAGAAGATGAAGAAGATCAAGAAAGTTATTAAAAAATATTCTAATGTTTACGATAAAGAAATACCAGAGTAGCTCTCCTGTAGGGAGGTTTGGGAAAGTCCACAACTGGAGACATTAAAGGCTGGTTATAGGAGTATCTGTCAGCAGGGACACAGGGTAGACCTGAAAGGTATGCAGAGGGATCTGAACAGCCTAGAGCGGTGGTCCAAGGTCAATTTTATGAGGCTAAGTTAGGCCAAATGCCAGGTCCTGCACTTGAGTCACAACAATCCTATGCAGCATTACAGGTTTGGGGAGGAGTGTTTGGAAAGCTGCCTGGTGGAAAAGGACCTAGAAGTGTTGGTTGACACCTGGTTGAATATGAGCCAGCCATGTGCCCAGGTGGCCAAGAAGGCCAACAGCATCCTGGCCTGTTTCAGAAATACTGTAGCCAGCAGGACTAGGAAGGTGATTGCCCCTTTGTATTTGGCACTCATTTGACCTCACCTCAAATACTGGGGCCCTCACTACAAGAAATACATTGAGGTCCTGGCATTTGACCAAAAAAGAGCAATGAAACTGGTGAAGGGTCCTGGAGAACAAGTCCTGTAAGGAAGAGCTGAAGGAACTGGGGTTGCTTAGCCTGTAGAAAAGAACGCTGAGGTGAGACAGTACGCAGGAAGAGCCAAGTCCACCACTGATGTAGTCACTATTCAGCACTTAATTACATTAGCTAGACACAGCTAAAGGCCACCAGAATCATCATTTCATTAGGACAATTATGGGCTGAGCTGTATTTCTCCCACTAACCTGTTGGTTTTGTCAAAAACATTGTACGCTTGCCAACCTGTCACTTCATAGAAGTGCAGCATTCTTTTCATCACGTATTACAGTGCTAAGGTCAGTTCTGGTACAGTAAGCCAGAGGAAAATCTATCATTTCCATATCTAAGAGTCACAGTGAAGGGTGTCATTTTTGGCTCCTTTTTTCTGATGTCTACAGCATTCTGTAAGACTCTTATTCCTATTTCTCTTATCAGCTAGTGTTTAGCTCATGTTTCTCTTGGTCAGAGATACTCTTCACTCTGTCATTACCTCCACTGTCCTCTCACATAATAGCCATTCCTGAGCAGTTTTTCATTTCTCTGTCTCTCTTTAACTTGAGCTGTTGGTAATTTATAAATGTGATAGATGCTTTCAACAGAACTGAACTACTGGATACAGCACAACTTGTGTTGGGGGACATCTACAGGCTGATTCCTGCCACAGAAAGTTAATGGAGATGTACTGCAAGGCAAACCAAGGACATCTCAGTCACACCTATGTTATCTTCCTTTTTTTTTTTATTTTAAACAATCTTGAAAAATCATATTCTAATTCCAAACATAAAAACAATAACTCCTTGATTCTGTATGATATATGTGCAATTACTAGAAAGTGCTTATTACCATCAAAATATCTGGAAGGCAATTATTTGATCTTAGAGCACTAAATATTTTTAAATAATGATATGATGTAACTCTATAGCTCTTACATCTGAAGGTTTTTGATCATTTGCATGTCATTGAGCAAAGAAAACCAAACCAAACCAAACTTCTCATCCCTAAAGCAATATGTTTTATATACAGTGCTCTGAGGTAAGCAATAGGCAATTTTTTTACAAGGTAGTTGTGGCACCTTTTGTTTCTTTTTCCTTTTTACTGGCTTCAGAAAGCCAAACTAGCAAAAGAAAGGAAAGTCTACTTAAAAGGACAAGAATATAGGTAAATCTAACAGAGAACTCAATGTCCCATACATAAAATTTCTTCTTAGCGTATGAGAAGATGCATATTGAAATGTATATAGTATATCATATTTAATTTTTTCATGAAAAGATTTTCTCAGATGTAGAGTTATAGACAAGGTTGGAAGACAATTTCCACCTGGAAAAGTCATGTGGCTTCCGTATATCCTCAATGGCAGTAATTACCTATCTACCAGTATAATCTGCCTCATCTATAGTATATTAATGAGCCTCAGTCCTAAATAGAATCATAGAATCATAGAATTGTTAG